>JAJHSJ010000004.1:15953627-16493497 GCA_021015155.1 Magnolia officinalis | reverse complement strand
AATCAAGAAAAAAAGGGTGTTGTTTCATATACATACCTTGCTACCAGCTACACTTCTTTGAGTCATTTCATCAAACACTTGGTGAGCAACATCAATATCAAAGTAACCGAGTCACCAAACTGTTTTGATCCGAGTCGAGTCAAGCTGCTCGAACTCATTTTCAAGCTCAAAAAATCTACTCGACTCAGCTCAAACTCAGCTTCAAACCGAGTTGAATCAAGCTTTTTCGAGTCGAGTCGAGCTAACCGAGCTAGCTCGGTTCGTGTACACCTCTACTTGTGCTTGTTGTGGTCAGTCCATGCTATTCTTGGGCCCTAGACCTCATGGTGTCCAGCTGGGTTCAATGCGACTAAGGTTGATCTCTGATAAGGCCCCTAATCAGGCGCAATGCCTCTCTGAGCAATGTCATGATCCTCTGACCAAGTTTTTCACCAACCCTTACTCAAATCAAGACTAGATGGCTCCTGAAGGCTGCTAGGGTCGTCTTATACCATTTTCCCATTAGTGCGGGCCCACCTGAGTTTTGGATCCTCCTTATTTTTTGGGTGAGGTATTAATGGATGAGCTACTGGTCTTCCTACCCCTCAGATCATTTTAGGGCATGAGCCCAAAAATGAAGCAGATCCAAGCTCAAGTGGAAGTTTATAATGGTAGGCGTCCAATCCACACTGTTTTCTGTGGTTGGGTACACTTGAGCTTTGGATCCGCCTCATTCTCCAAATGGATGAATGGTGTGGATGGACGGTGCATGCCCCTAAGAGAAGCTTGCTTGTATTCATTGTTGTTCACCTGATCGGCTCATCCTCACCATTGCTCTAGTGGGGTCCCACTGCCTCATCGCAAGCATTTCAGTGATTAGCAATCAATGGACGGCCAGGATGTCTGATCAATGAGATGTTACCAATGTGGTGGACCGTTCACAGAGGGTCTTGAATGAATGTTCAGGGTGTCGATGAGGTATGAAGGACAGATCGAAAGAGCAACGAAAGGCAGGCAATAGCTAACGCTACGGAGGATACATGCATTTCTCTTACATCTCACCTGTACACGTGGCAATTGAATACGATTATTAGGATCATAGATCTACTGATGAATCATCATCGGTAGACAAATGTATGGTTCGAAATGTTGGTAAAAAAAAAAAAAACAAAACAAAAAAACAAACCTCTGGCAATTGTAATTAAAATCGAGATTGTGTCCAGATTGTGGGGCCCATGAAGATATTAATGGAGAGCTGTTTGTTAAATTCAGGAATTGAGGCCATAGAATATCTTCTGTCTTAATAATTCATTAGATGCTTAAAAGTCCGTCAGTTGAGTTTTATTTGTTGTATTGTGATGATTCATCTCAGAAAAGGTCCAACAGAAAGGACGGTTGATTCCTTTCAAACGTGTGACATGTCTGATTTCTGAGTGAATGCGTTTGTATCACATCTATGGCCGCACTTTGAATAATTTCAAATTGCAAAATTTAAAAAACCAACGTCTCGTAGGAGACATGCCCAGTGCACAGGTCGGACGTGGTGTCAGTCGTTTCCCTTTCGGCTGCAGCTAGAAGACACGGACAAGGAATGCCTGCAACCCAGGTTCACAGGAATCTTCTGTAGCCCTAACCTCTACGGGGCCACCATGTTGTCTTTGTTATTCCCCTTTGTATATGGTTGTTTCAACCCATTGCTAGGACCTGATCTAATGGGAACGGAAAAACCTAACCTTCCTAGCCCACCGTGAGGTTTGTATGCCATTAAAAACACAAATATGAGCTTGATACAAAACTTATTTAGCCCTGAGAAGATTTCAATGGTGGGTGTCATTTTGAATCTGATTGCGTTTTGAGATAGCATCCTAACATGCACTGGTGCAATAAATATACAAATGATGTAACACAAACATCTTAGTTAGCTTCATAGAATAAGCTCACAATGATTTATGTAATGCCAGGCAAGTAGCATCCCTTGGAGATGGGGTTGTATAGTGTGGTTTGGCTCAACCTGAACCCAACCTAGTAGCGACTTAAAATCAAAGTAGGTCGGTGATACAGGGAAGAACCTGAAGAGATAAGAGGAAAAATCACTTCTTTCTAAAGTAGTTAAAAATCTTGAATCCACAAAACGTATGTTTTCTTGCAAAATGGATGGATGCGACCCACTTTGGGGGTTGGTAAAGATTGATTGGTTGTGTGTCGTGTAACAATATCTGGTTCAAAAGTGACAACCGATTTATACTTCACACTTTAAATGGTAATTTTTCCCTATCCAAATTGAATTTCTTCAAAGCGATGCACCCATGGCCCAGTTACGTCATGCCCTATGTAGGACTTCAGACTGGTTTGGTTTTGATGGATTACTTTCGCTTCATTTAATCTTCATTTGGTCTAGTCATGCTAGGAATGTATTTGTGCCACACATCCTACATCAGTTGGATTGAGCTGGCTGTATCCTAAGCAATCTAACCCAACCCGAATCTAGCAGAGGGCAATATTGTAATACGATGGAAGTAGCCAAGGGCAAAATTCTACACTCAATTAATTTTTATATAGGCTAGAACTTTGCTATAATCCAGAGCTATGGCCAAAATAAAAAAGGGTAGTAGAGTAGCTTTAGAGTTTGTTATTCAATACCTTGGTCTGGGTATTGGGTTAGGTCGGCCTGACTCTTCTTGGAGTTAGGTTGGGCTTGGGTCGAACCCTATACCCACCTCACCCGTCCATGTTGCAGCTCTGCTTAGAAATATGTAAATAGAAGCTACATGGTGTTCATAGATATTGCAGCATTGGGGAAGTGGGCCTTCCCTTCCCGGATACGAGTTGAACTCAAATCACTTATAAATGTATGGATGGGCCAACAACTGAGGCCACCAACCCTACATATATTGGACCACTAAAGCCTATTGCCTATTGTGTTACCTAGATTATAGGCAAGGCAACCATTACGTCCAGGATGGTTATATGTCCCATCTGTGCGTACGTGTGCATTTTTTTATTTTTATTTTTTAATGTTTGATAGAGAGAGAGAGAGAGAGGGAGAGAGAGAAAGGTTTGCTAATTCCACACCATTTATAACTCCCCCACCTCACATGTGCCACGTGTGCTAATATTGGTCACTGTGCAAGATCTAAACCTAATGGACGGCTTGGATGGCAAAAGTCATATGCAATTGTGATTAAAATCGAGTGGCACAGCGTCACTCAAACTATTATGTCCAGATTGTGGGACCCATGTAGATATTAATGGACAGCTGTTTGTCAAATTCGGACAATTGAATATTTCCTATCTTAACAATTCAATAGATGATGAGGAGCCCGTCAATTAAGACAAGTTAAGTTGTATTTGTTGGATAATCATGATCATCCATCTCAAAAAAGGTCCAAAAGAAACGGCGGTTTATTCGTTTCAAATGCGTGACATGTCTAATTTCTGAGTGAATGCGTATGTGTCATAGCTATGAGCGCACTTCCAATAATTTCAAAATGCGAATTTTCAAAAACAAATGGCTCATGTACGGGAGAAATGCCCCGTGCACAGGTCGGACGTGGTTTCAATCATTTCCCTTTTAGCTGCAGTTATAGATGGGCAAGGATGCCTGGAGCCCAGGTTCACAGGAATCTTATGTAACCCTAAGAGCATATCACGATGTTTGTGTTATTCCACTCCATCCATCAGTCGTTTCAGCCCATGGAAGGATCTGATCTCAAAAACAGAAAAAAGAAAAAAATTGTGTGTGGGTATGATTCGTGGACATGTCATAGTATACCTAACTCAAAGGTCAATTGAATTGTTGGTGCCCCTACACCAAGATAAACAGATTGGAGAGTAGACACAGGATCCAAAATCTTCTCAACCACCTAAATTGTACCCCATTCAGGCAATTTGTGGAATGGCATGAGGCTAAGCCTTCTAAATGAGTTCTTTTTACTTAGTGACAATAGACGTGAATCTACGAATTAAGGGCATCTTCTTTCAGTATGATTCGTTGTCAAAATTCAACAATAAAATAGAGAAATAAGATATAAGCAAAAAATGTTCTTCTATTAATGATTTTTATAATAATAGCATTCACGATCTGCTTCAGGGACGAGGATCCGTTCTCTACCCAATCGAATTGAGCTTCGTAGCGGGACGGACGTAATGTGTGCGATGGTTGTCTGTCCATTGCTCGGTCATTGGGCCTCGTGGCAATACTATCGATGGAGAGCGAATCTTTGACAATTTGTTTGTTGCTCGATCAAAACCGATCTCTATGGCCAGATGATCGGTGAAGTGACAATAAGATGTTCGTGGTTTTGGTCGAAACCAAATACATGACAAGACAGTTGTAAGTCGACTATCCATTCGTTGTTCGATGTGGACCAAACTTTGTGATAAGATGGTTGATGGAATTACCTAACGGGTAGTAGGAAAGCCCCGTCACCTTCCATTCAAACCTAAGCGATCTTTCTTATGATCCAACGGAATACTGTGGATGAATGGTAGAGAGATGCTAAGAACTAAAAACTAAGGGCTCCATGCTATGAGCAGAGATGGGCTGAAGCTAAAATAAAATAAAATAAAAAGATAAATGTCCATAGTAAACAGATAAAAAAAATGTTATGCTTGATTGTATTAGCGTGAGGCTCTGTTCTCTTATTCGATTGCTACTTTTATAGTTTCCCTAGAGGTGATGGCCTTATATAGTTTCCAACATTGTGAAACGTTTGGACGTTCAACTATGCAAATCTCCTTGATTAGCATAGTATAGTCATATGTACAAGAGAGTCTCTTGCTCTGGATCGTGCGTTAACCAGAGTCCTTGCGTCTCTCGACTCCCATAGTATAAAGTTGCTAGAGTCTTAACTCTTACGTCACTTGGTTGTGACATCAATAGAGAGTTGCTTTTGTCAAAGTTTTGCCGTTTAATGTAGATATAAATCTTCTTTGATAGGATTCTTACATTTGATGCTTGAAAGAGAGAGAAACTTGCTTTGATGAAACTCTTACTTTTTATATAGAGTATTTTTTATAAAAATCTAACATTCAATGCCCTCTCAAATGCACATTTCTAACTCCTCTTTGAAATCATGTACACCACATGTACCACGGCTACTATGTGGCGTCTCTTGGACCATTTGATCTAAGCACGCCAAATGTTGTGCAAACAATGCTCTCAATCCAAGAGTAGAATTTTGCCCATCATTTATCGCATAGTGCTGAGACATGGCAACATATCGTTGGTCCTTCTAAGTGTGCCAAAAATAGATATAAACAATATGGCTTACAAAAGTTTTGAATTTACATTATTTTTTAGATAACGTCTTAACATAAACTAGTACAACAGATAAACAAAGTAAACATAACACAAACATCCCAGTAGGCTTCTTATAGGTTAGGGTCACATGATTTCTATATGGCCGAGTTACCAGCAAGTAGCATACCTTGGAGACTGTGTTGTAGAATTTGGTTTAGCTCAACCTGAACCCATCTAGCTGAATAGCAAACTTAAAGTCAGGTGGAGCAGTTTGGACTCGGGTTGAGACTAGAGCAACCTCACCCAACTGGAAACTAATCCCATAACTCTACTGTGATATAATGTAAGTAGCCAAGGGCAAAACTCTCTCCACTCATTTAATTTTTATACAGGTTAAAACCTTGCCATAACGCAAAGCTATGGCCAAAAAATAAAAATAAAAAGGCTTGTAGAGTAGCCTTTGAGTTTGTTATTCAATACCTCGGCCAGGTATTGGTTTGGGTTCAACCTGGGGTTGACTCTTCTTCAGGTTAAGGTGGGCTTGGGTTGAACCTCCAACAGACCTGATTCACCCATGTTGCAACCCTGATTAGAAATGCAATGTAAATAGAAGCTAGGGGATCTTAGATATGGGAGCATTGGGAAAGTGGGCCTTTCCTTCTAAGATTTGATATAAAACTCAAATCACATATATGCATAGACCACCAACCTAGCCAACCCTACATATATTGGGGCACTTAAAGCCTCTTGTGCTACCTACACTATGGGCAACGCATTCCATTACAGCCAGGATGGTCAAATGTCACATCTGTGAATGTGTGTATTTTCGGTGTTTGATTTAGAGAGATAGAGAGAGAGGTTAGCTAATTCCACACCCTCTCTATATATAGCTCCCCACCTCACATGTGCCACGTGTGACAATATTGCTCACAACTGCAAAGATCCAAACCTAATGAACGGCTTCGATTTTACACGTGTCCTACATCCTCTAAAATGAGGTATGCATATGCTATATATATGCCTGAGTGGGATTATTGGACCTCTGATTTATAGATATAATTAGATCATACTTAAAGTGTAATTTTGGGATTATAATCCATCAAAACTGCATCTCACAATTTAGACGGTTTGGATTTGGTAGCACATCTCTTGCAGTGCTGTTTCAATTGCAGCAATAGCCATTATATATCTTTTAAAGAGGAGAAACAAACAAAGGGAGTAACTTCAATAGACGCTATTAGAACCCAGGGTCTGTTCTCAACCATCTCCCACCATTGAAAGTAGTTCACGAGAATATTACAGGCATTCACATGAGAGCGGATTAGGTGAGTGGCCCTCACCGTGGGGCCCACCTTGACGTATGTATTATGTATCTATGCTGTCCATCCGTTTTTCCAGATTATTTAATTTTAGCGTATTATTCCAAAAATGAAGTAGATCCAACTATCAGGTGGATCATACCATAAAAAACAGTGGTGATTAACCAAAGTTTTGGATCAAGCTGATATTTGTTTTTTTTTTTTTTTTTCCCTTCATCCAGGCTTAAGTGACCTTATCAACAGATTGGATGGGAAATAAACACTGTAAACATTAAGGTGGTAATGGTAGGATGGTCAATCACCACTATTGCTTATGGTATGGTCCACCTAATAATTGGATCTGCTTCATTTTTGGAATACTGCCCTAAAATAATCTAGAAAAACGGATGGACGGCATGGATACATAACACATACATCAAGGTGGGCCCCACGGTAACCCCACTGTAAGGGCCGCACCATCTTGGGTGAGGCCGGGGTGTCACCTAATCTGCTTTCCATTCACATGGCCAATATTCAAAGCCCATTTTCAAATGCATGTTAAGAAATTACCTCTTCTCTACCATTTTCACTGTTAATGAGTATTTTCTCAGTCACTCTATGCAACCGAAATTTGTGGCAGCTAACATGTGCATGTAATGTACCAGCCTTCCATTTAGTCGAACACCTATGTATGTGAGTGGGGTCCAAGGAACAGTTGAGAAACAAAATCAGAAATTAAGAAAAGATTAGGCAGTACTCTTTTCTAGCCTAACAGTATTTTTCATGCAGTGTGGCCCACAGGATGTGTGGACTAACCTAATTCTTTGCCAAAGCACATGGGACTAGTTGGGCAGCTGGGTTCTTGCATATGCATACATGTGGGCATGCATATAGATGGGCTAAGATATAAAGATCTATAGGACAAGTAGATGGGCTAAGATACAAAGGCATGTGGAACTAGCAAACTTGTATGTATCCCTATATATCTTTGTACCTTTTAGTTTTTATCCGTGGATTTCAAGGATGTATTTGGACACCATCCATTTTGCATTTTCAGTGAATCTGCAGGGGACATGCATTTGTGGGAGATGGCTGTCCTCTGCCCATTTTCTTAAACACTGGTTAGTGATGAGTTGATTAACTGCCTCTGGCACATGTGCCCACACATTAGAAGATCGAGACTATCCATCAAACTCTCCATCACAAAAAAACGTAGCCCAATGAAAATTTTAGAGGTTGGATGCTTGAGTGGGGCACAATCATAGGTTTATCTCAACCGTTGGTATGCTTTTAGCAGGCAGGGAGCAAAAAATGTTTTAAAACGCATTTTTTGTGGCACCAAAATGCGCCCTAATGCATCCACCGTAATAAAGTTTGTTTAGGGAGCATTATCTTCTGTTTTTCCAGACTTTAATGTTTTTCATCTTATTTTTATAGATTTTCAAAGAGAGTTGATGATATCACATGCAACCAATCATATGAAAGAGAAAATGGTTAATGTGTTAAGCGTCATGCTTTTATTGCAAGGTACTGCATGTGGACAATTTGGATTATGCACACGAGTCGTGGCTGATGGGTGTTGATGATGGTGACAGAAAGTCACACTTTGAAACTTATTTGTGGAAATTACAAAAATTGAGGTTTTCCCATCACAAAAGCTGATAATGAAATGAAAAATGTGACAAATAAAGCCCAACACTCGGCCGAACAGAGTCTAGCTACGCACAGCTCGTGTGGTCTGTGTATAACATCCAACTCGATAAACGTGTGCACCACACCATGGTAATTACATGAACAAAACATCATGTTAATCAGATCATCAGATGAGCCACACTAGAATTGACATATTTTGAATGGTGCAATTTTTTTAATGGATTGGCCCACCTTACAATTGGATATACCACCGACAGTATTAGACAAGTTGGATATGGCTCATGTGAATGGCCCCCCAACTTTAATTCTCTACGTTGTTGTAAACAGAATGCAAAGCCAATAATGTAATTTCTTCTCTTAAAAGCACTAGTGGAGAGTATCTGTTACTTGAGGCACTATTTGATAAAATCTAATTTCTTAAGGAATTTTGTAGTAAAATCAGTAAAATTTCTCGGTAATTTTTATTTTATCAAATAATACCTCCATGATTAGAAATTAACATAAGTGCTTTTTCAGGGATAAAATTATATAAATATCTTCATTTAATTTTTCAAGTGGTGAAACTCAAGATTTGTGGGGCCCACGTGGACGGTGCATGACATCTAACCCATTAAACATATACACCACACCATGGTGGTGACAAAACAAAACATCAGGTCAATTAAATTATCCCATGGGCCACTCTTAAATTGGGATACTTTAAATGGTGTACATTATTTTTTATGGATTGGCCTACTTGATGATTGAATTTGCTTCTTTTTTTTCTTTTTTTTGTTCATCTAATAATAATAATATTGGTGTGCACTTGTTAGAAAGATGTGAAACAAATACCACATGAGCTCCACAACTTTTGATTTTGCCGTAAAAAAAATAAAAAATAATTTTTTTTAAAAAAAAAAAAAAAAAAACAGCAAAGGAGTCAATAATGCAATTTCTCCTCTTAAAAAGCGTTATCCAAGAATATCAAATGCCGCATGCACTATTTTGTAAAATCTAATTCATTGAAGATTTTTGCAGTAAAAATTTCAAATTTTTTATTTAAATTAATAAATAATTTTAAATTTTTAATACGTAATTACCTAATGAATTTGTTGAATTTATGTTTTTACACTAATACCAAGATAATTTCATGGAAATTTTACAAAATTTTCAAAATTGTTGATATTCTGTTGTCGCATTAATTCAATTTTGTTTACCCGTCAGGAAAATATGGCAAGATTTTTAAAATCTCAGTGATATTTGTCCTGCTGTTTGACGTGGTTTTTTTTTTTTTTCACGTTAGGATTGAAGAAATCATTGGTTTCGGATTGAAAATCTCGATCAGTGTAGTGATTTAATCTCTAAAGAACTACGTAAACATATTTGGGTCTTTGCTCTTGCTCCAGTGGTAGACTCTAAGGAGTTTCAACACCCGGTCAAGGTGGTGAAAATCCACTACGGCGTGGGTGTGTGGCCATATTTTTTATTTTTACTTCTGTAGTAAGTGAAAATCTTGTTTTACAATGTAATTTCAAATTACAAAAAAGAAGCCTGTAATTACTAGTTTTTTATAATAACAATAAAAAAGTCACATCAGTTGAAAACCCCTATATTCAAACATGCCCTAAAAAGTAAAAGCCCAGCCCAACAGCCTTTTATTCGGTTATCCATCATAATCGCTATCAGATCCCACGATATGTCAGACTGGCAGTGGGCCCATCCAGTTTCTGGGCCGTTGGGAGACCCACTCAAATTCAGACATGATTCGAAGCTCTTGGGCTTGTATGGTCTGCGATCTAGCCACGTCGCAATTGCACGTATGTTTCGGGCCTGGACCAAGTTCTCCAGCATTTGAATCCATGC
Source organism: Magnolia officinalis (assembly GCA_021015155.1). Taxonomy (NCBI): domain Eukaryota; kingdom Viridiplantae; phylum Streptophyta; class Magnoliopsida; order Magnoliales; family Magnoliaceae; genus Magnolia; species Magnolia officinalis. Next base: position 16,483,483 of record JAJHSJ010000004.1, on the reverse strand, counting down.
ATTTTTGGGGCCCTGTTGGCGTGACATTAGCCGTTTATTAACATATAGGTGGGCCAGCTACATATCAACAATCAATCTGCACCATATCAACTGTATCATTCCAGTCCCTATCATATTTCCATAGAAATCCGGCGGCCATGATGCTATTTCCTCAAATCAGATGGTAATCGTTGCGTCTAATCCGTGTGACGTGAAGACTGAAGATGCTACAAAAGAAGCTTCTCCCCACCGAATAAAATAAAGGCAGAAGATAACACGATTGCAAATGGTAACCTCTCTATGTGCTCCACAATGACAAATATAGCCTTGCATTGCCCCCCACTATAGGCTACCTTGACATCACTACAGTAATTCACCATTCATTCCGCTCTTGGTCAACGGTGTCTTCTATCTATTACGTTTGTCCTATGAAAAAGCACCACGTGTTTAAGTTAGATATGAGGCTAAAGTTAAAAGTAAAAATTTTCCTACATGAAATGATGATTTTTGTAGCCTTTCATATTAGATGTGGATCCTTTAATTTGGACAGATTCGGCTCAAGCAAGGGTTCTATCTATGAGGTCTATTATAATGTATGTGTTTTATCTACATTGTCCATCCATTTTAACATATTATTTGAACATGTGTCAAAAAGAACAAAAGAGACAACAGCTTACAAATAACGATACCCACCATTGAAACCTTTTTAGGGCCAACTTATGTTTATTTATCATTCAACCTACTTGCAAGGCCATATAGAGTTGGATGTTGGATGAAGAGAAAACACAAATATCAACTTGATTAGAACTTGTGTGGCTCTCAAGAAGGTTTTTAGTGGTAGGCGTTGAATTTACATTGTGCATTTTACTTGGGATTTAGATCTACTTCATTTTTAAGCTTATACCCAAAAATGATATATCAAAATTATTGGGAGTAGCTGTCATCTATGTTGAAGGCACAAGGAAATTCTAGGCTTTAAGATGAAATCAGCTCACATGACACAGCCTTTTTTCTCCATGGGATAAATTGCTTATTACACAACATGACTTTTAATGTATGAAACTTTGTCGGGGCCTACCATGATTTATTTGTTAGATCCATACCATTTATCAATTTTTACAAATCATTTTAGAGCTGAAAAATGAGGCACATCCAAATTTCAAGTGGACCACAACACAAAAAGTAGCATGGATTAATCGTACCACCATTGAAACCTTCCCCCGGTCTACCTTAGGTTTAATTTACATCTAAACTCTTCGCAAGGTTACACATACCTGGATGAAGTTAAAAAGACAAATATCACCGTGTCACAACAAGTTTTCACCTGTAGGTTACCTCTATTTGTTGTAATGTGGCCCACTTGAGCCTTGGACCGAGTCATTGCAAGACAGAATCAGACGTCCGTCCTTAGTGCATCACGAATACGGCGCGCAAACATGGTACTTTTTTCGTCGGGCCACCTCAAGGGTTGTAGTGGCCAGGATCATGGCAATCAGCATCCTCAAGTATGGATGGTTTAGTGTAAAATAGCAAGATGTCCAAGTTACGGCGAAATAACAGATGGTTGCTGATAATTCTCATTTTAAGTTGGTTTATGCTTCTTCTTTCATTAAGTGATCTAGACGGTCTGGATCTCCCGTGCAAAGATGTCATGTGCACGGTTGAAGGGTCACCACCGTTTACAAAATGGTGGCAAACAATCATAGGAACGAACCGCACTTATCCATCATCCATGCGGTTTTCTTTGATTTTGATGCCCTGAGGGCATTTACGTAATTTAGAAGGTGAAAGGGCACTTTCGATATTTGAATAGGGGCGCGGGCGTTTCTAGAGACATTTTACGGAGTATCGGGAAGGAGATCACATGGGTGGGCCCGACAGCTCGTGAAATGACGAGCTCATTTTTATCCGCAACGGTTCCGACGGGTAAGATCCGATATTCCGGCGGTGTCAGTTAGGAAGGGATCAACGATCGCATAATGTAGACACGTGGCACAGATAGAAACGGGGAAGATCGTCGGACCAGCAAGCACGGCGAAGCGTGTTGGATGAAGACAGGGACGGGCCCTAGCCCTAGGCAGTGGGTCCACGTCCGAGCCGACAGCTAACATTCGACGTGGGCCCCACGTACTTGGTCCTCCTGTAAAAGCGACGGTTTGGCTCGACTTTTTTTCTTTTTTTTTTCGGTGAGAACGGATCCACCACAACTTGTGGTACTATATCATCTTTTTCGTCAAGATACCACCTGTGTAGATCATCCTTACCATGTAGAGGATAGACCCCACCATGAAAATTACTCAGCAAAAAATTCATGCTGGTAGGCTCATCGGTTGGGTAACACCGTCTGAATAAATGGACAACTGACGTTCTAATTCAACGTATACCTGTGGCCCACCTATTGATCTTACCGATATGATTCCATTACCCTGATTTTATATACAATTACTATTTTGGCTGAAAAGATGTTACAGTACTGGAAGTTGCAGTACGGTTGCCTTCAGGTAACCTTTCCTCTGTTATATAGAGAAAAACGTTCGAGAATGCCAAGTGCACTCGTGCCTGAGCTTTTTTTTTTTTTTTTTTTTCAAGTACTATTTTTTCACACGTGGAAAATAAGAATAGGTATGCAATATCCAAACCGCTCATCATCCATATCCTACAATAGAAAGATCCCTAATATTAAGAATAAGACTGATAAGTGAGCCCACAGATATGTTGATATGTTGAATTTGGACTGCTCATTGTTGATCAAATTCTTTTAACCATCCATTGGTAGATGTGTAGCCAACTGGATAAAAAATAAATAAAACTGGCAATTATGTTCATCCTGATTAAGGGCTTGCATCTCCCACGCGTGTGCCATGTGACCATGAGTGAAAGTGGAGTCCCGGAAAGAAGTGCACTTGCCGGAGAGGTTATTATTATTGGAATTCGCGGGTTTAAGTTTGCTAGGGTACGTCGGGACGTACGCTGTTTTTTTCACATAGAGATGAGAGAAGTTGGATTTGGGGTCACGTTACAGTTATCCGAACCATTATTTCTCTGATGGTTGAACGTGGACGGATGATATCCAAAAGAATCTTGAAAACTGAAATGTCTTATCAATGTCTCACAAAACAAGGGTAAAAAGTAGAGACGGCCAAAATTCAAAGGAAAAGATATCCTTTGAATTTTAATATCCTCCGTCAAACCGTGAGGCCCATCATATATCAATGGTTTGTATCATTGTAACGTGACCCTATCTCCAACAGCTGTAGTCCTGGCGAAAAGATATAACTATGCGGCCAAGTACTGCAGCGAACCTCGATGACTGTACTTTTTTTAAAAAAACGGATGAACTATGATGCTCCGGCAGAGTGTGACCGTTGATATGCAGGCACTGAGAAATTTATATGGGTGGCAACCATTGTACTCGGAAACGGATTGCGTACTGAGTAAACTTCATGGGGTCCACTGTGATTTATGTATTTTATCTACTCCGTTTATCCATTTTACTATATAATTTTAGTGCTGATCCCAAATTTGAAGAATATCCAAAGCTCAAGTGGACTACACCTTTGGAAACTGTGTGAATTGAAATTCTACCGTTGAAAATTTATTGTGGGCTACGGAAGTTTTGGATTAAGCTGATATTTGTGTTTTCCCTTCATCCATACTTTTGTAACCTTATGAACAGGTTGGATGATACATAAACATTAATGTGGGCCATAGGAAGGTTTCAACGGTGAAAATCATTATTCCCACTGTTTCCTTTATTGTGTTTCACATGAGCTTTATATATAGTTCAAGTTTCGGCTCAGCCTCTGAAATGAGCTTGAAAAATAGATGGACGGAGTGGATAAACTAATTACATTCATGGTGGGCCCAACAGAGTTTACTCAGTACGATAAAAAAGCATACTGAGCAACTCGGAGAATACCAAATAACTCCAAACTTTTTCTTCTTCTCTTTTCTGTTTTTTTCTGTTTTTTTTTTTTTTCCTTTTTGTTTTCTCGAATTGCTCTCTGGTTTCTTGAAGGAAACACGCAGGATAGCCCATTTCTTTATTTGGGATGCCTTTTTTTTAAAAGTGAAAAAACATAGTGTGCTGCAATCAAATTATACACGTGTACATGTTCTGTGATGTTGATCACACCTCACCTGGATTCTGCATAGTCCGCTGTAGAAAAGTATCAGGGATGCTGTGATCTCAACCATACATTTATCTACGAGAGTAATCACATATCTTTTTTTTTTATTTATTTAAAGATCTTAAGCATGATGAGCTATCAAATAAATATTGGCAATATAATTTTGGGGGTAGACAAATGAAGAATATTGCCGTCTTTTTCTTATACATATATATATATATATATATATATGGAAATGGTCCTATGAGGTCGACCTCATGGAAACTTCCCATGAGGTCGAGATGTGTGGGCCCCACCGTGATGTGTGTCAAACATCTACTCCATCGGTCAGATGCACCATTCCATGGTGGGCCATAGGCTTAAAATTAAGTCAAACACCACGTAAAGGAGTTGAGAAGGGTTATCCTCCCATTAAAATCTTCGTAATCATTTATTAAGCCCACCAAGATGTGGTTCAAAAATCCAGCCTATCCATTGTGTGTCCCACTTAGACGAAGGGTCTGACCAAGTTTCAACTGCATCCAAAACTCAGGAGGGCACCCCTGAGTGATTTTATATGTTTTATACATGCCTTCAAATGATTTTAAATGATATGGCCCATCTGAGTTCCTTAATATGGCTGGTTTTTGGGATATTCCATAACCTAAAGGAGATCCATCAAATACACGGTGTTGATTTTAGACACACATTATGGTGGGGCCCACACAGCTTGACCTTAGGGTGTACCCTCATAATAGTTGGACCAACATAATTTTTGGAGCATCTCATTTTCATGATGGGATGATTTTAATGGATGGGCAAAATAATGTACAAACACCATGGTGGCCCATATGCTAACTAGTTGGACATACAACTGGTGCTTGTAAGCATATCTCTCTCTTATATATATATATATATATATATATATATATATATATATATATATATATATATATATTGATAACAAAATTGGTACTGATAATGAAAATTGATTATCACATGTATTTCACATGTTTATATAAACAAAGCTGCCCTAGACTTTTTTCCTATCAGACACAAAGTGAACAACTTTCTCAAATATTAAAATAATAAAATTACTAAAATACTAAAAAATAATAATAATAATAATTCAACCTAAACTTGTAAACAATTCTTAAATGATTAAAACAAAGATTATAGTCAAACTTTTAAATTTTATAAAATATTATGTAAAATATATAACTTACTAAAACTAATAAGCTTAGACTCATATTTAATGTATATATATATATTCTCTTAATTTGACATTTCTTGTTGTTCAGATTAAAAAGAAAATTATAAATTTGTGAACTGTTCATTTAAAACATTGCTTTCTGGCCGTTTATTTGTTTGAACCTTATGGCCCACCTAATGAGTGAAATGACCTTATCTTTAGGAAAGAACTGAAAATTTAAACTGTGTAGCCCACGTGATAGAAAACTGAGATGTGTACACCTACATCATCTGGGCCTATGCAAGGTCCCACAAGCAAGTGGAATTATCAAATCCCCAATTGCACAATTACCATCATCCAACCTCAATTAGAGGTCCACTCACGAGGAATGGCTCAAATGGAGTGAACTTCATGGCCTGCACAAATGGCTTCGTCACATTAAAGAAGGTAAAGTACGACAAGCAATCGCACATGGCCTGTAGGGTTTGTGAGTCTTCTGGCCCCATGTATACTTCTACACACGGCTGTACAAGCCAACCTAGCATCCATGAATGGTTTCCGAGGGTTGAATGAGGTGGGCCCACCACGTAGAACTTCTAGCCCAAAAAGCTAACATCCATCAAACACTTAAGTAGACCACACGTGAACGAAAACAACTGGAGCCTAAGGTTTTTTGCCGAATGACATGGATGATGGATCCACCTTATAGATGCCCTATAAATTTGCCGGGTTTGCACGTGTGGTTGGCTATTTATGACATATATGTGGGATAGGGCTAGCACAGGTTCCTCCTTTCGGGTTTCAAGAGACCAGTTCCAAAGTTTTCTATAAATCCAGCTTAATCAGTTCAAAATCTAGGCCGAAAGCAACCCCAAGCGGGGCTCATTGACAGCTATATCTCTAAGAGAGAGATTGAGGGTTATATGACAAATGCGCCAGCTTTGAATAGTTTTGGTTCGAGATTTGAATGAATCAGACTAAAAGTTTTAGGTTGAGATTTGAACTAATAAGGCAGAACCTATTCAAGATTTAGATTTTTCCTTCTTGAGTACAATTAATAGGCTAGAAAATGTGTTGAACATTCTTGCATATAACATGTACGTTTGATAAACGAAAAAACGTATTAGCATCCCATGGACCAAAAATCATGTTGGTTCTTTAAGGACTTGTTTAGAACAAGGTATTAAATGGTATGGAGTCGCATTAGGTGAATTAACACTATTATTTCAAAGTAATTATATGTTTTAAATTACTATGGTATATATTTTGACTATCCAATCTCATGTTGAGGATCAAATTTTTTCTTTGAAAAAAAAATACATTGCATTAAGTGAAACTTGGGTTTAGTGGACCACGGAAATCAAAGAACCAAATTTCACAAATGATGTGAGTCACCTACATGCATATAAAACTCAATTATCATGTGTAAAATGCATGTATAGATGGACCGCATGGATAAAACACATGCATCAACATGGGGCTCAAAGATGCATGTGAAGAATTTCGAAATCTATCAAAAATTCTGCGGTTATCTTCTGCCGGGATTGGATGATAAGATACCTAAATTAATTCAATTATTCCCATCATTCCCAAGTGCCTGCAAATAAAATTTATATTGAACCAAATACAACTCCCTCCAAATAGGCCCTAATCAGACGAGTCTAACTTTCATGACATATGGACAATCAGAAAAAGAAATTATACATCCATATTACAAATAACATCAGTAGCTTTAAGACGTTGCCCCTGCAATTAGTCGTGGAGAGGGATTAATTGTACGACTCTTCAACTTAGGGGTATTCATGTCCTTTTAACTCTTTCCTAGAAGTAGCTCATACCACTTCTTTTCTTTGCGTATAATCACACGGAAGGTGCACCGTTAGAGAGTCCTTGTGATAAAGACTTTATGGAGCCCACCATGATCAGAATTTCATCATTAAATGGTCGATTTTAAGCTTAGGTTAGGACGTAGGTTCTAAAAAGGGGTATATCTAAAGCTCCAGCGGGTCTTGGTACAGAGAAAACTGTGCGTGAGTCGCCCACCATCAGAAACCCTCTCTCCTCCTCTCCTCACATGTAGCCTGCATATGTGCAACTGGTCTGTGCACGTGTGCCACGTGCCATACCCCTAGCAATTGTTAATGTACGTGTTCTTAGACATGTGTGCCGTACAGAGTTCGCCCCCTCATGAAAGTGGGCCTTTAATGTCTGATGAATCAAGACACTCTTATCAAGGCCTGGCCCATCAACGGCCCTAATTGTAAAGGCTTCCCCCATTGAGAGGGAAGAGGTTTGTGTGCCATGTGAGAATAAAATACAAGCAGGGATCACGCAAGCCCCACCACGATCGTGCTATGTTCCAACACCCAAACCTTTGGATGCTGTTTGGATGTCCAAACTTTTTGAACCCCACCATGATGTATGCGTTTTATCCAGTCCGTCTATCCATTTTGCTAGCTCATTTTAGGACATGAGCCAAAAACCGAGGCAGATCTAAAGATAGAGTGGACCACACCAGATAAAAAAGTGGGGATTGAACGTTTACTGTTGAAAAAATCTTGGAGGGGCATCGCTGTGTTTATTTGCCATCCAACCTGTTCATAGAGTTACATAACCCTGGATCAAGGGCAAAGACAAACATCAATTTGATCCAAAACTTCTGTGGCCTCAAGAATTTTTTAATGGTCAGCATTCAATCCCCACTGTTTCCTGTGGTGTGGTCCACTCAAGCTTTGGATTTGCCTCTATTTCGGGCTGGTGACCTAAAATGAGGTAGCTAAATGATGAAGGCATAGATAAAAACACATACATAATGGTGGGGCCTACAGAGGTTTGACACCGTCTAGCTGGCTGGTGTTGAGGTCACCAGCCAAACCGCGTCCTAAACCTTCCATCTTCTAGTGGACCCCACTCTTCAGCTGCATGTGACGGAACCGACGGGTTATTTCATAGTCGCTATCGTCCGTTTCATACATGTCTTGGTGCGCTCAGACTGTCTTCGGCAAGTACCCAGGTAATGGAGGCCCTTGATGGACGGCTCAGATTTGCAGATGTGTTCTCAAACCAGCGTCGAGAGAGTCTAACGTTGCCTTTACATGAGATCTAAACCAAGCAGTGGCATGCCAGTCTTCTTAAATGGTTCGTTGCACATAAACATTACATGAATGATGTGTCTCAGTAACCAATGACATGGACCATTCATGAGGTGAGTCTTGCTAAATATGGATCACTCCCTGTAAATTGCACTGACTAGAAAATCTTACCTGCCAGATAGGTAGAACCTTTTTTCTGGACAACGCTGACGCTTGACAATATTCTTCTCCACAATCCACTTGGAAGTAGAGCCGGGCACCGGACCACTCAACTCGGCAAACTCGGCTTATTCAACTCCTTCAAATCCGACTCAACCTAAATTGAGTAGATGAGTCGATCTAAACCGAGTAGACTTTATCCAATCTGAACTCAAACTAATTCAAGTACGGGTCACCCATTAACTTGGCAATCCGACTCAAGTTTGGTAGTATGTATATATATAACCTTATCTAACCTACCTACCCGCCGCACACCCGTGCCTGACCCGACCTCAGGTTTGGGTACTATTGAATTGATAAATCTGGTTGATCAAATCGATGTTCCAATCTAGAATTGCCAAAGCTATAAAACAAACAATCTGGACAATTCTGTGAACATTCGATCTAATCAAAAGATTGATCGATTCGAATGGACTAGCTGTTATATGTACGTTGGAGCTTTTTATCTATAAAAGTTGCACTCTAAGCATTTGCAAAATAGAGAATTTTTCATAGTTTTAAAGGCCCTAGGTACACAATTTTTTATTTATTTTTTATTTTTATTTTTTTTAAATCTTTGGCTTTAATTCATTGAGTTCATGTCATTTTCCTTGTGATTCATCACTCCAATAAACATTCCAACCATAATTTAAAGATGTACATGCTCTCAAGCATTTCCTAGAGGCTAGACACCAATTCTATAACCAAAATTATTTATCTATCTTTCTCTAGAATGTCATTTTAGATAAATTCCAAAATTGGAACCAAGTATCCCATTAGTTATAGGAGATTCAACCAACATTCTTTCCCATTACCTTAGCACTCTCAATAGAAAGATCATTGCAAGGTAACTAATCAAAGAAGCTAAAGAAGATCCACATCAAAGATTGAGAGAGCAAAAAAGAAACTGATTCAAGTGTGAAGAACCATCTCTACATAGGCGTTTTCAATGTGGCTCATCCAAACTTGTAAGAGCTAGTTTAATTTAAGAGTCCATCGAGTTTGAAACCCAAAATCAAATAGGCCCTTGTGTATGACCGTCTCTGGTGGGAGCATATGTAAATTAGTTCTTATGTAGGACTAATCGAAGGTTATTGGTTAGCCTATAGAGAACCCTTGTCTTCAAGGGAGCCACAAACACAGGTGCATATGTGTAGGTTCTTGTGTAGGACCACCACCGACACGGGTGTATACATGTAGGTTCTTTTGTAGGACTACTTCTGGCGGGAGTATGTGTAGTTCCTTGTGTAGGACTACTTCGGTTTCTTATTAGCCTATAGAAAACCTTGGGAGTCTCCAAGGGAGCCACCAACATGGGTGTGTAAATGTAGATTATTAATTAGCCTATAGAAAATCTTTATAAGCCTCCATAGGAGCTCGTGGCACAGGTGTGTATGTGTAGGTCCTCGTGTAGGACCGCCACCAACACTGGTGTGTATATGTAAGTCTTTGTGTAGAACTGCCTCCGATGGGAGTGTATGTATATTAGTTCTTGTGTAGGACTAATTGAAGGTTTGTGGTGAATCTATTGAACATCATTGTAAAGGTTACTGGTAAACTTATAGAAAACCAATTGAGATGGTGAAATCATTGTGTTTGTCGATGTAGACACCCCACCCAGGCTAATATCTTGATTTTGTTAAGACGATCCGAGAACCATGATCATATCCTAAACCTAGCCCTAATCCTAACCTGAGCCATTAAGAGTCGTCATTCAATCCAGACCATGTCCAAAACCGATCTATTTCTCGGGTTATTTTCGGGTAACAATCGAGCCAATTTCGAGCCATTTTGAGCCAAATATCTAAAACGGACTTTGTTTCACTCTAAGGACCCACCGGATGAATTTCGAGGGAAGCTGTACAGAAGCGGTAATTTGACTACCGCCGGCGGTAGTCAAACTACCGCTTCCTCTCAAAAAGCGAGCACTGAGTCAACCACACGAGATTCAGACTCAGCCAGGTCTGGGCGGTAGTTGGACTACCGCCGGCGGTACTCCGAGTACCGCCGCGTGCGACCTGAGTATGGACAGCTGTCCCAGCATCCAAAAGTCAACTCTCTCATACATTTACCCTCCCCATCCTCACTATTTACCATTTTACCGCTCCCCATATATAGCCAATGGGAAAGTGTCACGTGGCATTCCTCTCTCCACAGCCAACCATAGCTTGCCACATCATCATTTACCCCTCCCAAAGTCCAAAATTACCACAATGCCATCGGAGAAAGTTATAAATAGCCCTCTCCCCTTTCATTTTTACCACACACCAAACCAAGGGAAAGAGAGAGTGAGAGAGAAAGAGTGAGTGAGGAAGAGAGTGAGGGAAAGGGAAGGGCTCCCAAACCCTCAAAGTTCTGATTTTTCCAGCCACCCCTAGCCCTCCTCTCAACTCTTCCAACCCATAAGCCTAACCCAGTTTGATCATGGTTCAGTCTATGTCTTAGTCTACTCAAGAATCAAGCCAAAGATCCATCACCCTACAAGCATTCATCATGACATCTACTCCCTTCTCAACCCCCTGCTTCTCTAGATCTCTAGTGGACGTATGCTATATGACTTGCCGTACATCGGATCCTGTCACATCAGAAATTCCTAGTGATCTAGTCCACTTTTCTTATCTTTTGTATAAGCATCATCACATCCGCCCTCTAGACACATTATCAGACGTATGCTCTGTAGCCTAACGAAATCTCGGATCTTGCTACATCAGAAATCCACATGTGACTAGTCCCATTATGACCGTAGCACCATCATCATCCCTTGAGATTATTTTACCACACTAAGTTGAGACCGTACATTTGTGCGGGCAGAGAGGGTGCCTAACACCTTCCCTCTTTGTAACCGAGGTCCCTTACCCGGAATCCCAAATCGTAGACCAGGAGTCAATCTAAGGTAGGAGAATCTTCGAATTTCTCCAACTTTACGTATTCCGTGGGTTCTAGCCGACCATGGGATTCTGAGTAATATTGGCTAGTGGCGACTCCAACAATCACCAATCAGCTTAATCACCCCCACCATCGTCTCCACAACACTTTTCACAACAACGTGGACGTCGATTTTTCAGTGTCTACAATCGAACCACTATATATCATTGTGTTTGGAATCGATTATCTGGATACAATTTTATTTATACTTGTGAATGAATTGCTAATATGAATGCATGAAATAGATTGTATGATAGGCGTTTAATTTAGTGCATACACATTTGATAATTCACATCTCGCATTATAGACTAGTTGCACAATTAGTTGTATCTTTGTAGTCTATGATTTTGAACCTAAGTTACATTGTGGATTAATTTATATTAATTGATGAATATTTTAAAAAGATCCTATTCACACACACCGGCCCACACTTACACACACCACAGTGGGTACTTGAACTTATGACCTCTACGTTGAAACTCTTGAGAGTCTACCACAGAGCCACGAGTAGGGACCTAAAAGTACTTAAACCTTAGAAGTTTATTATGTTTGCGATCCACTCTCCCTCTTTAAAAGCTATATGCCACTGACCCTCTGCAATCTTCGAAAGATTTGCTCAACCAAATTACTCTATACAAGTGAAGTTCAAAGCCAAAGAAGATATTGAAATCAACAAGTAGAATTAGAATTTGGAACATCCAATCATCTTTTTTTTCGAAAACGGTGTCTGATTTTTTCTTTCCCTTCTTACATTTCGAGTCAAACCAAATTCCATTTCGCACATATAAGAACATAATCAATACACACTGATCTTTTTATTTTATTTTTGCAATACTCTCATAAATTTATACCTTTCATTTTACTTGTTTAACTGGGGTCCTAAACCCCACCTGGTAAAGGTAGGTGTTCTTAATTTTCTCCTTTGGCCTCCTTGGAGTCTTAAACTTTGTGAAATAGAGCTAGACATATCGACACCAAAATTCTCGTAAATTTTCATAAAAATCATATAATTTCGTAAAGTAGAGATCTTGTATTGCATGAGCATATAAAATGTTACCTAACTCCTTCATTTTTTATAATCGAGACCCTTATTTATAATTTATGGCGTAGACCAATGCGAGAGTCACTCAAGTCAAGGAATCTTGCGATTTATCATCCTATGTGCAATTTTATAGGTTCTAGTTAACTATAAATTTTAAAGTCATATCGTGGCTAGTGGTGACTTAAGTCAAACTCACTTTTATTTTTGAGCCAATCTCGCATTTAAATCAAATTAAATCAAACCAAAACTAACAAAAATAAATAAATAAATAAAAATAAAAATAAAATAAAAAAATCAAGGAAATGAGGGCTTCATTATGCATGTATGCACGAGGGAGGGCATTCATGGTACCTAACCAAGTTTCAAAGTTATTATAACCGGATTGGATGGGGCTTGACCTAGAGGGCTTCCAATGATTAGGTGCATGTGCAATGTCGATTGAGTCCACCTACTCTGATGAATTACTTTCAAACATGCTTTAAATGGATCAAGACCATTTTCATTTAGGTCAGAGAAATATGAAGTAAGGTAAGGCGGTGATGTGATGAGATTTGATTAATCCAACGCAAGTATGATGTTGGTTGAACAGGCTTTTAAGTGGTCTCATCTTTAATAATATTAGTAGTAATGAAACTTACTATTTGTCTTACATTACTAAGTTCAATATTGCTTGGCTCTATCTTTATACAATGACACACGATTTAATCAAATTTTGTCGCATTATTGTACCACCGAACTCCATATTTCCCCTGCCTCATTGGGTTGGAAATTATCTATTCATGGCCGACGTGGCACCAACATGGCAAATTCTTTTTTCCTTGCCTTATATTGCCAAACACGTTCTGTATGTTGTAGTAGAAGGTTTGCATATTCTTGGCCGCGTGCCTCGTCTGTCTGGTGATTTCTGCTACGACGGTAAAATAAAAAAAATAAAAAATAATAATAATATAATAAGAATAATAAGAGAATAAAAAACAAAAAGCAAAGTTGGAAAGGTGAGATTAACGTGGCCGCTCGTGGAACATTTGAAAACATGGTATACGTATGCACGATCCAAACCATTGATCATGTGGGGAGCCACCGTGTGCCTGCCATTGCCTGGAAACAGGCCGACCACTTGTCAGGCGGGCCACACAGGCCTGGACGAAATTGATGGTGAGCGCGTGGGGGCCACCTGATGAATAGATCAATCTGTTTTCCAGGTTGGGATAAAGTAGCTGTGGGCCTCGCTTGATGAATGGTCCGGATCTTGCAAACGTTTACCATCTTGGCACATAGGCTGGGGACTACCTTTCTCTATACAGCTTCTTGCGCGAGTCACCTTAGTATTTGCATGAGGTTAAAAGCAGTTGGCGATACATGTAGAGATCGTGGTAGGTGGGAATTGGTGTTTCCTAGACATCTGATAATGGAGCTTATAAATGTTGGTCAGATAACCCGACCAAACCCTAATTACCGCTCAGTCTATATTTCATGCTGGGATGCAGACGCCGACTTTCAAACCGGCTACCAAAACTGGCAATTTTACTAGTATTTCTAAGAAAGAGAACCGTAGCCCGCGGCCTACCAAAATACACCTTATTCAATGAGGGGAAGTTTTCTATATCATTCAGGTAAGTGGATTGGGTACTGAGTCAACTCAGTGGGGCCCACTGGGATGTATGTACCTTAACTGCATTGTCCATCCATTTTATCAGCTTACTTTAGGTACAATACTAAAATGAAATTATATCTAAACCTCGAGTAGACCACAACATAAAGAAATAGTAGGGATAATGATATCCACGTAGGAAACCTTCCTAAGACATGCAGTACTTTTTTATTTATCATCTAATGGGTTCATAAGGTCACACCATCATGTATAAAGAAAAATCACAAATATCAGCTTGATTCAAAACGTACGTGTGCTCAAAGAAGTTTTCAATGATAAGCCTATAATTCAGATGGCTTCCCATGGTGTGGTCCACTTAAGCTTTGGATATGCTTCAATTTTGAGCTTGTGAATTAAAATGAGATAATAAAATAGATGGACAGCATGGAGTTTGCTCAAGCAAGATGAGTTAGCAGGCAATCTGCTCCCATCAATGACAGCCCCAGCAACAAAAACCTACTTGAGCCCAACGTGATGTCCTATTGACATCCACTCTTCCGACCAAAGCAAAACAGTAGGCAACCAATGCATGCCATCCAAGCAATCTCAGGCTGTGGGGTGTTTATATGCCATCCAAACCGTTTATAACTTTGGGTCCCAGCACACAAAGGAAACTAATAAATATTGACAGAATTCAAAACTTCATTAGTATACCAGGAAAGTTTTGATGGTGGGCATCTCCATCCCCAATATTCCCAATGATAATGCAAATGCCACCATTAAAACCTTCTCGCGGGCTGGAAAATGTGTCCTCCATTGAGCTACGAGCTCGGAAGTTGGACCCGACTGTGAAGCCATTATCCGAAACTGTTGTGGAAGGGAAGGCTATATTTGGTGCTTGGGGAAAAGGTAGTCAGTTGAAACTCCAATTGCCAAAGCAGTGGGACCTACACTATGTTGAGAGGGTCCGTAGCTAGTAGTGGAGAGGCCACCACGGGCGTTCTACAGATCAATCTCATTGGCCACAGCAAACCACCTAACAATGAGTGGGGCCCAGATGTTTTTCCTTGACTCCTGTAATGATAACAGGTGGGCCTCATTGCTTTAACATGTATGTTGGCAGATACAATATTTTCTTCGGGGGCAAAAACGTAAATATTGAAAAACGGAAGTTATTTGATACTCGGGCAGAGTATGGCACTTGATACAAGGCCCTGAAAACTTGTACACCTGGCATGTAACCACTCAGAATAAACTGCTTAAATTGTGCTACGCGATGTACCTGAGTCACGGTCGTTGAACTATTTTAACCTCTGATTTGGACGACGGGTGTTTGTTGAAATAAGACCATCAATTTCTTTTAATTTCTAACCGTCAAATATATGTCATCATTTGATCAAATGAGTGTATGTTTTACTTCATGATATATCTAATCAGGGATCATAATTTGGACAGTTAATTGAATTATTATTATTATTAATAAATCAACACCACATTATCGGGCCAAAAAAAAAGAGGAATCAAGAAAAAAACTAACTAAAAATTTTTCCAAATGTTTTAGAAAATACCCATGTATATAAAAAATTTTAAAAAAAAAAAAAGAAAAACCCTTAAATCTTCAACAAATCAATAGATCCATAGTCTTCTAATACTCTGCAAGCATTATAACAAGAATTAGAAAAAAATAATAATAAGTTGAAATTTTTTTCTAGAATTTTCAGGAAATACCTACATAAATTTAAAAAGAAAGAAAAAAAAAAAAAAAGAAATAAA
Source organism: Magnolia officinalis (assembly GCA_021015155.1). Classification (NCBI taxonomy): domain Eukaryota; kingdom Viridiplantae; phylum Streptophyta; class Magnoliopsida; order Magnoliales; family Magnoliaceae; genus Magnolia; species Magnolia officinalis. The sequence goes on along the minus strand of JAJHSJ010000004.1, from coordinate 16,467,582 downwards.
AAAAACTCTAAATCTTCAACAAATTAGTAGATCCATGTCTTCTAATACTCAAGCATCCTAAAAAGACAGGAAAAAATTAATTATAGTATGTAAGGCCCACCCCCACAGCACATGATATTGTCCGCTTTGCCGAAGCTCACGGCTTTAAAACGCGTCATGTCTGTTAAGGGAGAAACCCAACATATAACCACCACACAACTCCAGACAACTCTTCCGATGTGGACAGGTTACGCTACAGTCAACTGCAACAGTAGCTCGCCCAGCAACAGTAGCCTGTCAGCCACACAGTACTGCCAGCCGCACTTGGGGGCCCGCCCACATGTGTGCCCGCCCACGTGTGCCCGCCCACATGAACAGTGACTGGGGCGTCACATTATCCCCCACCGAGGGCAGAGCCGTCCTCGGCTCTGATACCATTTGTACAGCCCACGACCACACTGTATGATATTGTCCGCTCTAGGCACAGCCCGCACGGTTTTGTTCTTGGGTTTCCCCCAAAAGGCCTCATACAGTATAGAGTGACAACTCTACATATAACCACCACAACTTCAGACGACACTTCCGATGTGGGACAAAGCTTCACCTTTCACTGTGTGCACAGTAGCCTGTCAGCCACACAGTAGCCTGCCAGCCATCTTGGGGCCCGCCCACATGTGTGCCCGCCCACGTGTGACCACAGTGACGGGGCGTCACATAGTACCACCTCAATCTAAGGAGGATGTTATAACCCGAACATTATGAGAAAAGAATCCACCATCAAATATAAAAAAACTTTATGCCTTAAATAGTGAAGAACTATTAAACATGATCCTATTAATTATAAAGAACAATTGAACTCTCTCTCTCTCTTCTCTCTCTCTCCTCTCTCCTCTCTCTCTCTCTCCTCTCTCTCTCTCTCTTCTCTCTCTCTCTCTCTCTCTCTCTCTATATAGATATATATAGATATATATATATATATAATATATATATATAAACATATCCAAATACCCACCATATTTACAGAAACCCTTACGCTTCTACCACCATTACTATCCTCTACTATTCAAGTCCCACCTAATAGTCATTTTTTTCCATGTTTTTTAATTTACTTTATAAACGACAGTTTACTTGTTACTTTATTAGTGTTGAATGCTACCACTTTAAGATGCACTTGATTTTTCATTTTTCATTTTGTTATTAGTTAGCTAGATGATGATGTCAATTTCAGTCTGTTCCTTTGTTTACATAGATATTAATTATTTTTATTGTTCTAGTTGTAGTATAGGATAATCAGTTGCCCATTTGAGGATTTCTATCTTGCCAAACATATATTCAGTGTGTTCTCAGATGCATAGAAATTCTCAAATTGTCCCTTTTTAGACAGTTCAGTGTTAGATAAATTGTAATGTCTTCATTTATTCCAATTTAAATGCATATGCCTGTTTTGGTTTCGTCTCTCCTTTTTCTCTCTGGATATATTTCATGTATTTATTTTTGTCGTCAAATTTCCATACTTTATATTGATGATTGCCATGGAAATTAAATACAGGATTAATATATTCTGGAGAGATAAGGGGAGATGCTGCCGGAATTTCGGTGTAGCAATTAAATTGGAAAATGAAGGCATTACAATCTATCCAATGTTGAGGGTCAAATATTACATATTAGACCCTATTTATTACCCGATTTTACGAACATGATACTGTTTAACGGCTTATTTTAATCATGTTTGTGTTGCAAGGAAAAATTAGGAGCCGAGACTGAAAAATAGTACTAAAAGCATGAAATTAATGCTCAGAAGTCACCAAGGCAAGGGACGGACCCCAAGGGACCGTCATCGAAAAATTTACATGCCAGAGATCCGAGAAAATCAAGTCATTCGCGTTAAAGAGGCCTGAAAATCGTCTAGAATGCAAGATCACAGGGTTCCCACCATCCGTTCGACTCGAAACATTATATCTGGCCCGAGGACTATAAATTAACCGTACACGTCAAATTTCAGCCATTGGATCCTTGTGGAAGTGGCCCAATGGATAGATCAGTCCCTAAAATACCAATCTGGGGCCCACCTGATATCTAGATATGCTTCAATTTTAGTCTCAACCCCTTAAATGAGGTGATAAAACGAATGAACAGAGCGGATTCTCATGAACATCACTATGGACCCCACCCCGAGAGTGCACGTGTGCATAGCACATGTACACAAGACATGTACCGGTCGAGCAGCCCGGTCAAAGTCGGGTTGACTCGACTCTCTCTCTCTCTCTCACGCAAGCAGTCCAACGGGCGGGCACTGGACCGCCGTTTGATTATTGCGGACCCCAATCGTCGTCCAAAGGCACGATCTGGACCGTCCATTACGTCCAGAAGGTGGCCATAACCCTGACCATGCTTTCTTTTTAGTCCCTTACGCACGTATACACGTGGATCATCGAAAAACACAGGATGAACAATAAGTTGGTTTGATACAGTGGACCACACCAAAAATCGACCAAAACCACTCCTTTCCAACTGAACTTTTGCTAGGAATCTAATGAGCGAGATAGAATTTCCAGAAAACATCACTGTGGGGCCCACCGAGCATCGCAGTGGAAGAATTTTCGCACCCTACGCACGTCCGATTTTCTCGGATGTTGCGGGGTGTTGTGGGCCACCGTTTGTGGTCAGTTGGATGATCTGAACCATCCAGAATCTTCAGAAGGGAGTTTTTACCCCAACCATGGAGTCAAAATGTATTTCTTGGACATCCACCGTCCGAAAACATCGTCAGAACGCAACTTGGCTTGCGTTTTCGCAGCGGCTATTCGTAAAACTCCACTCGACCGACTTCTTCCACCGCCTCTTGTCCTTATAAAAGAAGAACGTGAGAGGGAGATGTATTCATCAGATCCTTAGCCGTGGAGGCAAGACGGGCAGCCATGGAGGCATGGTGTGGAGCGTGGGCCAGCTTCAACAAGTTTTTCCTTCTTTTCTTTACTTCTTGTTTGTTTATTTTCTTTTAAGAGATCTAGCTTAATCATGGTCCTGATTGGCTAAACCTCTTAGCTAGGGCTAGGAGGTGAAGCTTGTAGTGTGATGGGTTGTGCCTAATTGAACTCTCTTTTGATTCTAATTTGATTAATAGGAATGCTTTCAATTTTTTATGGTTTGTTGTGACTTAAATTACAATGGATCTGCGATAGCTTTGAGCATGTTCTTAGCATTATAGGGTTTATAAATTTGGGAACCCTGTTGTTCACCATCATCTCCTGGGCATGGTTGGATGATGGAATCCTTCCTAACGTTCATACATCTATCAGATTGAATGTGGATTAGCTAAATTCTGTTGTTTGCTTTGTCTCATGGGCATGGTTTTGTGATGAAATCAATTCTAATTCTCATACCTATCTTCTATTGAAAACTATATCAAAGGAAGTTCAGATTGGTTTTTAATTAAATATCTTCCAACTGGATGAGAATAGGACTCTGATTCTAGTTGTGTTCGTGAATCAAACATAGATTTCCCTGATCTCTACAAGTCGGTCCTTGGAATCCCTAGTTTCCCACCTTTGAATTTATAACTTTTAGTTTAAATACATCACAATTCTTCTCTTAAATCCTTCTGATTTAGATTACATGTTCGCCTAGTTCTAGTTCAAGTTGCTTTTAGATTACGTACAAGGTTCAGTCCCTGTGGATTCGACCTTGGTCTTACCGAGATTATTACTACATCACAACCGTATACTTGGGTTGTGAACATCTAACCTTGAATGGGTGATTAATTTAGACAGTTAAATAAGTATGTCTGTCTAGCAGTCTAGGTATAGTCGTATAACATATTAAGAACTTTATTTTATAGATGACTAGTCAATACGAAAGCCCAAATATCCCTGTAATGGGTGCATCAACCACATCTCCTCTAATCGTAGAGGGAGACACAGACACGTCAACTGCATGCAAAGGGAAGAAGAAGAGATCAGTAGTGTAGGATGACTTTGAAGAAGTGACAGTTAACAGTGTACAGAAGATAAAGTGTAATCACTGCAAATGGTTATACAGTAAGATTTCAGGAGGATCTACGACACATCTAAACAGAAATTTGAAGACGTGCCATAAGAGACCAAGACTCCTTCCTCCCGGCCAATAGTTGAAGTCATTTATGAAGTCAGAAGGAGACTACTCACAAGGCATAGTGTCCACTCATAAGTTTGACAAATAGAAGCTGAATGAGTGGTATGCTAGATTAGTGATTCTGGAAAAAAAAACCTTTTAAAATGATAGAAAGTAAAGGGTTTAAGGCTTTCTGTCAATTCCTTAACCCTCGAGCCAAGAATGTCTCCCGCATCACAGTGCAGAGAGAGTGCATGAAGATGTACGCAAAAGAGAAAATAAAATTGAAAGAAGTTTTGACTTCAGTGTCCAGAATAGGTTTGACGTCTGATTTATGGACGACGTCCAATCAAAGAAAATGATACATTTCATTAACCGCTCACTATGTCGATAAGGATTGAAAACTCTGCAAGACAATTTTAAACTTCTGCAACCTTCCTCCTCCACATACTGGTTTACTTATTTCAGATTGCATCTACAGTTGTTTAGAAGGCTGGGGCATTGAGAAGAAAATTTCAGCAATAACTTTAAACAAGGCTTCAGCAAATAACAGTGTCATTTCATGCTTACGTAACCAGTTCAGGGCTACAGAAAATTTAGGTCAAATGTTGTACCCATATTATAAATTTGATTGTACAAGAAGGCCTGAAAGAAATTAACAACACTATAGAGAACATAAGAGAAAGTGTAAAATATATAAGATGGTCGCCATCGAGACTGAGTGTATGGAATGACATCATCCAACGTTTGAATGTGCGATCTAAAAAAACATTGAAGTTGGATGTGTATACACGTTGGAACTCGACCTATGAAATGTTAAATATGACGATGGAATTATAGCTTACATTTCCTGAATATGCAGCGCATGACAGAACGTATTCTTAGTTGCTGAGCACAGATGATTGGGCCAAAGCAAAACAAGTTCACACATTTCTCAAAGTTTTTTACGATTGCACGAAGAATTTTTCTGGGAATCAGTATCCAACCCCGAATTTGTTTCTTCCGTTTCTTTGGAAGATTAAGGATTCTCTACAGAAAAATGCCAGTGCGGGTCCAGATTTCAGACGCCAGATGACAGTTGGTATGAAGACAAAGTTGGATAAATACTTGGACGAATGTCATCTGTCGATGTCCTTTGCAGTTGTTCTTGATCCTCGTTATAATATGGGGTTGGTTAGGTTAGGTTTATTTTCATAAAGCTTTATCCTACTGAAAGAGCGGCAAAAGAGACACCCAAGGTTCGTCAAGCCCTTGAAGATTTGTACAAATCATTTGTTACTACTTTACCTGCAACGGGTGTTGAAGAAAGTAGTGATGTGGATATTTCTGTACCCGGTAGTCTGAATGTGCTAAATGAATACATATCATACATGGCACAAGAACGAATGGGAGTTGAGACCAAGGAATCAGAGCTAGAAATGTACTTCAATGAGTCAATCGTAGTGCGATCCGAATTTGATGTGTTAGAATGGTGGAAGATGAGGGTTAGTGAATCAAAATACCCTACATTATCTGTGATGGCACGAGACATATTATCAATACCAATTTCAACAGTGGCATCAGAATCCATATTCAGCACATGGAGCAGGGTTGTGAGCAAGTATCGAAGCTCACTTTCACCAAATACAGTTGAAGCGTCGATTTGTACGGAAGATTGGTTACGCCCGATATGGGGAGGAGATATGAATGATGATGATGAAGAAGAGATTGAGATTCGTGATAAGTCTCTACCTTCAGATCAGTAATTATTTTCAGTTTTTCAATTCTTTTTGGTTGAAAGTTAAATGATCTGTAATATTATTTCACTTCAAACCTGAAAGTGTTGGAATGTGGTTTGGAAAACTTTGAATCTTTGATATTTATTTACATATGTCTGTTCATTTGCTTTTATTTTTGATACATTTATATTGCTTTATTTTGTTCCTATATCAAGTTCAAATTATTTATCAATATTCTGATTTTTTAAAAAAAAAAATTGAGTGTAAATATGTCATCATCTAACCCATCGACAAACATTTGGGACTACGCTTCCCTAGTTAAATGACCACCATGGTCTGGAAAAATAAAGATTAAGTGTGGTTTATTTGGCGCAAAGTTTGTGAACAAGACTAATCGATTTCGGTTACACTTGTCATGTCGAGGTGGTGATGCAAAACCATGCCCCAATGCCCCTAAGGATGTCCAAATTCTTTTTCAGGCCCTGTTAACTTCAAATAGAAAACCTTCCACTTCATCCAAACCTTCTGCTTCTGGATCTAGTACACGAATGACATCCACAAAAGATGCAGAGGAAGAAGCCAGATTAAAAGCTTTGGAGGAAGAACAATTACAACTCGCCTTAAAACGCAGTATGGAAGAAGTTTCTAGACTTCAGCGATATTCGAGTCAAAGACAATACAATGTTGAAGCAGGATCGAGTACGACAAACAAGAAAAAGAAAAAGAGTAACAAATTCAAATTCCTGACCCATCTCGGTAAATTTTATAAGGCATTAGGTACTACATGCAATTCTTCATGTAAAGAAAGTTTGAAAAATCTAGTTCAAAGTGTAAAAGAGCACGAATGAAATATCTCTTCACCTTCTGACTCAGAGGAAGTGAACCAATATGTATATGAAAAAATAGATAGCAGTTCCGATGGATCAGACGACAATATAGGAAGACACTCCTCTTATGGAGGTTATTAGTTGTAAATTGTCATTTTGAACAATGTTAATATATAATTATCGAAGTTTTTTAATCATAAATTATGCATTTTATATATTTTATTGCTTTGTTCAACTTCGAATTTCAATTGACAATTGAATTGAAATATAAATGAATCTCAATTTATAACTCGAACTCGGCTTAAAACTCGAACTCGTAACTCGTTACTCTGCTCGAAAACCCTGCTCGAACTCAGCTCAAATTCGGACTCAGACTCGAACTCGACTCGAAAACTTGGCTCGATATCTGCTCGAACTCGGACGAGCCGAGCACGAGCTGGGCATCCGAGCTCGAAGCCCGAGCCGAGCTGAGTACGAGCTGGGACTCGGGCAGTGCGAGCCAAGCACGAGCTGGGCAATACTCGGCTCGACTCGACTCGTGTACAGCTCTACTCACCACACTATAGTCTGTTGTGGATTCTATGGGGCCCATATGTGTGTCATTCACGCCATCTATCTATTTTAAAATCATTTAAGGTCAGAACCCAAATTTGGAGAATATCCAGATATATAATGAACCACTGCACCTTAGTGAGCAGTGGGAATTTAAGGCTTACAGTTGAAAGATTCCTTATGGCCATAAAAGTTTTGAATTAAGTTGATACTTTCATTTTTCCTTCATCCAACATGAGCTTTTATGAACAAGTTGAATGAAAAATAAACATTATTTGAAGCTCTAAAATGGTTTCAATGGTGGACCTAATTATTTCCACTGTTTTTAATAGCGTGGTCCACTTGAATTTTGGATATGTTTCAGTTTTGTGCTTATGCCCTAAAATCATATGGAAAAAGGGATGAGGCATGGTTAGGGACAATGGGCCGGGCTTGGACATGCAAAATCAGAATTTTGAATAGGGTTGGCCTTATGTTGGCATTGACAACCCTAGCATGGATAAAGCGCATACATGATGGTAGATCCCATGGAATCCACACCTATGCAATCTGTGTCATAGATTGAACGAGGGCTCATGTTCACCAAAGACAAGTGCTCTTCCCCGTGAGCTGCCACACAGAAATGGACACATGCCACAGTCTACAATCCTAACTATTGGGCGTGTGGATCCCACCATAATGAGGGTCAAAATGATCTTAACCATCGAATTAGTGATTCCAAGTACAGCTGGGCATCAAGTCGAGTCGAGTTGAGTTAGGGTTGACCTGATTCGATCCTATTTTGAAATAGACCAGACCCGAACTTGACCTAAATCAGTATGAGTCTAGAATGTCTGATTTGATCAGAGTCTGGGTCTTGCCTGGACTGACCCAAATCGAGTCCGACCGGACATAGGAACCAAGTCGGGTCAAGTCAGCACTGAGTCAGGTCAAGTTGACCATTTTTTCTTCTATTTGTACTCGATTTATTTGTGTACTTGAGTTGAATTGTTTATAATAAACATTGTTAAATGTAATTTGTAAAAAAAAAAAAAGTAAGTAAATAAATATTGTCAAAAATCAAAATTTAAAAGTATGTTTAGGGTTTAGGAATTAGGGATTAGGTTTAGGTTTAGGGTTTAAGTTTGATTTAGAGTTTAGAAATGGCTCAGCTCGAGTCAGTCCAGATGCACCACAGCCAGCTTGATTACACCTAAGCCAGTCTGGATGCACCACACGGTCCACACCTAACCCGGCATGGTTGTGTGGCCATGAGAGAGAGAGAGAGAGAGAGAGAGAGAGGGTGGCCATGGCCTAGTGGCTGCCAAGCCATATGGGAGATTGTTGAGATGTAGAGCCGCATCTGGGGGCCACACAACTGGTCCTGGGCCCTGCTTGACCAGTCGTGGACTGGATCGACTCAAAGTCCAGCGACTATCAGTTTTTTGGTTCTGAGGTGCTTGACTGGTCGTGGCCCATGCTCGACTGGTCATGGGGTCCTCTCGACTGGTCGTGCAGTCTGCTCGACTGGTCGTGGTTACGCAGATTCGTTTTCGAATTTGATACGGACTGCGAATTTTTGAGTTGCCTTTCGCAATGGTGCAAAAGGGAAGTTGCCTAAACTATAAATAAGAGTCCCTAGGGCTTTTCTAGGGTAATGAGAAATAATTCTAAGGTGTGGGAAAAGGGTTTTCTATGTGCTTCCAAGGAAGAGGTTAGTATATTACCTTATAATCATCATTTCTCTTCATAGTAGAAGTTTGCATCCGTGGTTTTTTACCCTTGTTGGGATTTTTTTCACGTATATCTTGTCTTGTAGTTTGTTTGGAATGCTTTGATTCTTCTTCTAGTTTATATTTCTTCTTGTTTATCGTTTGTGGGTGAGACCTGAGATTGGATCTCGATTCACTGCGTTGTTTGGGTGTTGCGCAACAATAACGTATACTAGTGATGTAGACCTATTCTTGGCCTAGATGGACCGAAAAAAATCTAAACGAAAGCAGACGTAATCCATCAAATATGGGCCCAGTTTTATGTGGGGCATGATGTAACTAGGCCCCAAGCGCGTCCGAATCAGAGAAAATCATTCCAGATTAAGAAAAAATGTCGTTCAAAGTGCAAACCATAAATCATCCATAACTTTTTTATCCAGAATGAGTTACGAGATGCACGACCTATGAATTTTGACATTTTGTTCTGGGGCCAACCAACACTCGTAAGCATGTCATGTTGCACCATTTCACGAAAAAACAACTCCTTCCTACTCAAGTTTCCCGTTTTTCAGAAAACTTACTATTTTTGGTAAGTTTAGGTTGGAAGTAACTTTTTATTCTTAGAGTTTTAGTATTTGGTGTCTTCTTAGGGTTTGCGTCTTATTATGCTTGGAATCATCCTTCGTAGTTAAATTAGAACTTTTTATTTTTAGTAAGTTTTACTATTTTAAGAAAGTTTCAATTTATTTCCATTAAGATTATTAATTAGGGTTTTATTTTATTATTTAAAGCATTGTAATATCGGTTTTCAATAAAGTATTTTGAATTTTCTTAACTCGTGTGGAGTTGAGAGCCATTATACCTTATGGACTTAAGCTCTTATTCACTTGAGGAAGACGGTGATCTTTCTCTTTATCTTTTCAGGCTCTTCCTTATGTCAGCTAGGGAGTCTTGAGTTGATTAAGCCCTCATTGGAAGACATCGAAGACAGAAGACTCAAAGATTTGAAGCATCAAGGCTTAAAGATAATAAGTGGTTTGAGTGCCTTGGGGATCCTAGCCTTAAACTCCTTTAAGTTTCAAAATAACCTACCTCTAGATGATCCATTTTCTCATAGGAAAATCCTTGTTTGATCATCCCAACCTTTATTTTTAAAATGAACATGATAATATTAGCTCATAGAGGTTCAGATATGCTAAAAACCGAAAATCATAGTTAGTAAAATTCTGAGAATTGTCGATCAAATTGACAGTCCATCAATTTGATTCCAGAGCAATCGATCCATCTTCCAGTAACGAACGTATGAAGTGATATCTGATGGCAATATGCTTAGTCCTTGAATGAAAGGCTGAATTCTTATCCAAGTGTATTGCACTTTTATTGTCACTGTACAGCTTGTAATTTGCTTGCTTCTTACCCAACTCTTCCATGAAACCTTGCATCCATACCATCTCCTTGCATGCTTCTGTAGCTGCAACATATTCTGCTTCTGTCATACTGATAGATACTATCTTCTGTAACTGAGAGACCCAACTGACTGCAACACTACCCAGAGTAAAGACATAACCTGTAGTGCTTCTTCTACTATCGATATCTCCTACCAAATCTGAATCTACGTAGCCTTGTAGCTTGATTTTCGATCCTCCATAACACAGCCCTATATTCACAGTACCTACCAGGTATCTGAGGATCCACTTCACAGCTTCCCAATGTTCCTTCCCGGGTTTGTTTATGAACCTACTAACAACTCCCACTGCTTGAGCAATGTCTGGCCTCGTGCTCACCATAGCATACATGAGACTCCCAATAGCTGACGCGTATGGGACTTTAGCCATGTAGTCACGTTCCTCCTGCGTCTTTACACCTTGCTCCTTAGATAGCTTGAAGTGGTTAGCTAATGGAGTGCTAACCAGCTTAGCACCTCCCATATTGAATCGATCAAGTACCTTGGCTATGTACTCTACCTGTGACAAAACCAATTTCTTGTTTTCCCTGTCACGCTTTATCCTCATGCCTAAGATTTGTTTTGTAGCTCCTAAATCCTTCATGGCAAATTCTCTAGAAAGTTATCTTTTGAGATCTGAGATATCCTTCATGCTTGAACCAACCACAAGCATGTCATCAACGTACAGAAGAAGGATGATGTATGACGTATCAAACTTCTTCAAATAACAACAATGATCAGCATGACATCTCCTGTAACCGTTTCCCGACATAAAACTGTCAAACTTCTTATACCACTGCCTCGGGGTCTGCTTCAGGCCATATAGACTCTTCTTCAATCTGCACACCTTGTTCTCCTTTCCTGGTGCCACGTATCCTATCGGCTGATGCATATATATATATATATATATATATATATATATATATATATATATATATATATATATATATATATATATATCTTCTTCAAGGTCCCCATGAAGAAAGGCTACCTTAACATCTAGCTGCTCTAGATGTAAGTCCTCTGTAGCCACTATACTCAGAACCGTGCGAATCGTAGACATTTTCACGACAGGTGAAAATATTTTAGTGAAATCAATACCCACCTTTTGTTGAAACCCTTTCACAACTAATCTGGCCTTGTACCATTTCGAACCATCGTGCTCCTCCTTTAGTCTGTAAACTCACTTGTTATGAAAAGCTTTCTTACCCTTGGGTATAGTGACTAGCTCCCATATACGATTAGACTCAAGAGAGTCCATCTCATCATCCATGGCCTGCTCCCACTTAACCCGTGTATCTGACTATAATACCTCTTCAAAACACTCTGCTTCACCATTATCTGTCAGCAGTAGATAATGTAAGGGGGGTGAGTATCGGACCGTGGGTCTCCTCTCCCGAGTAGACCTCCTCAAAATCGGTGTCTGTGGCTCTGCCTCATAATGCTCCTGTGTATAATCATCCTATGATGCAATAACACCCGTGTCTGGTAACTCTTCCAGCTTTACGAATTCTTTCTCATCGGCCTTATTTTCTTGCACACTGTCATTATGCATCACTTTTTCATTGAAGACTACGTCCTTGCTTCTGATGATTTTCCTATTTTCTGCATCCCGAAACCTGTAGCCAAAATCATGCTGCCCGTAGCCTATAAACGCGCACCTCCTAGACTTCGCATCCAGCTTGTTTATGTGCTCTGTATCAATGTGAACATATAAAGTGCAATCGAACACTCTGATATGTGCAAGGTTCACTTCTTTCCCAATCCACGTTTTTTCTGGTAGCTTACCATCCAATGATGTTGAGGGACTTTTATTGATGAGATATGTGGCAGTATTCACAGCATCTGCCCAAAAGGTCTTGGGCAACCCTGCATATAACTTCATACTCTTGGCGCGCTCAAGGATGGTTCTATTAATGCACTCAGCCACACCATTCTGCTACGGTGTCCCTGGATTCATTTTCTAATGTTTGATTCCATTTGCTGCATAATACTCCTTAAATCTCTTATCACAGTACTCTCCCCCATTATCAGATCTAAGACATTTTACTGTTCTACCTGTCTCGTTTGCTACCATAACTTTTCACTTCTTAAATACATCAAATACATCAGATTTGTGCTTTAAGAAATAAATCCACAGTTTTCTACTAATATCATTAATAAAAGAAACAAAGTAATGTGAGCCACCAAGAGATGATACCTGTGTCAGTCCCCACACATCAGTGTGTACAAGCTCCAATAAATGTGTCTTTGGAGCGCGTCCTGTCTTCTTGAAACTTACCCTCTTTTGTTTGTCATACACGCAGTCCTCGCAAAATTCCAAGTCAATAGACTTCAGCCCTGGTAGCTTCCCTTTTGACAATAGCACATTCATCCCATTTTCACTCATATGTCCCAACCTCTTGCCATAACTGCCCATTCACTCCAGTTGATGCGACTGCGAGTGAACTATACGATCATGAAGTCACGTACAAAGTACCTTCCTTTTTGCCTCGAGATATCACCAAGGCACCTTTTGTGATCTTCCAGGAATCACTAGTGAATGTCGTCACATAACCGGTATCGACCAACTGCCCCACTGAGATCAAGTTACATTTCAAATTTGGTACATGTCGGAAATCCTTCAATTTCAAAATTGTTCATCTTTCTGATTGACATAAACATCTCCCTTTCTAACAATACGGCACGACTCATCATCACCCAGGTAGACTCTCCCAAAGTCACCTAACACATAATCACGCAGAACTTCCTTACATGAGGTGGTATGAAACGAAGCACCCGAGTCTAAAACCCAAGACTCATTCCTCGCATCAAGAGATAAGATCAATGCCTCTGTAAAACTCTCCTCAGATAAATTCACTGAATCATTCCCGCCTTGAGAGCTTCTTTCTTGTTTCTTAAGCGCCCTGCAATCACATTTCATATGCCCCTTCCTGCCGCAATGCCAACACCCGTCTTTGTCTTTTGGTCCATTGGACTTCTTCATCGACTTAGAACGTCCGTGCTAATTGCTTCCTTTGCTCAGCAATATTTCTTTTCCTTCAACATTTAGAGCATTCCCTGAATCCCCTGAAACTCCTGATGTCTTTCTTCTACATTCTTCGTTGAGAATTAGACCGGACACATCATCAAATTTCAACTTTGTCGACCCTGAAGAATTGTTCACAGCAATCACCAAACCATCCCAACTGTCTGGCAAACTGGATAAGATCAATAACGCCCTAACCTCATCCTCAAAAACAATGTCAACGGATTCCAACTGGCTCGTGACTGTATTGATCTCGTTTAAATGTTCAGTCACGCTCCCACCATCTAACATCTTCATGTTGAATAACTGTTTCATGAGATGAACCTTGTTGGACGTAGAGATTTTTTCATACATGTTTGTTAGGGCTTCCATTAATTCTTTTGTAGTTTTCACCTTGGATATATTGAAGGCGACGCTCTTAAATAAAGAGAGTCGGATATTTCCTAAAGCCTTCCGATCCAATAAAAACCATTCATCATCTATCATCTTTTCTAGTTTCTTCTTTTTTCCTCCTAGAGGAATATAAAAGTCCTTCTGATACAGATAATCCTCCATCTGCATATTCCAGAAGGCAAAGTTTGAATCATCAAACTTCTCAATTCTAGTCTTCTCTTCTTCTGTCATCGCTCCCAATAGAACTAAACCAATAGTTTTGATACCAGTTATTACGCAACACCCCAACAACGCAGTGAACTGAGATCCAATCTCAGGTCTCACACACAAACGATAAACAACAAGAAATATAAACTAGAAGAATAATCAAAGTATTCCAAACAAACCACAAGACAAGATATACGTGGAAAAAACCCCAACAAGGGTAAAAAACCACGGATGCAAACTTCTACTATGAAGAAAAACGAAGATTACAAGGCAATATATTAACCTCTCCCTTAGAAGCACATAGAAAACCCTTTGCCCACACCTTAGAATTATTTCTCATTACTCTAGAAAAGCCCTGGGGACTCCTATTTATAGTTTAGGCAACTTCCCTTTCGCACTCTTGCGAAAGGCAACTCAAAAATCCGCAGTCCGTATCAAATTCGGAAATGAATTCGCGTAATCACGACCTGTAGAGTAGACTGCACTACCGGTTGAGCGGACCTCACGACCGGTTAAGCACCTCAGAACCAAAAAACCGATACTCGCTGGACTTTGAGTCGAGCCAGTCCACGACTGGTCGACCAGGGGCCATGACCAGTCGAGCAGGGCCCACGACCGGTCGTGCACCCCCCAGATGTGGTTCCACATCTCAACAGTTATTGACAAACTAAGACACTTACACTACATAGAACGGGTCTTTGGAAGATCGGATCACCCATAACCAATCCTACGTTAATCGGTTACAGTTTTTTCACCTTTAAAAAAATAATAATAATAATAAATAGGGTTTATGTCGATATTGAGACTGTTCTCCCTCGTTCGGTCTACCACTTATACGCCACGATGACAACCGATCCAAATCAATGGTTGTCTTCAAGACATGTCCTATGCTACATAGGTGCTTTGATTGAGGCCCATCTGAAGCCGACGTATAGGATTTAATCTCACTCAAGGTGGAGTATCTACATGTACTCCTGCTTGTGCCAATGTATAGGTATGACATGGCAGGATTCGATTGGATGGAAGGTTGTTATCAAAGATGAGACCTATATAAAACATGTTTGGATGTTGTTGGGTCGAGTAGACATTCAACTAGGCCCCATCTTTAAAAGTGGCCTATTATCCAATCAAATTCCACAATATGCTCTCCACAATTTCACACTATCAAGTTCTAGTCTGCTTACCACTTCTGCATTGGTGCATCCATGGAGTACAGGAGAATGTTCAGTTTGGTAGGCCGCGGATCTTTCCACAGTAATTGAGGATTTTAAATTCTTAAAAGGGGCACGCGATGCTTCTTTAATCTAGATGATTGATATGTTGAATCTCTTCATGGATGGACCATGCCTTAAAAATGACCCATATCAAAAGATTCCAAATGGTTGATCTGGGAAGTCATTCAGTTGAATAAGAACCGTTGTTATGTTAATCTGATTAACTATCTACAGACATATAAACCAATCCAAAGGTTAGGATTGTTCCATAAAGGATATTTTTGGGCCATAATCCATCCACTTTAGGAAGCAACGGAGCAATGTTTTGGATATCATAACAAACTATGGATCCCATTCATCGAATGTATAGTGTAAAGTTCAAATGTTCGGAATTCTATAATTCCTTCGCTTATATATCCCTGTTGGATGAAGTGATGGTACGTGTATGATAGGTACACAACTTCAGTGGACATGGCTGACCATTTTGGTACACGACGACTACCATTTAAGGTAGTCTACCCAATCAGGGCTTCCTCGTCGAGGAATCATACAACCTTCCCCATGGCTCCGAGGTTTGATCGGAATGGATCCAGTGCTTCCATTGAATTGGACGCACGAAATTGTGTGCCTCTGTGTCATTTCTGTATGCGAGGAATTTTTGGACAGGATCTAAACCATTCAGTTAGTGTTTCCAAAGTCGATTGAACCATGACCTAAAATTCTCAATGTTTAAGAGATTTGAGCCCTTTGATTGGTGGCCCACAAAGGAATGTTAAATGACAAAATCAGCAACAACTCACATTCAATGAGAAAAGATCCATTTATTAGTCGTTTAAGATAATCCAATCAAAGAAATTTTGGTCTAACAGCAATTAGTGGCTGGGACCACATGATGCGTGGTTAGGATCATCATGTGCATGTGCATGTGCCGCACGCATGGTGCACAATCTCAAGGCACGAAAATGCGGTGCATATGGGAATGGTGAGACATTTTTGTAAGGTACACTCGAATTTTGGATTCCCACATGTGTGGCCCACAGTCCATAAATCCTACTCTTGGCCTATTGCTTGCCACCGTGGACGCACGCTACAAATATCTTACCAATGCGAAGATTTCAACTGTTTGCGCAATTCATCAAACATATGATCAGTGATCACACTTGCCCTCTCAATCACACTGATTGTAATAACGATCAAACTATTTGGAGAAGTGTAGGGGTGGTCTTTCCATATATATAATATATATATATATATATATATATATATATATATATATATATATATATATATATTGGTCTTGTTCCTGGAGGACTTATTCTTTTATTTATAATTGTAGCCAATTTATTTCATAATAGGAAGTTGAACAGATTAAACTAGAAGGAATTAAATTTAATGTCGATTTTTATTGATTTATAACTAATGCTTAGTACAACCAATAGAATAACAAATAAACTATAGAATAATAAAACAAGAGATAGATACTTGAATTGTTCGTGTGGGCAGAAAATCTATATGAATGATCAGTAGGATGTGATCAGTGTGTTTGATCCTCCGAGTATGGATTCGGTTGATCAGGATCCAACAATGGAAAATTGCAGATACTTATGCTACTTTTAAGATAAAAGATAAAGACAATAATGTGTTGTGAAGATAGATTGTGTTTGGCGTGGGTGTGGAGCTCTTCACCACGTTCTCCTTTTATAGCTTCAAGAGGTGGCAACATCCTTATTGGGTTTTCTTTCCGATGTAGGATTCTTCGCAACAAAGCATTCAATTGTTTCTCTTATCATCCTTACCTGGCCAAGAGATTTCCGTAAATCAGAAATCATTTTCAGATCTCTTGATAGTGTAGCTATAAAGATCCGTAAATCTTTAAGGCTATGTCTCATTTAGTTAGGTCATGATCCAAATTGTTTTCAAATCTTCTCCTATTGTGATCACAAAGATCTGTAGATCTAATGGGATTAGTCTCGTTTAGTCCGAATCAAAACTCAATTCATTGGTTCCCATCCGTTTAGATGTTGGTTTGATTTTCGAATCCTCATAATCGCCTCGAGAGCTCTAAACATGTTTAGGAAGATCGTTCATTTTGAAAGGACAGCTAGAGATGGCATTATTGGGCATATTTTTCGATAAGATCATTTTCTTTGTGGGTCTTCATAGACATGTTAAACAAGCTTCCTTGGTCACATGCCACACAAATTAGGATTACATGTCACTTGTCACTTTGTCTCCTTTTTAAATGTTGTACGATTCAATGCCACTTTAGTTTTACTAGGTGACTTGTTGACGAAGGATAAGGGGCAAATGATATCTTTGGGTGCAAGTACAATTTTATTATTATTAGGTGGGTGGTGTCGACACGTGACGACTTCTTATTGGTCCATGACTGTGCGCCAAAAATGGGTGTAAACACTAACCACTAATCCCTGACCTTTGTAGGTAACCAATCAAAGGGCTAAGATTGTTCCAATGAGGAATTTTTTGGGTCATAGCCAATCTGCAGTAGCACATAATAGATCAATGGTCTGGATTACAAAAACTTAATGGCTTGGTTTGTCATATATAAAAACTTAATTATCTCATTAAGAATGCAATAATACCCTTTTTAGATCATCGAGCCTTTTTTTAAAAAATTTATTTATTCCAATCCATGATATAGCAATCAATCCCCCCATGGTTTGATGTTTATAAGGGCTTAAGTTGTAAAAAAAAATGGTTTTATATTTGGAAAGCATTGGAATCCTTATCACATGGTAAATGGAATCGACGTGAATTGAAATCCTTAGTTGTGTTTGATGCCTATAATTAGAATGAATTAGAATTTAAAATTTATGTTGAGAAGCCTATAATTAGAATGCATTAAGCATATTAGTTTTTGTTATGGGGAAATTTGTGCAAGGATACTCAGGATCAGCCTGATCTACACGCCTCGGATGATAAGGCTTCGGAAGGAGAATACAACATCAAGGACCAACTCCCAAGTCACAACTCGGAACGACCATTCTGATTCGCCAACATGAACCCTCGTCCTCATCCGAAGGGGAATGGTTGAGCGGAGCCTTGATCTTTATTCTCAGCATCAAACAATGAACTCCAACCTTAGTAACTTATTGACAGACTCCGACCTTTGGAACTCGGCTTCATATCCGTATGATCCGAGGCCGAGTCAACATACGAATATTCCATATGCCGAGGCCGAGGCCGAGTCAGGGCATGTACATGACATGCGCAAAAGCCGAGGCCGAGACCAGGCACAGGCGTATTATGTGTTGAGGCTGAGGACGAGCCGGTGATAGTACTTCGTACGCCGAGTCTAGAAATCAACCTAGATGCGGACGTGACCGATGATCTCGCCCAAAGATATGCACCATTAAGACACGATACGCCACACGGTCCAAAGATTACGGATAATATCTCCACGATCATAATATTCCGTTGATTGAGTGAATTGTTGGGATTTTGACCTGCGGAATCACACAGATCTAGATCTAGGATAACAATCCAATGATACCAAGCACACACAAGAGAACACAGATTTAACGTGGAAAACCCTTGCGAGAAAAAACCACGGCACAAAGCGACAGATCTTCACTATGAAAATAGAAATTACAAAGAGAGAGGACTTACCCGATTCGAACAACCTCGAATCTCACCCTTGCTACACCCTTTAGAAACCCTAAAATCCTTTTAGGAACCCTTGGAACTCTTTTAGAAAGCCTTAGAATACCTCCCAATCCCTCATACACCCCTTTATATAAGCTTAGAAAGAAGCAGACTCGGAATAGGAAACCAAAAAATCGCAAAATCTGCGTTTCCGCAGAAAATCTGCGTAACATCTTTGATGTCATCGAAGGGCCATCGATGTCATCGAGAACGGACTAAAACTGTCCAGCGAACAGGGGTGAAAAATTCTGTGAATTATTGATGGTATCAAGCAACCGTCGATGTCATCGACGACTGGCTTCGATGTCGTCGAAACCCTGTCGATATCATCGACAGACCACCAGACAGATTTAAGACATCTGTCCATAACATGAATCACGCTGAGATTGATGGCGTGGATCGTTTAAACCACAGGTATAAATACCAGAGGACCCCATGGCTACAGGTACATAAGATCTCGCACCCTCTCTCTACATTTAACTCAGACCCAGATTCCCTAGCCTGACTTAGGCATTGGAGGGTCCCCCAGCTTAGCCAGGGTCTCCTTTGCTCACCCTTTTATGCAAGACCAGGGTCTGTCGAAGGTTCACCGCATTGAGTAGAGGGGTGGTTCAGATTTTGACCTCAACAGTTTTAATATCCAAATTAATATATGTGACATTTAACATAATAACTAAAATAAATCCATAAAAAATATATTTTGACAAAAAATAAAGAAATTTTAAGCCTCTGGTAAGCTACAAAAGTGAGTTTATTTTTAAAAATTCGACTATTACTAGTATTTGCATCATATTCTCAACCTTTTGAGATGATTCACATAATTTAGCTACATTTCATTTTACAGTGATTTTGATTATCATTGTTTACCATCAACCAAATATCCTTTCTAACCATGTGCATCCATTTACCATTGATTACAACCGTTAACTATCAACCAAATAACTCCCTTGCAATCGGCATAAAATCCAAGATGATGGTTGCAAATGTTGTCTAATGATAAATTATATTTTTGCCGGCCATCGAAATAAATCACTCTTAAGGAACCTGTTGGGGGCCTTGCACAAAACCTCAGGATCTAGCCCTTCAGAACAAACCAGAATTATGGATAATAAAGCAATGAAAACAATCAATGCATCAATCACACACCACACAAGAGATTTTTCGGGAAAACCTTCCAAGAGGTAAAAACCACGGGACCCGTCCAGATGCAACAATCCACTATGAAGTAGAACGTTACAACCTTCTTCACTCACGCAAGAGTGGATAAATAGTTAAGAGAAATAGAGAAAACGGAGAGATCTAACCGATTGCGAGGACATAGAGCGCTGAGAGATAGATTGCACAGTAGATAACCTCCACGAGCAGAACCTCCCTTCTATAAGCTTCCTCTATCTCTTTTCTCCCCTCTTCTCACTTTGATAGCCCTAAACCCTTTAGCAAATCCCTTGTAAAGCTTTAGGAAACCCTCTTGTTATTACTTAGAAAGTCCTAAGAACTCATATTTAAAGTTTTAGGAAACTCCTTTCTGCATCCCAGTTGGGAAAGGACTTGCGACACGAAATTCGCGCAAAATCGTGGAACGAATCTTATTAACCTCGACTGGTCGAACCGAGTCCACAACCGGTCGAGAGCCACCTTCGGCCGGTCAAGCACCTCCTTCGACTGGTCAAACACCTCGGAGAAAAACAGTCCACAGTCGCTAGACTTTGAGTCGTGCCACGACTCGTCTTCCACGACTGGTCGACCACAGCCTTCGACCCCTACGACTGGTCGAGACCAGCCTTCGACCGGTAGACGACGGGTCAAAAAAACCCATCAAATCTTTCCCTTTTTTACCCAGGAGGGATTCACCTTCTTCAAGCCAGCTAGGTTTCTACAAACCTCAAACTTGCCCTTGACCAAAGCCTTGGTCATCATGTCTGACCCATTATCGTCCGTGTGGACCTTCTCAAGCTGTAACACCTTCTGTTCCAAAGGATCCCTGATCCAGTGATACCGAATCTCTATGTGCTTTAACTTGGAATGCTAACTTGGATTTTTGCTCAAGTGTATAGCACTCTGACTATCGCAATAAACCACGTGCTCCTCCTGCTTTAGGCTAAGTTCCTGTAGGAACCTTTTCATCCAAAGCATCTCTTTACATGCCTCTGTGACTGCAATGTACTCAGCCTCTGTCGTCGACAATGCTACGACTTTCTGTAGCATGCTCTGTCAGAAAACCACTCCTCTGCAAACATGAACATGAACCCCGATGTAGACTTTCTGGAGTCTATGTCACTTGTCATATTTGCATTTGTGTAGCCCTCTAACACAGGTTTACCATCACCATAACATAGGCTCAACCTAGATGAGTCTCTTAGATACCGCAATATCCACTTCACTGCTGCCCAATGCTCTTTGCCAGGATTGACAACATATCGGCTGACAACACCAACCGCATATGCTATGTCTGGGCGTGTACACACCATAGCATACATCAAACTTTCTACTGCTGACGCATAGGGTATCTTCTGCAACTCTTCCACCTCTGCCTTCGTCTTGGGACACTGCTCATCGCTCAATCTGAAGTGACCATCTAGTGGAGTACTGACCGGCTTCGCTGCATTCATATTGAACTGCTCTAGGACTTTCTCAATATACCGCTCTTGTGATAGCTAAAGCTTCCTGCTACTCCTGTCACGGGTTATCTCCATTCTTAGGATCTGTCTAGCCGGGCCTAAGTCTTTCATCTCAAAAGACTTGCCCAACTCCTGTTTCAGCCTGTCGATCTTCTTGATGTCTTTTCCCATTATGAGCATGTCATCAACGTATAATAGCAGAACTAAGGAATCACCATCTGAGAACTTGCGCGTGAACACACAGTGGTCCGACTCCGTTCTGTCATACCCATGCTGTAACATGAATGAATCGAACTTCTTATACCATTGCCGTGGAGCTTGTTTTAGCCCATGCAAGCTCTTCCTCAGCCTACACACCATATGCTCCTTGCCCTTGACTTCGAACCCCTTTGGTTGGTGCATGTAGATCTCTTCTTCTAAGTCACCACAGAGAAAGACAGTTTTAACATCGAACTGCTCTATCTTCAGATCCATGCTAGTCGTCAACCCAAGCAACACCCGTATGGATGTCATCTTCACCACTGGTGAGAATATCTCCTCGAAGTCTATGCCTTTCTTCTGACCAATCCCTTTCACCACAAGTCTGGCCTTGAACCTCGTCTGTGAATTCTTCTGCTCAATCTTCTTTCTGAACACCCACATGTTGCTCAAAGCTTTCTTGCCCTTAGGCAATTTCACCATATCATAGGTGTGGTTCTTATGCAAGGATTTCATCTCCTCTTGCATAGCTTTTAACCACTACCCCTTATGCTCGTCTACTAGGGCCTCAGAATAATCTTCTGGCTCTCCCCCATCAGTCAGCATAATGTACTCATATGACGAGTACCTCTTGGACGGCTGTCTGTCCCTAGATGACCTCCTCACCTGTGGCTCAACAGGTGGATCAAGTGGGGGCTGCTCCCCTGGTCCATCTTCTGAAGAAACTCCCTCGTCCTCTGCACCTTGTTGTACTCCCCCGTCATCAGGCACCACGGGAGGAATAACTGGATCAATGTCCTCTAGCTCACCTGAACTAGGCTGGTTCTTCTCTGGCTTACCAATGTCTTTTATACACTGATCTTCAAAGAAAACCACATCTCTGCTCCTGACAAGCTTCCGCTCGGTCGAATCCCACAATCTGTAACCGAACTTTTCATCACCGCACCCTAAGAACATACACTGCTTGATCTTCATATCGAGCTTGGACCTCTCGTCCTTTAGTATGTGAACGGATGCCCTACATCCAAACACCCTGAAATGACTGTATGATGGATCATGTTCAGTCCACACCTTCTCGGGTACTTCTCCATTCAATGGGGCTGATGGAGACCTGTTTATCAAATACACCGCCGTGTGCATTGCTTCTCCCCAGAACGTCTTGGGCAATTTCACATGGGATAACATGCTTCTAATTCTCTTAACAATGGTGCGGTTCATTCGCTCAACTACGCCAATATGCTGGGGGGTCTTGGGAACCGTCTGTTCATGTATTAACCCAGGGACTTGCAGTACTAATGAAAGTCGTCAATGTATTCACCACCATTGTCAGTGCGGATGCACTTCAATGATCTACTTGTCTCTCTCTCTCTCGACCATAGCATGAACAATTTAAACACACCAAAGACCTTGTCCTTGGATTTTAAAGCATAAACCCAAACCCTCCTAGATGCATCATCTATAAAAGTGACAAAATATAATGCCCCACCCATGGTTTTTGTCCTCATAGGACCACAAACATCAGAATAAACCAAATCTAATGCATGCACTTTATTAACATGAGTAGCAGTTTTAACGAATGAAACTCTATGTTGTTTCCCTGATAAACAATCAAGACAGGTTTTGAGAGGTGTACCTGTCACGTCTGGAAGAAGCCGCTTCCTCGCTAGTAGCTGAAGCCCTTTTTCACTCATGTGCCCTAGACGCCTGTGCCACATGTCAATAGTTGAATCTTCCGCTGCATTCAACCCACCCTTGCACATATTGACACTAGCCTTGTAAAGGGTGCAACACTTCTTTCCTTTGGCCACGATCAATGAACCCTTGATGAGCTTCCATCGCCCACCAGCAAACTGGCTTTCATAGCCATCATCATCCAACCTTCCTGTCGACATCAAGTTGAGGCGAAGGTCTAGGATATGCCTCACATCCCTTAGAACCAACGTACAGCCCACATCGGTCTTCACGCAAATATCACCAACTCTCATAATTTTTGATACGCCAGAATTTTCCATCTTCACAGTCCCATAGTCACCTAACTTGTAGCTTATGAAGAAGTCCATGCGTGGAGTCGCATGAAAAGAAGCTCCCGAGTCTATCACCCAGTCGGTGTCCTGACTTGTAGTCGTGAGACATACATCATGATTTGCAGAAAGAATAACTACAACGTCGCCATCTGAAGCGACCGCAGTGGAATCTGATTTATCTTCCTTCCATTTTCCTTTCTTGTCGTTCTTCTTACCACGACATTCATGCTTGTAGTGGCCCTTCTTGCCACAATTCCAGCAATCAACATCTTTTCTGTTACTCGACTTGCCTCTTGATTTATCTCGGGCCTTCCCGCCCTTCCTGTTCTTTCCTCTCCCCCGTTCTTCTGTTACAAGGGCCTCTTGCTGAGTAGACCCCTAAGACTTCCTCCTTGTCTCTTCATTGAAGAGACAGTTAGTTACCTGTTCCATGGATATCTTTCCGTCTGACGCGGTTACTTAGAGACACCACCAATGTCTCCCAACTGTCAGGCAGTGAACTAAGCAATAGTAAAGCCTGCAATTCATCATCCAGGACCATCTTCATATAGGCGAGTTGGTTCACTATATTGCTGACCTCATTCATGTGCTCGGCCACAGAACCACCATCCTTGAACTTGAGATTCACAAGTCGTCTTATCAGAAAAATTTTATTACCGGCCGTCTTCCTCTCATACAACCCTTGTAATTTCAGTCATAGGCTAGCGGCTGAGGTTTCCGTAGACACATGGTGGAACACTGAATCATCCAACCATTGTCTAACAAACTCCACCGCCTTTCGGTCCATCTTCTTCCAATCATCATCAGTCATATCCTTGGATTTTGCTGATATGCCTAAAATTGGAGAATATAGGTCCTTGCAATAAAGCAAGTCCTCCATCTTAGCCTTCCATATGGTCCAGTTAGAACCATTGAGGCTGATCATCCTTGATGAGCCACCTTCCATAATTCAAAACCGATCCTACCTGTTCAATGAACTTAGCTTTGATACCACTCTGTTGGGGGCCTTGCACAAAACCTCAGGATCTAGCCCTCCAGAACAAACCAGAATTATGGATACTAAAGCAATGAAAACAATCAATGCATCAATCACACACCACACCAGATTTTTATGTGAAAAACCTTCCAAGAGGTAAAAACCACGGGACCTCGTCCAGATCAACAATCCACTATGAAGTAGAACGTTACAACCTTCCTCACTCACGCAGGAGTGGATAAACAGTAAGAGAAATAGAGAAAACGGTGAGATCTAACCGATTACGATGACATAAAAGCACTGAGATATAGATTGCACAGTATATAACCTCCACAAGCAAAACCTCCCTTCTATAAGCTTCCTCTCTCTCTTTCTCCCTCTCTCTCACCTTTGATAGCCCTAAACCTTTTAGCAAATCCCTTGTAAGGTTTAGGAAACCCTCTTGTTGTTACCTAGAAAGCCTAGGAACTCCTATTTTAAGTTTTAGGAAACTCCTTTCCGCATCCCAGTTGCGAAAGGACTTGCGACACGAAATCCGCGCACAATCGCGGAACGAATCTGCGTAACCTTGACTGGTCGAACCGAGTCCATGACCGGTCGAGAGCCACCTTCGACCGGTCGAGCACCTCCTTCGACTGGTCGAGCACCCCGGAGAAAAATAGTCCACAGTCGCTGGACTTATCGTGCCACGACTCATCTTCCACGATTAGTCGACCACAGCCTTCGACCCCTACGACTGGTCAAGACCAGCCTTTGACCGGTCGAGCAGGGCTCACCACCGGTCGACGACGGGTAAAAAAACCCATCAAAACCCACAGGTAAATAAATTTTTAAAAAGAAAAAAAAATGTTCATGATAGTTATTCATACTCACATCATATATATAATTATATATATATAATATTATATATATATTATATATATATATATATATTAATCTGACATCTAAATAGGGTTAATGTAAACTTTGAGAGAGAGAAAAAAAAAATGTTAGGGGAAAATATGATCCAACCATAATTAAGGTCAGCTCGGCCTAGTTATGTTTATGGCAACCTAACTTCCTTCAAGGTCGGCTCAACCAGACAAGCGGTCGATATGGAGACTTCATCGAAAGGAACCAACGAGCAAGATAGGTCTGAGACATTGCATGAAAATATATGGGCTCGGATGAATCAGTCCAAACCATCCTCAAGTAGGTGGTCAAGTCATGCTTTGACAACTCCAGTCGACCCGGTATAGCTCGGGCTCAGCTTGGGAAAGCTCTGCTAGACTCGTCTTCAATCGGCTAGTTAAGTTTTATCAGTTGAGCCAAGCCCAGTCTAGTAACGCACGATAACATTAACCGCTGAACCACGATCATGGGATAACTGAGAACATCATCACATGCACAGTTCTCGCCTAATGGTTGAGATCGTACCGAGATTAACAGACGCCCACTCCAACTAAACAGTATAAATAAGGCCCTCGTCGAACGTAATACGTATGCAAAA
This sequence comes from Magnolia officinalis, assembly GCA_021015155.1. NCBI lineage: Eukaryota > Viridiplantae > Streptophyta > Magnoliopsida > Magnoliales > Magnoliaceae > Magnolia > Magnolia officinalis. The sequence goes on along the minus strand of JAJHSJ010000004.1, from coordinate 16,441,469 downwards.
TCTCTCACTCAAAACTCCATTCACACAACTTAGACCCAAATTCTAAGCTTGACTTTGGCATTGGAAGGTCCCCCTGCTGTAGCCGGGGTCTCCATTATTGCTCATCTGTGCAGATCCTCGGATCTAGGAGCTCGGTAAGGGTGGACCAGATATTTGCATCAACATAAATCGCTCTTAATTTCCTTTCTGTTTTACTTGAATATGATCAGAATAAGCTGTTTTTTCTTGATTAGATGTTAATGACGGTTTAAGTTGTAATGAAAACCTTAATTTCTTCTTCATAAACATTGGAACTTATCTACGATTGGCACAAAATACGAGATGATAGTTGACTAACTGGGAATGAAATATCTGCTTACATCTAAACAGACCACTATTTTGGAAATTCCCGTCAAATAGTGTTAAAAACACAATCATGATAGTTAATTAACCATGGTGGGGATATCTCGCATCCTAACCGGTTTAGCGTAAGAGAAGAGAAAAGGTATAATACTCGGAAGAACATGATCGTTGATACGCAGGCAGTTGGAAAATTACAAATGTAGAGCATGCAGGCAACTTTAATTAAACTGTCGTGATAGTTAGGTCTAATTATAGATGGATGATGCACCAAAATTTATATGGATTTGATACCTTAACTGTACATTTAGATGGATGGTCGGATGATAAATATTCAGTGGACCCGATCAACATGCTTGTAACCACTTGGACTTTTGTACGGGGAACTGTCTATAAAAGTTTCCGGAATTTAAACGATTTATTTTAAACCATGCAAGCCAATTGAACAATTCAAGAATGCGTGAGTATCAACCATCACGCTTAACCAGAGTATCAAATAACTCCCCGGAACAGGGACGCGGATGCATACTGACACTGCTAAGTCGCGAGCAGCTACTGGACAGTTTTCTGTGAGACCCACCATGATGTATATATTTTATCTATGCCGTCCATCCATTTTTCCAGATCGTTTTAGGCGGTGAATAAAAAAAATGAGATATATCCTAATCTCAGGTGGACCACACCATAGGAAAAGGTTGTGATTGAACGACCACCATTAAAAACTTCTCAGGGGCCACAAAACTTTGGATCAAGCTGACATTTTTGTTTCCCTTCATACAGGTCTGCGTCATCTAATCATCAGTTTGGATGGAAAATAACATTGCAGTGGGCCATAGGAATTTTTTTTTTTTTTTTTACTGGTGGACTTTCAATCACCACTGTTTTCCTGTGGTGTGGTCCACCTGAGATTTTTATATGCCTCATTTTTGGGCTCATTCCCAAAAATAATGATACAAAATGTACGGACGGCGTGGATAAAATATATACAATATGGTGGGACCCACAGAGCACCGTCCAGTAGCGCCGTAGCTATTAGCAGTGTTGTATACAGTTGATGTACTTGAGCAACTAAACAGTGTATAGTCGTCCCCGAGTAATGGCGATCGAAGATGGATCATAAACTAACTATTACACTGAGAACGATCATGGACATATGATGGACGGTCAAAATGCAAACCAGTAGAGTATGAGTTCAACGAACGGATGCCATTAATCAGGGTTTGGGATTTTAAATCAATCGCATTTTAGGGTGGTGACCTCTACAGTGGATCACACGATTCCGACGGTTTATTTTGAATTAAATCTGTCACGCGTACAACGTGCATGCGTATGGAACATCACTTTACCAGAATATCAAATGCGTAAAAAATCAAATGACAGCACTTTACGAAAGAAAGAGAAAATGTTCTTTTGATACTCTGCATTGTGAGGTTCATATGCTAGCACTCAGAAATTGAACATCAGCATGGATCTGGCTCAATTGATCGTCCAAGTCGTGGGTCCTACTTTCGTTTGGTTGTAATTTATAAACCAAAAATTCGTTTTAACTCAACATATAACATATTGCTGGCAGATTCGTGTATTTAAAATGGACGGCTATATGAACACTAGTCACGGTCTGAATTCAACTAAGTAATGTCCAGGAATCGGAGAGCGTGATTGTTAAATCAATCTGATTTTAATTTTATAATCTATCCAAGATTCGGCCCACGTTTTGGACGGTCCATCTTGAGTTACTTGAATGCAACGTGAACAATCTCTTGAGTGCGTGAGTATGTATGACATATCAGAATCTGCCAGAGTATCAAATGATTCGATACGGATTGGCTACTCCCCCTGCCACCAGCCAATGGCTGGTGGTCGGTGCTCTGTGGGCCCAAAATTATTTATGTGTTTCATCCATGCCATCCATCTATTTTTATAGATCCTTTTATGGCATGAGACCAAAATTGAGGTATATCCCAACATCAACTGGATCACATTACAGGAAACATTGTTGAATGAACTTCGTCCATTAAAAACCTTTTGGGGGTCTTAAAAGTTTTGGATCAAGCTTATATTTGTTTTTTCCCTTCATCTGGGTCTATATGACCTAATCAATAGATTGGATGTCAAATAAACAGTACAATGGGCCTTAAGAGAATTTTAATGGTGGATATCCAATCACTATTGTTTTTCTGTGGTGTGGTCCACCTGCGATTTATATACCTATAAATTTTTTTATTAATCCATAAAATGATCTGTAAAAATGGATGAAAGTAATGGATGAAATAAATACAACATGGTGGGGCCCACAGAGCACTGACCATCAGCCACCGGGCTGGTGGCAGGGCGGGTAGCTAATCCGTTTACTAAATGATTCCCCCTTGGACGCGGATTTCCTACAAAAGCCTTTCACAGGAAGTTCCTGCGTTGGGAACGCAGGTGGGGCCCACTGGGATGTTTGTGAGAAATACTCATCGTCCATCCGTTTTTTGAGTTCATTTTAGGACATGAGGCCAAAAATGAACCGTATACAATGCTCATGTGGGCCGAAAACGTGATAATTGAACGTACACAGTTGAAATATTCGTGGGCCTTCCCCCTCCTCTAGAGGTGGGCATCGAGCTGAGTCGAGTCGAGGTGGGCCAAGCTTGGCTTGGCTTGTCCATGATGTACTCGAGTTCGAGCTCGAGCTTGGCCTCGAACTCAACATTGAAACTTGGCTTGTTTGCCAAAGCTGTCGAGTTGAGTTCGAGTCGAGCTGGTGGTTCGAGTCGATTCGAGCTCGAGCTTATTGGGTGAGAGAGTAATGGATTCTGTTCTTGATCCTCCTCCATTGATGAAAAATTCAAAAAATCTTAAGGAATCAAAGCAAAACCCGATGAAAAAACCAAACAAAGCTTCGAATCGGATGAGGAAACCTGTAAGAACTGATATGTTCTTGATCTTCTTCCACCAAAAGAAATCTAAGTACTAGAAAAGAAACATAGCAGAACACAAATCAAAAATCCAAGTAAAGAGCTCTAGCCAATCAGATCATTGGATTTCCTTGAAACCCTAACAAATCTGAGAATAACCCATCTCGAATTTCTTGGGTTTCTAGCGTAAGAAGTAGATCTCAAGAGATTGAAATCGTACTATTGTGGAGCTGAAATGAAAACTGGTGGTGGTGGTCGGGGCGGGCGTGTGGCTGACAGTGGGCAGAGAAAGAGAATAAAGGGAAAGGAAAGGGGTATGTGCGGTCGAGTAGAGACTCTAGGGTTTGTTTTTTATTTTATTTTTATTTTTAAGTTTAAATTTAAAACTTTATTAATATTATATATATATAATATATATATATATTATATACAGTGTTCAAGTTGTCGGTATCGCTACAAGTTTCGCTGACTGGAGATAAAGATATAATATCGTTATCGCCGATAACTGGAAATGCGAAGAAGAAAAATGGCGAATAATGGAGAAAATGATGGAATTTTTCGGTAAAACTTCAGGGCATGCCTAAATACACATATTTGCATATTTAGAAATTAAAAAAAATTACAAAACAATTCACTAAATAATAAGTTTTCATTTAATGGGGCCCAAAAAATACGTTGCCATAAGAAATCGCTTTAATCATAATCAAAATGAGTTCATATAATACTTTATGGGGCCCACTATAATCAAAATCACTCCAATTGTATCAAAATGAGTTCATATAATACTTTATGGGGCCCAGTGTAATCAAAATCGCTCCAATTGTAATCAAAATGGGTTCATCGCTCCAATTGTAATCAAAATGGGTTCATATAATACTTTATGCGGACTGAGTCAACTCTATGGGGCTCACTGATTTATATGCTTTTATCCACTCCGTCCATCCACTTTACCATATAATTATAGGGGTTGATTCTAAAGACGAAGCATATCCAATGATCAAGTGGACCACACCACAGTAAATAGTGTGAATTTGAATGTCTATCATTGAAAGTTTCTTAGGGGCCATAAAAGTTTTGGATCCGTGTAATTTTTGTTTTTACCTTCATCGATGACTATGTGATCTTATGAACAGCTTGGATGACAAATAAACATCATTGTGGGCCCTAGGAAGTTTTCAACAATAAGAATCATTGTCCCCACTGCTTTCTATGGTGTGGTCCACCCAAGCTTTGGATCTGTCTAATTTTTGGGTTCATGACCTAAATTGATCTCGCCAAATGGATGGAAGGTGTGGATATAACACATACATCATGGTGGGGTCTACGGAACTTGGTGACATCCAAGCCACCAAGGTCGGCACGCCCACCCCGCTGTCACTCTTTACCAGGGGCGTTGATTGCGTCCTACCCCTGGCCAGACGGATTACCGTCCAAGCAGGGATCTGCGGGGCCCACCATGATGTAAGTGTTTTATCCATTCCGTTCATCATTTTTCTAAGATCATTTTAACATATGAGCAAAAAATGAAAATAGATAAAGTTTAAGTGGACCATAAACTGGGGATTGAACGTCCACCATTAAAACCTTCTTGGAAGCTGGAGAAGTTTTGGATTAAGTTGATATTTGTTTTTTCACTTCATCAACGTCTACATGACCTTATGAATAGGTTGGATGGTAAAAAAGCATCACGGTGGCCCTTAGGAAGGTTTCAACGGTGGGTGTCATTATCACTGTATCTTCCTTTGGTGTGATCCACTGCAGCTGTGGACCTGCTTCATTTTTGTAATTATATCTTAAAACGATCTAAGAAAAGCGATGAATGGTGTGGATAAAATACTTACATCACGGTGGGCCCCACAGAGCCCTGCTCGAACGGATTACCTTCTGAGCGGGGGTAGGATGCAAGGGGGACGCGGATTGCGTACTGAGTAACTCAGCACGCTAAGCGTACTGAGTAAAGTCTGTGGGGTCTACCATGATTTACATATTTTATCCACTCCGTCCATCATTTTTAAAAAATAATTTTAGGGCTCCAAACGAAAAACCAAGTGCATCCAAATCTCAAGTGGACCTCACCACAGGAAACAGTGTGAATTAAAATTCTACCGTCCAAAATTTCTTGGGGCCACAGAACTTTTGGATGAATCTCTTATTTGTGTTTTCCCTTCATCCATTTATGTGTGATCTTATGAACAGGTTGGATGACAAATAAACATCACTGTGGGCCCTAACAAGGTTTCAACGGTGGAAGTCATTATTCCCACTATTTCCTGTGGTGTGGTCCACTTGAGTTTTGGGAATTCTTCAATTTTTGGCTCAACCACTGAAATGAGCTGAAAACACGTATGGACGGTGTGGATAACCCACACACATTCACAGTAGCCCAACTGAGTTTACTCAGCACGATAAAAGCTACACAGTACGCAATCTGATTCGTAAAAGGGTTTCAAAACGCGAAACCTCAAAAAAAATCGCAGAAAAAGCTGCGGATAGAAGATGTTCCAGAAGGGAACCTAAAATCTCGAAAAATCTCTGATTTCGCTCTTCGCCGAGATTTGCCCATTAATTCCGATCAACGATCCTATTCTACAGGTACATACTTCCAAAAGTTTCTTTTTTCTCCTTTTTTTCTTGATTTTTTTTTTTTTTTTTGGTATTTACGCAGCTCCTGATTTTATCATCCCTTTTATCGTCGAATCGGAGTTGTCGGCTACAGTTATCCCTTGACAGGGCCGCGATTTTTGGGCGACAACTGTATTTTACATTAAAAATCGATAAAATCGCCGAATATTCGCGATATTTAGAAGAGAAACGAAAAAAGTGGATTTCGGTATCGCAACTCCGGTGACACCGATAATATCGGCGATATTATCGATTTTTCGCCGATAATACAAACACTGTATATATATATATATATATATATATATATATATATATATATATATATATATATATATATATATATATATATATATTAATCGAGCCGAGTCGAGTCGAGTTAAAATGCCCCCTGGTCGAACTTGGCTTGAACTCAACTCGAGCTTCAAATAATTAGCTTAGCTTGGCTTAAATCGGCCATTCAAGCCGAGTCAATTCGAGGTTACTCGAGTCGAGTTGAGCGAGCCTTTTGAGCTAGCTTACTCCTAAACAGCCCTACCCTCCTCTCATTGGAAACGGATTGGCTACTCCCTCTGACACCAGCCGATGGCTGGTGGTTGGTGCTCTATGGGGCCCACCATGATGTATGTGTTTCATCCATGCCGTCCATATATTTTTACAGATCATTTTAAGGTATGAGACCAAAAATGAGATATATCCCAATCTCAATTGGACAACATTACAGGAAACAGTGTTTAATGAGCGTCGACCATTAAAAACATTTTGGGGGCTATGAAAGTTTTGGATCAAGCTGATTTTTGTTTTTTTCCTTCATCTGGGCCTATATGACCTAATCAACAGATTGGATGTCAAATAAACAGTACAGTGGGCCTTAGGAGGATATTAATGGTGGATATCCAATCACTATTGTTTTCATGTGGTGTGGTCCACCTGAGGTTTATATATCTCTCGTTTTTAAGATCAATCCCTAAAATGATATTTAAAAATGGATGAACAGAATGGATGAAACACATACATCATGGTGGGGCCCACAGAGCACCGACCACCAGCACCGGGGCTGGTGTGAGGGGGAGTAGCCAATCCGTTTCCCCTCTCATTCGGCGTTTCACTGGACTACCGATTTAGATGGACGTCCAGTCGCTTTCACTGGCAGTGTGAATAGTAGCAATCTGTCCTGAGTCTATGCAAAAGAGATCATCCAGACCGTTGATCCGATGACCTGGCTAATGTCAATTGTTCCCTAAAAAGTTCTCCAGCGTGAACAAGTCTCGAACCATTCGATCAGTGGCCACACAACTAGATTGTTAAGAAAAAAAAAAAAAAACACCAACAACCCACATTCGGAGCATAAAGTTCGACGATTGGATGGCTTGGATTTTGAGAACTTAGAAAAGATCAGGACCATGGTCCATCCAGAGTGAGCCTTATCAGCTCAACGGTTGGGATCATAGAAAATGTTGGCCCCACCTGTACATATTCAAGATCTAAGGATATCTGGAGCCAAGGTGCTCTGGGTCTAAGGTAAATGTGGGTCCCATCATTTTCAACGACGGGATCTTGGGGACCCATGGTTGGAATCGGGCAGTGCAGTGGACCACCATCCTTTTCCTCGTGGGAGGCCTATAGCAATGTCCTCCTCGTAATTACGCTGCAAACAAAGGTCATTTCTTAAAAAAGTTACACCACGGTGATAGTTCATCACCAAATTCAAAATGACGGTGGACCATTTGATGTACACGTATCATACATTAAAGGAAAATCCAGACCGTCCAAATCGAGGTACATATTGGCAATGGATCATAGATCTAATGATCCAAGTAGTGGCAACAAAATAACGTGGTTGGCAGTCACGCATGCAAAATTGTCTAATTACTATGTTTTTCAAGCGATGTTCCACGGACAACCAAGGCATTTCCAACCGGGTTCGGGTCGGGTACCCATCCCATATTCCTTAATGCGTACCGCACCATACTGATCTTCCAAGGCATGAAATTGACACCCATTAGAGTATTTATATTCATTTATGATTTTATAAAAATCCCATTATTAATTTAAAATAATAGGTATCATGAATTAGAAAACTAAAGTTTTTAAAATCTAATAATAATTAGGTTTAACTGAAGTCAATTAGGCAATCATGATATGCTTAACTTACATGTATTCTCCGTGGCCGCATTTAGATTACATTTTTCAAAAGGCTTTCAAATTCATCTTTAGACAACAGATGCGCGGAAATAGTTAGTCAAGAAAAAGTTCCAATGCCTTAATATTAGTTGGTCTAAAAAAATCCACCTTGTGGTGAGTGCAAATGAAAAGGAAATTGCAATGAATCTGCTTAAGAAGCTGTTGACTGTATTCAAGTAATTAAGAGGATTATCTAATAATGTTCAGAGTCTAGAGATTTAATAGCTATCTAGTTCTTTGATCTAGAGTTCCAAACAAATGATGATTGAGTTGCCCTAACAATCTCACTAAATGAAACCCTTATATTTTTATCATTGGATCACACTAATATAGATATGGTAACATATTCATTTATTAATCAAATTCAAATTATGTTTAAATTTATATTCACATCCATTTAGCTACACCCATATTCACTTGTCATATGAAGTAGGGTACGTGTGTTGCACCCATCTTCCAAGGAAGAAACAAAGATATCCTCCATTTGGAGAGCTATATGGTGGATATAAGGCTCTTCCAACATGACTAGAAAGAGTTTTTTTTTTTTTTTTTTTTTTAAATATGAATATGACATAGACCATGTTGGATGCAAGTTGATAAAACTAATTAATAGAACAAATGCCACGTAGATATTACCCGGGCTCATATGGTCTTATGAGCCGAGGCCATGTCTATGTGACATTTGTTCTAATGATCAGTTTTGTTGACTTATGTTATCATGTGAGCTTAAAATTAAGTATATTTAAATTTAAGTTAGAATAAATAATGGAGATGAAAACATGCATCATTTAAACTATTGATGTCAAAATCTAGGTCACCCTCCACCGATCCTTGAGTGCTCGGAGCGAATTTTGGTCTTGTGCAGAATAGTAAACAAAGGAGACCCTGACTCGAGCAAGGGACCCTCGATGTCAAAGTCAAGCTAGGGAAATTGGGTCTAAGTTGAGCAGATTAGAGTGAGGGTGCGAGATCTTGTGTATCTATTCCTTTCAAAATGATCTGTATTTATACCTGAGGGTCGCCTTGAACGTGTCTGATAATCTCGGCACGGTCATCGCCACTATGCGAGAACTACGCACGCGCGGTTATCGGTCGTTACCTGGAGATCCTGCGCTAGGCATTACTCTAGTCGTGCTGTAACATCTTGGAATTTTTGTCAACTTGGAGTTGGATGTCCTTATGCAATGGGTCTATCATAACGCTTTATCGACTTAGGAGGAAGCGATCGAACTTAGCGACGTTAAAGGACCCTAGGACCAAGCCATCCGGCTAATCTAAACAATGAAGTCTTAGCCTAGGGTTCAACTATAAAAGGGAGCCCTCTTTACTCTCATGAATCACATAGAAGCCCCAGGGGCTTCACCTAGGACCATTTCCAATTCATTTATACCCCATGTCTAGTCCATTATACCCTTTTCACTCTCAAGTCATCACCCCATTCTCTTCCCAAGCTCTCAAAACTCAATCCCTAAGGGGGTGTTTGATTTTCAGTGAAATGGTAAATCCCGAGTAAAAAAAGTAATAATTACTTCCCCAGGAATTCGCATTACGTGATTTGACTGCTTACTTTTTGGCACGAGTACCAAAAATATTACAAAATATTTGTGGGTTCCATTGTGATTCATTTCGCTTATCCACACCGTTCATCCATTATTCCATTTGAATTCATAGCATGAGTAAAAAATTGAGGCATATCTAATACTCAATTGGACCACGTCATACAAAAAAGGGAATCCAATACTTACCATTAAAAACTTTATAGGGCCACTGTTTCTTTTGGTGTGGGCCACTTGATTGTTGGATCCACTTTATTTTTTGTCCCATGCTCCAAAATATTGTAACAAAACAGAAGGACGGAATGGATATATCATAAACATTACCCTACAGTTCAAAAATTAAAACTACATCTTTCAAACCAATTTCACTGGCACAACAACCTATGAAATTTCAAATGCAGGAAATGATAATAATTACTATTTCACTTGCATTTCCCATTTCTCTGAAAAACAAACAGGCCCTAAGTCTCAAATCCCCCTATCAACTCATCTCCTTCAAAAATCTCACCTTTCACCACCTTATTCCTCAAATCTTTATAAATACTTTTATATTAGACACAAATCCTAAAGCTCAAAGGATGAAGAATTATAATTAAACTAAAGTTTATTATAAATAGTAAAAATATAAATAAAATATACTTTAGACTATTAACCTGATGGAATCTTGGGAAATAACCAGGCTATTAGGATATAGTAGCTTATCCTATCCCAAAATCATATATTGCACGTCGAATAACTCATTCCGATTTGCAAGATACACCGGTTTCAAATATTAAGTAACAGAGCCACCACCAAACACCACAGAGGACAGCGGTGCTACCACCAGATCGGCGGTGTGCCGTTACCGGCTCCAGAGGAGTGCAGCAAAACTGCCATGACAGTGGCGCACTGCTGGTGCCCTAGATTTCGGCGGACCACCGTCGAAATTCTCTACGTTTTTAGGTCGACTTCAAAAAGTCATATCTCTCTTAATATAACTCCGATTCAGGTGATTCAAAAGCCAGATTGAAGCTTGATAAGTCTAGTTTCATATAAAAATAAATAAAAAATAAAATAAAAAATTTAATATAGTTAAATCTAGGATGATGTGACAATTATCCAAAAATTATTAGTTTCGGACAGTTGGTACTTCCAAAATTTTTAGAATTTTTTTAGAACACAAAATTTAATGAAATTTGGTGGAGATAAAGTAGACTTTATGATAAACTAGTAAAAAAAATAATTAAAATAATATACTAACTAAAAGTTCCAAAAATATTATATGAAATAGAGTTATTGAAACTGAAAATTTTATACAACTACATGTTGTCAATGGGCCACGCGTATCTTTTTCATCTTATAATTTTTATATTTGGCGTATTCTTAAAAATTGCTTCTAATCATACTAAAAATCATCCTATATGATTAAATTTAAATTTTTTATTTTAGTATATTTTACTAAATCAGGTAGTTTCAAGTATAGTTGAATTAGGGTGATTATGACTGAATCATCATTCTCACTAGTTGCGAATAGTCTACACTATGAAATTAGCTAATCCAAATCCTAATCATTTCTCAAAAGAAATCTCGATACCCAATTCATTCTTGAAAGGTGCTGATTATCCATACAAGCTCTAGACCACTTGTTAATGGGCCACTACATCCGAAATTATAGAAAGACATTTGTCTTAGTGGGCTTGACGTCCATCGTAGGATATCAAACCGAGATCATGCCTTGAATCGCTTAACTTGGACTCACAAGGTGAGTGCTTGGGTTGTGTGAATACCTTATATGAAAATCTGTAACTTAAGTAAAACTAGCCACTTTGTTATTTTATGAAGTTGTAGCTTGGACCGTCGATTCATGGCCAAAGTCGGGATACCGACTAATGCTATTTCCCCAAACATATCCGTATAACTATGGCCCCGATCGACCATTGGTGACCGTTGAACAAACTTCTAACCATATTCATCGATCGACGCATCCAAATGGCGGGTCGATTGTGTTTATGCATAGATCATCACTAGGAAAAACTATCTTATAGTGGGTGTCGACCCTTACACCTCGTAATGGACCCCAAAGAGTAGAAACACAATCCCCTAGGTCTAGTATAGTAAAAATCCAACTCTTAAGGCCATTTGCACCAAATCTGGTGCTATAAATAGGTCATTTGGGGTCTCATTTGCTCCCATACGAATTTACAAAGCCAAGGAGAGAAAAGGGAGGAGAAGAAGAGATTAATGAGAAAGATGGTGGGCTCGGTGCCAGATCACACCTAGGGCTGTACATCGAGCCGAGTCAAGTCGAGGTGGGCCAAGCTCGGCTTGACTCGTCCATGCTATACTCGAGTTCGAGCTCAAGCTCGAGCTCGCCCTCGAGCTCAACATTGAAGCTTGGCTTGTTTGCTAAAGCTTTCGAGTCGAGTTTGAGTCGAGCTAGTGGTTCGAGTCGAGTCGAGTTTACCTCGGTAGGGTAAGGGAAAGAAAAAGAGGGAATGAGGACGGGTAGGGTCGGGTAAGGTTTTTTAAATAAAAACTTTTAAGTTTTAACTTCTTTTTAAAAACTTATATATATATATATATTATTTAATATTAATATAATATATATAATATATATTATTAAAATATATTACTCGAGCCGAGTTGAGCTCGAGCTCGAGCTTCGAGTCGAGTCGAGTTGAAATACACCATGGTTGAACTCGGCTTGAACTCAACTCGAGCTTTAATAAACAAGCTTGACTCGCCTAGAGTCGGCCTTTCAAGCCGAGTTAATCCGAGCTTATTCGAGCCGAGTCGAGCGAGCTTTTCGAGCTAGCTTGACTCGTGTACAGCCCTAATCACGCCATCCAATCTCCGTGCAAGACATCATCTCTATTCCTGATCTCATGTCTTCCACGGATGAAATCCAAAGATTTTGGGCTGGATTCTCCACTCACTTGCTATGTAAGAGGTTTCCCTACATGTCTTTCCATATTTTTCTTTCAATTCTTTCATTTTGAGCCATCAGGGTTAGAAATTCCCTTTTGTTTCCGTTAATTCTCGCAAACCCTAATATTAGGATTAAGTATGTTAGGGCTTTAAGTCACAATTATCAATTGGAGCAGTCCATACTCTTGCGAGAGCCGTAATCGGGACCCATTCCATTACGGTTTAGGTTGTGCGCCGATTTCAAGTCCCGATTCGTCAAACCGAGTTGATAGATCAATCAAATGGAGTTAGTTAAGCCATAATGGTTTAATATTTAATTATATATAAATCCACGTCATTAATGATAGTCTTATACTTTAATTTAGGTTTGGAGCGTTTTTCCAAATTCCCGACGCTAGGGCCGCATTCAAGTACTGGATTTTAACTCAAATGTGAAGATCTACCCCCAAGCTTTTACTCGGCATTTTAGAATAATCAAATGCATTTATTTACTAATTGATTGATAACATGCTCAATGAAACGCTTGAATAACATGAAACTCTTAATGTTATAAAATTCTTAGATGTTGAATGCTTAAAAATATTAGGATTATTGAATTGTATTGTGGTGGCAGACTGGGCTCTACAAATTATCCAAAAACGTGGATAACCAGCTTTAGGGAGGCTATCCCAAGCTTATACGGCCGACCGGAGTTGAATATGGACGATCGACAGTAGTTGGAGCTACACGGGATGTTTTGCACCCAATGTCGGTTTGCCCGAGGTCCTCCGTAGTCGTTCGCATCAGTCTAATGTAAGCTCGATCATTCTTGTGCTTGGTGATTGTATAACATTCAATAGAATCTGGAATACCACCGTTACTATTGATTTAGCCTACTCATAACCGTTACTGTTACGATCCCATTAAGACTCATGAGCCGGACATGCTGGTATGAGACACCATGTTCGAGTTGTCAGCCTACGCTGGGGTGACGAGCCTCCCCGTAGTGACCAATGAGCAACTAAGACTCATGAGCCAGGCATAGTGGTATGGGACACCGTGTCCGAGCTGTCGGCCTATGCTGGGGTGACGAGTCTTTTCATAGTGACCAGTGAGCACTGATGGAGGTGATAGACCATTGTTCGAACGGCCCCCATCAAATTATCCGGCCGATGGTTACGTGATAGAGTATCATTCGAACGACTCGGGTGTGAATGAAATTGGGTGACGAGCCCTCTCCTTTATGTGTTTTGGTTTTATGTGACAAGCCCGCACCTCGGAACTGAGTGTTATACCCGGTATTGGGTGACGACTCACACTAGGATTGATCCTCATACATTTAGGTATCATACCGTACCATCGAAATTATTGATTTGTGAGATAAACGGGTGATACCTTAAATTAGATCAAGGGACACTGGTAAGGAGTCGCTACGTGCGGCAACGAACTATATGATCCGGATAAGGACTCGTGATATAACGTCGGTATCTTAGCTTCGCCAATATGCTTGATGAATTGAACTTAATAATTACTCAGCTAATATAATCATTTACCGCATCGCATTAATTTAGAATGTGGCGAAACATGCGTTGAAGTCGTGTGTTGAGGAAGTGTTGTCATTTGCGAACTAGGTGGTCGGAGTCGCGTGTTGAGGGAGTGTCGAATGGTGAGAGCATGCATCATGTCATATCTTCATATGAACATTTAATAAGAGTATTTAGGAAATGTTTGATTTATTGTTTTATCATTACCTGCGTTGATCGGGTTGATAACACGTGTAGCTGCTTAGTATCTGTGCGTTAAATACAACATGCTTAAGTATATTACATGTATGAATATGTATTTATTGTGAACATGTTAATCCTTAAAATGTCTCAAGTAACAATCTTGGGGATATTTCTTCACTATGTTGGCATTTGACGCATTTTATTCGACATATACAAATAACTCAACAATATGACCATTCGATGGTGCGATTGAGGCGCCCAGTAGATCTCTAGCTTCTTCTCGCTTGGTAGTTGTTCTTTTATTCCTATTGCAATTATTGTGATTTGTATAATTCTCATTTGGGTGAACACCATATTTTAATCGTATCTTTACTGTTGACTCCATATTTATTTATTTTTGTTATCTCTACCTCGCTTTAGATCCTCTAATTTGAATTGCGCTACTCTGATTGCTCGTGTGTAAAATGAGTGAAAATCTGAACGAGTCCACACGTACGTTTTTATTTGGTTAACACCCGGAAGCTCGGAATCGGGGTCTCTGTACTAGAGTGCCGATTTTCGGGGTGTTACACATGCGTTATGGGGTTGCTCATTATTATTGTCGCTGTCCAAGCTCCTGTCCGAGCCGACCTCATGGTTTGGAATATACCCGAAGGTCCGAGCCTGTGAACAAGTCGATTACTTGAGCAGAATATGAAGTATTAGCTCGGAGGTAAGAATACATGGCATGTGATAATCGAGTTGTTGTGAGAACTCCACTTGAAAGTGAGTCGGCTCAGACTCATCACTGTAGCTCTGAGGTTCTCGCCCTAGGACGTGTGACTTCCGAGTCTGTGTCATGGCTCTAATAGAACCCTCGAGTTGGATATTCACCTCGCTTCGGATGCTTGTAAGCCTGAGGCTTTTCTCATTTGTGCAAAAGTTGATCTCGACCGGTTCAAATATGATACCTTCACACACCCATTGTCTGCCCTTCAACTTGTTTTTATAGTGTGATTCTCGGGAGGTTGAAGGTGGAAAACAGATATACAAGTTCGATTCAAAACTTCTACGTTTGTTTGAAAGTTTCAATGATATGTTTTTATTTTAATTATGTCTTTTAGTGTTGGTTACTTGAGTTTTTTAGGTAGATGGTAAAATTAAAATTAACTGGGAAAAGAGTGGATATTGCAAGGACATCATAGTGGGGCCATTGACCTTTGGATCAACGAAACTCGCGTCCGCGGATGTCAGTAAGTGGGTGACACGTGTACGGGTGGACGATTCACCACCATTTTGAAAATGGAGGCGCACAATCACCAGACTGGTCCGATTGAGAAAAAGGAAATAAAAAAGCGAAAACGCACCCGCACCCTAGGCGATTCCGTCAGGTCGCGTCGCGATGAAACCAGAGCCAGGGGCATCAGTGCCATTTTCTAACAAAGACAAGGATATTCTCGTCATTCCTGGCCAAAAAGAGCCGAGCTGGGGTATATTACCTTAGAGCAACGTTCCCAAGGCAAGCCTCTCTCTCTCTCTCTCTCTCTCTCTCTCTGCTTTCTTTGGTCTTCCCTGCTTCTCTGTGAAGAGCGGGACATTTTATTCTGTAGTCATTCGTTTGATGGTTTGGTAGTCCACCGGCAAGAGGTCCTGATCTTGAGAGATGCTGCCTCCCTCTCAGAGGAAGATTCCAGGCTTCCCTCACATCTGACTCAGAATGCGGGAGTTTTCAGGCGATGAAGCTACCGAGTCACCCAACAAGAAGAAGCAGGACTACCATAAGGAGCTTGTGGTGGTCTCTGTACCACCAGCTTCCGTGCCCCGAGCCCGATCCCAGTCCACTACCCGCCGTGTAACACCCACCAGCCCCACCTCCGCCACCACGGCCCCCTCTGCTGCCGTCGTCGTCGAGAAGCTACTCCCCAACGGCGACCTCTATACCGGCAGCTTCGCCGGAAACGCCCCCCACGGCACCGGAAAGTACCTCTGGAAGGACGGATGCATGTATGAGGGCGAGTGGCGCCGCGGCAAGGCAGCGGGTCGAGGGAAGTTCTCGTGGCCCTCGGGCGCCACATACGAGGGCGAGTTCAAGGCCGGCCGCATGGACGGCATCGGCACCTTCACGGGATCCGACGGCGACACTTACGTAGGATCGTGGGCCGCGGACCGCAAGCACGGCTTCGGCCAGAAGAGCTACGCCAACGGAGATTTCTACGAAGGGGCGTGGCGACGTAATTTGCAGGAAGGCCAGGGGCGGTATGTGTGGAGGAATGGGAATGAGTATGCTGGGGAATGGAAGAACGGGGTCATTTCTGGAAGAGGGGTTTTGATCTGGGCGAACGGGAACCGTTACGACGGGCTCTGGGAAAACGGTGTTCCGAAAGGAGGCGGAGTTTTCACGTGGCCAGACGGGAGCTGCTACGTCGGGAGCTGGAGTAAAGATCCGAATTGCCAGCTGAATGGAACCTTTTATCCCGGCGGCAACGGGAAGGAGATGAATCAGAGGCGGAGCCCGACTGTTTCCCCATTCGAAGAGAACTACAGTAATTTCCCACTGCGGAAGAGATCTTCAGTGGATGGGGATGCCAGGGGGAGCTTGGCGGAGCGGAATTTCCCCCGGATTTGTATTTGGGAATCGGACGGGGATGCTGGGGATATCACCTGCGATATCATCGATAACGTGGAGGCTTCGATGTTTTACAGGGACGGGACGGGGTTGGATCCAGGTGGGGCCGCAGAGAAGCGGCGGAGCCCCTACTATTTCACAGGCGACGTCAAGAAGCCCGGGCAGACAATATCAAAGGGGCATAAAAACTATGATCTGATGCTTAATTTGCAATTGGGGATTAGGTAATGTGTGGGTTCGATCGTGATTGAATCAGCTGATCTGTCGATTGCTAGCATTGGCTGATTTCGAGTTTTCAAGTTTTGGGTTGGTTGTTTTGTAGGTATTCGGTTGGGAAACCGGCTGCATTTCAGATGCGGGAGCTCAGGCCTGCAGATTTCGACCCGAGGGAGAAGTTCTGGACGAAGTTCCCGTCAGAAGGTTCGAAGGTCACTCCCCCTCATCAGTCAGTGGAGTTCCGGTGGAAGGATTACTGCCCCATGGTTTTCAGGTATTGGATCTGAGAAATTTGGAATGTGGGTTTTCAATTTTATTTTATTTATTTTATTTTTGGGTTTGTTTTGATTCGTTCTCATTTGGTTTTGGGTTATTTTATGCACGGTGCACCTTGTGTAAATGCATCAGGAGCTTGAATTTCTATGTTTGATCAGGTTTGTTTTGTTTGTTAATGTGATGAGTTTTGTTTGGTTATCCAGACATCTGAGGAAACTATTTGAGGTAGATCCAGCTGATTACATGTTAGCCATCTGTGGCAACGATGCGCTGAGAGAGCTGTCTTCTCCAGGGAAGAGTGGTAGTTTCTTCTACCTGACCCAGGACGATCGTTTCATGATAAAGACAGTGAAGAAATCAGAAGTGAAGGTAAACAACTTTTGTGCCGATTTCTTTTACCATGAATTCCTTTCTTTATGAATACCAATTCACCAGCTTCTGAAGATTTTGAATCCATTCCATGATAGTTGGTAGTTTCCTGTTTCGTGTCGAGATTTGAACGCAATGGGCTGTAAAATTATGTAGTTTTGGATTTTGATTTACCTAAATGGGCAGCAATGCTTCTTCATCTGTTTATCAACTAGCTGTATTCGCATTTGAACCATGTTCATTGTCTGCTTGATAATTCATGTGCAGGTGCTTCTTCGAATGCTTCCCAGTTACTACCAACATGTTTGTCGGTATGAGAATTCGCTGGTCACAAAGTTCTTTGGCGTGCATTGTGTTAAGCCAGTTGGCGGCCAAAAGGTATGCATACCTGTAAATGAGGAATTAGTGATTGAAATTCTCATGTTTGAAGTTGTTTTGTCCATTACCAATGTAAGAAAAGTTGTTTGTGAATTAATTTGAGATTTTCCCCTTTATGTTTGGAAAAAACCCCCAGGTCCGCTTCATTGTAATGGGCAATTTGTTCTGCTCAGAGTACTGTATCCATAAGCGATTTGACCTGAAAGGATCCTCCCACGGCCGTACCATTGAGAAGGCCGAAGGGGAGATTGATGAAACAACCACCCTCAAGGACCTTGATCTCAATTATGTGTTTCGCTTGCAACGATCTTGGTACAAAGATCTTCTCAGGTAACTTTGTCTTTGTTCCGAACAAGTGAATTTATTAGATTCTAAATTAGTCTTGGGTTTGTCTTTCTGGTGTCTAACGTGCATCTGCATTGCTGATCGCTGGCTGCATTGCAGACAAATTGATCGGGACTGTGAATTCTTGGAAGCAGAGAGGATCATGGATTACAGTCTCTTGGTGGGTATTCACTTCCGTGACGACCTTTCTGCTGGGATGTCACCAATGGCTTCGCCGCCCAGTAAGTTCATCCATTTCCTCTGTTTGGGTGATCAATTTTTCTGTCCAGAGGGATTGAAGCTACACAATTATTGAAAATTTGGGGAATTACCCTCTGAACCTATCTAAATCAATAGGCCCTTGTCATGTCGTTTCAGGCAAAAGGGAATCATTTCAAGGTGAGAGAAGTGTATCTGAATGTCGCCTCGTGGAAGCAGAGAGACGTGACATGGATCGGATTCTCTCTGGCCGGTATGATTTTCTGCTGGGTTATCTGTTGACCATCAATTTTGATTACTTCCATCTTATGAGCATCTGGGTTAATCTAATTAATCGAGTGACTGCCTATGTGGAGCTAGAAGCAAAACAGCTGTCTTTTCCATGAAATTCTAGTAATGTTATAGATGTGATGTCTATGGCACACCAAAGGGCAAGTGGTGGATGTTTTGAGCTTGTAGTCAGGCTTCTTTCTAGTAAGCTCAAAACAAGTTTTCCGGGTTATTTTGTTTCGGGCATGAAGAAATCAGAATAATTTCTTCGAGGGAATTTAGGATTGGGAGAAGATGGCTTGGTACTTGCTCCTTTTCTTTCTCATTATTATTATTATTATATTTCATTTCGGAACAAAGTCTCTTCAAATAATCCAATGCTTGTTTCTTGTATGACCTACCAAAATATTATTTCTTGTCACCTTGTAGAAAATGGAGGTGCCTGAAAGTAGGTTTCGACACCATCTGTGTTCTATAGTTGGTGATAACATTGAATTGGTATTGATTTTTTAATGCGGTGAATGAAATGGCATTGATCAGCATTTGTATGACCTACCAAAATATTATTTCTTGTCACCTTGTAGAAAACGGAGGTGCCTGAAAGTAGGTTTCAACACCATCTGTGTTCTATAGTTGGCGATAACATTGAATTGGTATTGATTTTTTAATGCAGTGAATGAAATGGCACTGATCAGCATTTGGACAAATCTTGTATGACCTACCAAAATATTATTTCTTGTCACCTTGTAGAAAACGGAGGTGCCCGAAAGTAGGTTTCGACACCATCTGTGTTCTATAGTTGGCGATAACATTGAATTGGTATTGATATTTTAATGCAGTGAATGAAATGGCACTGATCAGCATTTGGACAAATCTTGGTTTCCATATAAGCATTGACGGAGTTTTATTAAGTAGTGACTTGTGTTTTGTCCGTTGTTGCTCATTTTGATCGAGAACTGAAAACGGAAGGAAAACTAAACAAAACAGTGATTTATTTATTTTTATTTGTTGGCGGTTGACTGATGATTGTTTATAAGTTACTCTAAACTAGTCTTTTTACCGCTTGCTTGAAAAGTTCTGTTCTAATCGAGTTTAATTCATTTTTGTGAGAGAAGACAATCGAGCACTCTTTGCAAAATTTCATTTTCTGGTATGCTTATTATGTGCAAACATTCTTTGAAACAGGAAACCGTTGATACGGTTGGGGGCAAACATGCCTGCAAGGGCAGAGCAGGTGGCAAGACGAAGTGATTATGATCAATATCAATCATACCCCTTGTGCGGTGGCGGGTCGACGCCTTCCCGCAGTGGAGAGATATCCGATGTGATCCTCTACTTTGGGATAATTGACATCCTCCAAGACTACGACATCAGCAAGAAGCTGGAGCATGCTTACAAGTCCTTGCAGGTTGATCCCGCCTCAATTTCAGCCGTGGATCCGAAGCTCTACTCTAAGAGATTCCGAGATTTCATACGGAAGATCTTCATTGAGGACAAATGAGCGTCAAGAGTGGTGAAAAGAAATCAGAATTCCCTAGACCACTGTCGACGCTATCGGCAATGTGGGAGACTGAAGAATCGGGGAGGTTTTCATGAACAGTGATCGATGTCCCTCCGATCGGTTGTGGCGGGCTACATGGAATATGACCATTATATAGGTGGGGCCTGGCCAGGGCGGGGCAGGCCAGGTCAGGGTCGGGCCGGGACAGCTGAAATTTGGAAGAATTGGGAGATGGGTATGGGTATGTGGTGTTGGGCTGAATTTTGGAGCTCAGCCTTTGGGAATTTGTATATGCCAATGGGAGGGGTGAATTGGATTATATTTTTTCACCTTTTTTCTTGTTTTGTTTTGTTTTTCTTTTCTTTTCTTTTCTTCTTTTGGGTTAAGTGAAGAAGATGGTGAGTAGGAAGAAAGAAGAAATGGATAGAGAGACAGCGCTTTGCTTCCGAAAGATTTCAAGTGGGGGTATTATTGGGAATAAGGAATGTACAGTGAAAGATAGAGAGAGATGATGAATTTAAATTTTTTCTTTTCCTTTTTTTTTTTTTTTGTTGGTGGGGTTCCTCTCAGTTCTTACATCTTCCTTCTTTTGAGTATGAGTTGTTTTTGAACGGTAGAAAACTTGCTTTTGCAGAAGCTTACTGCAAAGGTTGGCCAAACAGCAAAAGGGCAAGAGTGTGGAGAGAGAGAGGGAGAGAGAGAGAGCATGAAAAGGAGAGAAAAGCACAAGAAAGATGCGGGAGATGGGCCTTGTTTTTCTTCCTTTTCTCCTCTTTAAAATCTTGTTCTTTTGCTTCTTTGGACCAAGGCCTCCCTTCTCACACCTCCTTTGACGCAAGGGCATTTCGGTAATACGCCAAAAGCGAGGGACAGTTATTGGGCTCCGCGCCATATCAGGTCAAAGTCCGTGGCAGTGCTGTGGCAGCTCCCGTACACGCCCTCTCCCTTGTCACGAAAATACTAATATTATCCGTATCAAAATACCAATGTATATACATACGGCGTACACCGTAACTTTCCTGCTGTGGCAGTGGCACCTCAAAAGCCGTCAAAATTCAAATCTGTGCAGAGAAAAAGAGTGGGTGAGAAGAAGGGTGGCGTTGCAGTTGCTGCCCCAAACAGAGCAATCCATAAATGCTGGGGCTTCTTTCTTCGTGTCAACTGTTATTAAGCTTCTCTGAATATTTTCGTTATTTGGGTTTTCACGTTTTAAGGAGTTTTTGCAGATATCTCCGAATACTACTTTCTTTTTTTCGTGTTTTTTTTTTCTTCACCATTTGTAGGTTTTAGCTTTTCTTTCTTGAAATTCCGAAAATCCGGATTCGCGAAAGTGGTGGCATTTGTTCCGCTACCTATGCTTACAAAGCAGGCACGCGTTGTCGTTTACCTCAATCTAAACCGTCCAGATTGTGGACCAGTTTATGAATGGTACGTAGTCTTGAAAACCATTTAAGAGAATGATGTTGCCTGCCTGCCTGATTGGATCCCCGACAAGCAGCTGTCTAGATGTGGGATTGTCTGTGGTCCAAATTGAATGAGTAAATGTCCGCTTATGGGAGGATAGGATCGTCGTATAGCTGTAACTTTGGGTGCATGGTGGCTCATATATACTGTGGCCCACCCTTTGGATGGTTCATGCATGACTATGGACACTCATTTCGTTTCTCATGCTTAAAAGAGACCGTTTATCCGTTTAGTTCGAACCGAAGGTGTGGATTTAAGAGTTTTAAAAATTACACATGCTTTATATCCCGATCAACGGTGATCTCGAAATCTGGACCGTGGGCTTGTTGTGTCATTAGTGGGTCACTGCCCTAAAATTAAAACCCAAGAAAAGATTCATCATCGTACCGATTAACTGTGGGGACGCGCATAACGTACTGAGTACAGTATGTGGGGTCCGACGTGATGTATGTGTCTTATCTTAGTACAACTGTGGGGCCCACCATCATGTATCTTGTATACGCCATCCATCCATTTCCTACTCATTTTAGGGCATGAGCCCGATATTGAAGCATATCCAAAGCTCAAGTGGACCACACCACTGCCCACCGTTGAAAACTTCTATGTCTGTGTGAACTAATGAGCAACTTGGATAACATATAAGCTTTTGATATGCTTCAATTCTGGGGTCATGCTTTAAAATGAGCTGATAAAACGGATGGACGGTCTGGATAAGACACACGTCATAGTGGCCCCGCTGAGTTTACTCGGCACGCAATCCGCGTCCTAACTGAGAACCTCATACCCTCCATCCAAATTTACACGTGGAACAGCCCCCCAAGTAGATGGACCTGTTGCCAATCTGTTTTGAACAATTGGATTGCAAGCCACCGGAATGAACGGCTAGGATCATGTAATGGGTGAGGCATTCTTACTCTGTTCGAAGTACTACATGTCCCCGATCACCGTACACGTGGCAACTGTGGAGAAAAATGGAGCGCGTGGACGGTTTGACATCCATGATCGACGGATAGGATAATGGAAAACGACCTCATAGGTGGAGGGGACCACATGAAGAACTGCTGCTTTGTAGTGGGGATGCTGCCTAAGTTGGTCTCTGTTACACCTTGGGTTTGTCGCCTATCAAATAATAACCAAAAAGCAAATACGTGGAATTCCTTGTCAGTAGTTGAAACGCGTCGTAATCGAGTGAGCTGCTCCCTCATGTATAAGGGCCAGAATAATCCCTGTATACGGCACACGTGTAAGAGATCAATGCCATTCATCAAATAGGGTTACCTATGGAAAAATCTATTAGGAAAAAGGATCAGCTGTTACACTCATCAATTACTGATCTTTAGAACCACCACTACTTGGCTTGAATTCTTACCGTTGGATATTTTTCTAACCGTCCAGTTTTGACATATACCTTTGCCTGTCTGTTTTAGCATATCAATAGTAATTTTTGGTCCATGGCATCTTTAATGTTTACCCTATCTGATTAATGATACGGATTTCCGACATATGTGTTGGACGCTTCGGATCTATGACACGTATTCCGCCCCCTCACGTGAGGGGCCGTACATTGAGTCGCGGTCCGGATGAAAAATGGTCAAGGGTGTTTTAGCCATTGAATTGTTGTCAGCTCACGGAATTCAGGTGCGTAACAAATTGAGAGGTGGATACAGTGCATCGGGTACAATGAGATTATGGTACAGCCATCTCTATGAAGCACACGTGTCAAGGTTAACAATAATTCAGGACCGTTCATCTGGTTGAATCATATACCGATGGAACCTTTGGCAAAATCTACATAGATTAGATGATGCAGATCATCTGATCGGTGGCCTTCAAATCCACGTAGAAAACAAAATAACAATCATTGTCCATATAAAAAATTATCTAGTGAAATAAAAATGACGACTAATATTTTTTGAAGATGGCCCATCTATCACAGGTCCGATTGATAAAGTACCTGCAACGTGAACTGAAGAACAATCAGATTTCAGGACTCGACGCGTATCATATCCCAACCGTAGGGCATGGATGGCTGTAAATGGCCCTCGTTTTTAGGATTTATTGTCCTTTTATCTTCTTCGGATTGCTGCGAAACAACCGACAGTATGCGGCTCTTTAATTTTTCCTTTCGATGCAACTTCGGTAATATCTAATCTTGGATTGATAGTCCGTAGGATCAGAATCCTTGGGTCCTTTCGCCACATATGGGTCCTACAATGTATTGATCCGAACCGCTCAATAGATATGTACCACAATCAATAGATTGTAATTCGATATCACACTGATTGAGTGAGCATTTTGATCTCACCATTGTATTCGAAGTAACTGTTGCTTGTGAGCAGGTTGACCGTTCGTACCTTACCTGCAAATGTTCAGTTACGGATGAAAGAGAAGTCCAACTTATAAAACTTTTGCATGGCGTTGTTGAGTATCACTAGATGAATGGTTTAGATCAATCGAAAAGATCAAATGTATGGTCTTACAGGGGCAGAGAGAGAGGAGACTACAGTTTTGGCTGGTCCAGGAGACTACAAAACTGTACTCTTGACTGTTCTAATGTTGGAGTGAAATAGTCAGTGGGAACGACTTTAATACTCTGGAAGAGTGTGATGGATGATAGGCAAGTACTCAGAGAGTACTAAGGAATCGATGTATTATGAACAAAAAAAAAAATTAAGCTTATTTTTATTTTCGGACCAATGGATGGGTGGACATTTTTTGGATGCTTAAATTAATAATTATGGGGCCTCGTTTCAACGAAAGAAGTGTCCAAAAATTAGAGGAAAGGCTTGTTTAAGCAATTTGATTTTTGAACTGTGACTTAGTGAGAATGGGTTCCAAAATTTAATCAACTTAATTTGGGTTAATAAACAAAAAAAAAAATACTGGATTGTCCATTTTCCATTAGTTAGAATCAATAGATCAAAGTGAGATTTATGGACAATTGAAGGTGGGCTCCATATCATGGATAGTCCAAATCAATGATCAACCCTTCTTTGTTGTAAATCAATATGGAATGTTCAATACCCTAGCAATTGATATGATGGTTAGAAACTCATAATATAGTGACTTTTAAGAGGGATGAGCGATCAAAGATGGGCCCATGTATGGCTGGAAGTAGGGTTTGGGTAAACCAGAACCTGATTGACCTAACTTGAGCTTGGGTCGAGTTGTGAAGGTCCTTAGATTGGATTCGAGTTGGGAATAATCACATTTATTTGGGTCAGGTCAAATTGGCTCGGGTATTGAGGATTTCCGGTTGGGCAAATCTTGATTGGAATTTGGGTTAAGTCCTCTTGAAGTCAGGTAGGGCATGGGATGACTCTCAACTCAATTCAACCCGGCCCAACCTGCTTAAGTTGTACCCCTTTACAAGATGGACCATCCACATTAATAATTGAAGATAATTTATTACTATTAAATTGATTACCTATTTTCTTAAGAAATGATCATATGGTTAGGATCATCTAATCAAGTTGGTTGTGAGAGGGATTGACAATCAAATATGAATCCCAAATGATGGATAATTTAGGTCAATGATCTAACCTTCTTTGTTATAATTAATATAAACCATCTAGTTTCCTAGCCATTGATTTGATGGTTTGCAATGGAAAATCAAGGTGGGTCCCAAATGATGGATCCTCTGTATCATTGATAAGACTATATCTGTTTTTATTAAGTTGGACATTTGATTTCTGGTCATTAATCGAATTATTAGGATCATTAAATTGCATGCACAGGGATGGATGAGTCCCACCTGATGGATAGTTTTGCTCACTTGCTGAACCTTCTCTGGTTGCCATATAAAATGTATTGTAAGAGGATGAGCAGTCAAATGCAAGCCCACATGATGGAAGGTCTAGATCACTAAGGGCCTGTTTGGATACAACCAAATAAGTCACTTTTTCTACTTACAACCATTGATAGACTTATTTCAAATAAGTAAGTTTTGGTTTATGATTAATTATAATTAACTATTTTACTTAAAAATATATAATCACTATAATTAATTAATTATTTTTTTTTCTCTTAATTTCTACTTTTCATATGTTGTGGAAGAGAGGCATTGGGAGAGGCAAAAGAGAGAAGAAGCTTACAAGTACGTTGTTTGCCAAATATACTCTAATCTTCTTGATAAATAGAATCTAAGATAAGCTACTTGTAAAATAAGTAAGCAACTTACTATCCAAATAGGCCCTCATAGAACATTGTTTATTGAAATCAATGTAGTTGTCTATTCTCATAGCCATTGTTAAGGATTAAAATCATTTTATCAAAGTGGAATTTTGATCATAGGAGTAGGAAATCAAAGGAGAGCACCACGTGCATGACGGATGATCCACATCATTTTCCTACCAGTTACCAAATGGTTAGAATCATCAAATCAAATTTTAGGTTATATAGACAAACAAAACCTTAACTGATTCATAAGTTATATGAAAAATCTAAGGAAATTTAATAAGCTGTGTTTGATATTTAATTTCATTTCTAGAATAGAACTTTGTTTACATCCAACCAACATACCCTGTATGCCAAATTTAGTTTGACTCTTGTATAATATAAAACTTACCAGATATTTTCTGCTCATTTTTAACTGTGTCCAAGAATGGTTTACTTTCAGAACTACAGAAAATGTGCATGTATTAAGAACCAAATGAAGCTATAGCTGGATCTTTTATTTATTATTATTATTATTTTTTGGGTCAGCTTGTTAGTACACACTCTCCATGTTAGCCACCCCCACTAGGGATCGATACCAAGACTTCAAGTGTTGAAACGAGATTATCTCCACTCAGTCTGACAGTTGAGCTATGGATTGGCTGATTTTTCGCCCTAGGACTTAGTACTGAAGAGAGCATTTGATGAACGGAGTGGATTATACATATACGACATGGTGGGCCCCACATATATTGGGTATTAAACTGGGGTTGTAGAGGATGTCGATCGGTCCGATTTTCCTAGGCATAGTACCGCAGCTGATAGGGGCACGGTGAACCCGGCAATAGAAGATGGTCAATTCATCATAAGATTCCAACGGTTGGATGCTGATCTAACAATCACACTTTTGCTTTTAAGGGCCATTTATTCACGTTAGGTCCCACAAGATCGACATTGTCTGATTGCTGGACCACTGTACGGCGTCTGCAATGGAAGGGTCGGTGATCCTTTCCCTTCAGCGAATGGGATCCTACATCCACTGTGAGGGATCATCAGATCAGCAATCTGGATCTAATTTCTAGTAATTTTATGATCTCTTTTAGGTTGGGAAAAGTGGGCCATAAACTAATAATCCAGACCGTTTATCTAATGGTTTCCAACGTGGATTGGACATTCCCAGAAGATTTCCGGGACTGGAAGTTCGTCCGATTCCTGTCTTTGGTTTGATGCCCAATGTTTCCGTATTCCCTTCCTAACCATCTTTACGTAGATTTCTGATCGAATGTTTAAGATTGTTTAATGGGGGAGATTTTCGAGGAATCAGAGGGCTCTACCCCCGTCAGGACCTACCTAGAGACGGACGGTCATCTCAGCGGTTCTGTGGGGCCCACCGTGATGTATTTGTTTTATCCACGCCATCCATCTATTTTGAAAGATCATTTTAGGGCATGAGCCAAAAGGAGGCAGACCAAAGGCTCAGGCGAACTACACCATAGGAAGCAGCGGGGATTGAACTCCTACCATTCAAAATAGCTTTTGGGTCCACCATTCAAAATAGCTTTTGGGTCCACCCTGATGTTTATTTGCCATAACCTATTGATAAAGTCACAGGGACCTGTACGAAGGGAAAACATAAATATCAGCTTAATCCAAAACTTCTATGACTCCTAAAAAGTTTTCAATGATAAGCTTTCAATCCCCATTGCTTTTTGTGGTGTGGTCCACTTGGGCTTTCAATATGCCTCGTTCTTGGGCTCATCATATAAAATGATATTTCATAGTGGATGTACAGCATGGATAAAACATATACAACAAGGTCCCAGGGTGCCCCAGACAGTACCGTCCATCTTAGTTAGGTCATGGGGGAGCAGAATAGGTGAGACCCCGGATCCACCAAGGTTGGTGGGACCTCTGACTGTGGGGCTCACAGTGATGTATGTGCCTTAAATCCACACCGTCCAACTGTTTTGAAAGCTCATTTGAGGGCATGAATCCAAAAATGAAGCATATCTAAACCAAACCACATGAAATAGTAGTGATTGAATCCCTACCATTAAAAACTTCATCGGGCCACTAGAATGTTTATTTTCCATCCAACCTGTTTAGAAGGTCACAAAGATCTGGATGAAGAGATCACACAAATATTAGCTTGATCCAAAACTTCTACAGCCCCTTCGAGAAGCTTTTAATGATCAATTACTACTGTTTCTTGTATTATGGTCCACCTGAGATTTGGTTCTGCTTCATTTTTTGGATCATGCCCTAAGACGAGCTTCCAATACAGATGGACGGTATGAATCTAGTCACATACATCACAGTGGGCCCCCCAATCAGGGTCCCACCCACCTCGGTGGATCCGGGGTCTCACCTCATCCGCTCCCATGGCCTTTGTGGGGGTAGTACCCAATCCGCACCCACCATCAGATCAGTAGTCTGGATAGTGATGGATGGGTGCCATTTTCCAAACTTAAACCGGAGGAAGCTGTAGAGCTCCTGGGTTCGGGCATCATATATGGTACGGTGTGGGCCCGGAGACCTATGCAGCCAGATGCGGCATCCACAGCCAGGCCTGTTTAGATGCAAGTAAGTTGTGTTCTGAGCAAAGTCATGCATTCCTGGATAAGCAATTTAGGTTATATGTTGTTTAGAATTGAGCATTCTCTTTATTATTTATCTAACACATTAGAATATGGAGTCAAAATTAAATAATGCATAAGGTACATAAGTATACTTTACACACAAAGCATGCTAAAAGATTGAAGGTGGAACATGTGGCATATATTAAACACTTTGATATATGGATGGACGTGTTGAGGTTGATCACTGTCTTTTAAGAGATAATTCACATCAAAATAGCTTATATGGACTCCTCATAGAAGTTTCTCAAATTCATGAGTGAAGAAAATAAAAATAATTTTTTATAATTTAAAATAAATTAATTGATGATAAAAACGAATTTACAATCCTTTATATAATAATATTTAGCATAGGAAGAAGTTTTAGAATCAAACTCCAACTCAAATCCCTTAAAAAACATAACTTACTCTAAATAGTATACTTACTGTTTACCGACAGTCATGATTTCTACTAGATTTCATTGTTTTGGCCAAAAATAGTGTCCAATTTGGCCTAACCATGTGATTCTCCTAAAGTTTTTGAGTTGTTTCATGTTAAGCATGACTCCTAAAGCTCAAAAGATTAAGAGTTATGATCAAACTAAAACTTAATATAAATAGTAAAAACAAAATTAAAATGGACTTTCAACCATCGAGATGGAATTGTGCTTATTCGGTGTGGGCAACCCAGTGTAGCAAGGTTGATTGGCTAAAGTAGCTTCTCCTACCCTCAAACCTTATATGGTACATTGAATAACTTATTTTGGTTTGCCAGATACGCCTGTTTTAGGATTCTAACGGTGCTGATCACTTCTGCCTTGGATCGGGCTTTCTTTGGTCCATCTTGGCCATGAAAGAATCAGTGACCTGCTCTACATCACACTTGACCATAGATGTTCGCACATGCAGTACATTTGACATTTCCAACCTGTGTAAAACATCACGGAGCTGTTTTGATCTAAGCAAAGTTGTATCATGACTGGTGATATGTATGGCCATGCATTTGAAACTAGTTGTTCCATTTATTATTTGTCAAAAAGTCTCGAATAATAAACAATGGCAGATAGTAGCATATGTGGAGAGCTTAATATGAATGGTATACATTAATACATGTCCATATATAAATTAAACATACATGACTAATTTGAAATATGTGACGCATGTGCAAGAATGAATGTATTACTCATATAAACCGAACTATAGGATAATTGACTTTATTGCTTAATAATAAATAATAAATTCATGCTTTAATGGTCATATTTTGATTATTTGTTAAAAAAAGCCTAATTCCTATACACAAACGAAATTAATAGGCCATAAACTTGTACTTTTGTTTTAATTGCTAATCAATAATACAAACTTGCATGAATCCAAACACCGAACTATAGATAAATTTTTAGGCTTTTTAAAAAAGGCCTACTATCATTTGTTTAACCAACATTCGGATGGCTATCCTTATTTTTTCACAACAAGTGCATAGATGGGTTACACAAGGCAAGGATAGCATGTCTGCCCGGATAACTTGTGCTAGACACAACTTTCTTCCATCCAAACAGCCCCATAGTCATCGAAAACCCTTGAAAGCCACCGTAGGATGCCCACAGTAAGGAAAAGAAGGGTCATGGACCCAAAGCTGCTATACTGACAAACGAATTGGTCCATGGTGGTGCTGCGTTTTCTACTCCAAGGACATATTAATCTTTTGAGAACTTAAAGAACTGCCCCGATGAAATCCATGCCCCACAGTTGCTGCCTACAGACACTTTTATTTCACCTGAGTTGGATGAAATTACTTAAATGGTATTTTCTGTGTTATGTGATTGAGCTTAGTACCAATGCACTTTACTAATCACATAAAATTGTGATTTCAAGTGATAATTAGACGGTGACAAGGTTAGTTACAGCTATATGGTCCACTAATTTTATGTTTTGACAAGCTTTGTTTTAATCATTAAATGAAAAACTTTCAGTATCTGGTCCGCCAATGGCGCTAACAAAGATGGTTGCTGTATGTGGACCCCAATCTCAACTGGATGCTGATCCGGTGAAGCGGCCCATTCGCAATCATCAGATACTATATAGTATTCCTGACTTCATGGGTGGTTATCCTCTAATCACTAGGCCTAATTGCCACATAACAGTACCATACCATTAATATGCTAATAAATGCATGAAATTAAGATGAGAAATCAGAAAGGAGGTTGGGGTAGAATACATCCAGATGTGTGACAATACAATGTGACAAGCTGATGACAGTTGGATATGGGACCGTGGCTGTGATCCAAGTTGTCATTGAAATACAACAATGATGGCGCGCGGTTGCCTCAAAAATCTTTTTAAAATGATTAATCTTAGACTTTCGAATCAATGGCCCACAAAACAATGGTCAAGACAGTGGTACACATTTATCAGAAAATTTAAATAATAAAAATACTTAGGTATTCCAACTGGGAAGTTTCTTTATTACATTGTTGCCAATCTTGTAAACGGAATTTATATAACCGGACCTGACTCTTGTGTAATTGGCATGCACTGGGGCAAACCTCCAGAACAAGTGAAGAAGGAAGCTTCTTTAATTTATAGTAGTTGACTAAAAATGACTTATGCCATGTTTGGATGCTCAATTGAATTAAATTACAAAATCTAATTCAGCAGAAGTGGAAATGTCCTAATTGGGGCCATCCTCACAATCTTCTTGATTAGATACACTATGCACCAAATAATAAGTCACCGGGTGACGTCGGTCCGACATAAAATGGAAGGAATCTCAATCAAAGGTTGGTTGTTCTTGTGATTTAAATGGTCCCACCTCCCTTTATGTTGGATTGAATTGTCGCAATCCATCCCAGCGGAGCATCCAAACGCTCCCTTAAATGATGCAATGTAAACTTGAGAACTCTTTTTTCATGGGAGGGAAATGAAATTGTTACAGTAGCAATGGAGAGCTTCCATGCATCATTCTCTTATTATTGTGATGTAGATGTGTGAGCTAAAGAGATTTTTAAAAAAAAAGGTGGTGTTGATGTATAGACGCTGAAGCTTTTTGACCGATCAAAAGCTGAATCAAAAGATGGGAAATGGATGGCAGTGGGCCATCTACCATGCCAAGGTTGTCTCTGCAGGTGGTTTGATTGATGGGTCCTACACCTATGAAAAGATGGGACTTAGACATGAAATGGGTCCCATCATATCAACCTAGGGTGGCCCATTGGACTATCGAATCGAACCTACCAAAGGTGTGGTGTCCAGTGGAACAACGTGGTGTTATATTAGAGATTAGAGATGATACTTGGGGGGTATTTCGGTAAAATTTTACTTTCGTTTCGTCAATTTGAAGTACCGGGACCACACGAAATTCTGGCTAAATGCCACAGAGAAAGTGTACCTAGTAAAAAAGTAATTTTGTAATTGACAAATATTGTTAAAACATCCATATACTATGTTCAGTATAACTTTTATGTGGAGAATATTCAGGAAGAGACTTATTTTCTTTTCAGGAATAATTTCGTAGCTGCTAATTATGGCGAATGTGCTAATTATGCATATGACACTAAAAATAGACTGATTTAATGTCTTTTCATCCATCTAAAAAAGAGAAATATAATCCATTAAACCTAAGTTGTTGAGTGATCCATTTTTCATCTTTCTCTCCTTTCTCTGTGGGAATTTATAAAGAGAAAAAAAAAAAATACTACGATGATTCTTGTTGTTACTGTCTTAAATCTGTAAACAATCAATGCCATCGACGGACCACTCGATGCCATTGAGCAGAGGTAGATGTCATCGATCAACAGGTGCTTAATTACTTCGATAAAATTTGAAAATTCTATGTTGGTTGTTAGAATGTTTTAGTGTTGTTGCTTGATGTCAATAAAGTAATTTCGATGCCATCAAAGTTTTATAAATCGCATGTAAAGTTGCGGAATTACGGGATTTATTTATGTGTGCTTATTCAATTCCTTAATAGTTTTATTTTTTTATATATTTATTTTTTCCAAGATAAGTAGAGGATTGCTCACCCACACAGCTTCTTATGTGAGCACCTGTGAACACCTTTGCACACATGTCTTAGGCACAGAATTTGAACGGTCCACGTGATGCGGCACCCCTTGAAACTTTGTGGGCCCAATTTTCAACCTGATCCAAACCGCTCGTAGCCATAGCAAAGAGAAATACAAATCAAGGGAGGAAACTATTTCCTTTTGCCATGACACACCAGAGTTTTGTATTGGGTTGAAAGTTAGGCTTGTGTGGTTTTAAGGGGTGCCACATCACATGGACCATTTAAATTCTATGCATAAGACCCGTGTGTAAAGGTGTGCAATGGTGCTCATGTAAGAAGGCACGCATACGAGCATTCCTCACATAAGCATAGCTGCACTTTTATATGGATGAGGATTTTTCATATTAACAAACCTCACATTCTAGTTTTCAACCATTTCGTACCAGCTCTCCAATGAACCTCTTCCATTGACAAAACTAGCTTTGCTATTAAAATGATCATGATCATCACCTTTCATTCTTCGCCCATCATAGCTAGGCTAGACAACTCATCCATGTTGGTGGGATTCTTTGATCATCTCAACCGTAGAGATCACTCAGCCATTGTGGTTAATCTTTTAGGTGCTAAAGTTACTTATTTTTCTTAATCATGATTCAATAATGAATAGGTCCAATACTTTTGATCCAGGCCATTCATAAGGTAGGAACCACATATGAACATGCCCTGGCCCCAAAACCATGCTGGCCCACTCATCAGGTGGCCGACAAATATATAAAAATGTAGATGGTGAGAAATAAAAGACCAATCATCTATATTCAAATTTCAACGCATGAATGCTCAGGGTGGTCCCACCTTATGAATGGCCACGACCTAACCTACCATATGCATGCCACACTGGCATGTCCCTTACCAAGAGTACAGTAGGTTGCTGGGATATTTCTTGAAGTCCAATAGTACTTTGGCACTAGAAAGGAAATGCTACGAACCTTCTCACCATGTCTGCATGTGTATGCTACATATGAATTTGCACACACGCACTGAAAAATGCACAGAAGTCTCAGATAATCTCATACACGACCGTAAATGGCTGTCACCATTACCATGGCCCAATAGCAAATTACATGCATAATCCTAGCCAATGTTCTGAAACCCAAACCAGACCCAGGCTCGCTTTTATCGGTGTGTCAGTCTATACCAGTCCTGATGGTCTAAACGACATCGGAATTGAATAAAGGGTTAATTACACCTACCTCCTCTTAGTTACATGACAATTACATGCACTACTCCTCTATTTGGAATTATTACACATGCCTCCCTTTTATTTCCGTCATGACCGACTAGTTGTAACCGTGTGGGCCCGTGATGGTGGATGAGTGTCATCCAACCCGTTC
This sequence comes from Magnolia officinalis, assembly GCA_021015155.1. Lineage (NCBI taxonomy): Eukaryota > Viridiplantae > Streptophyta > Magnoliopsida > Magnoliales > Magnoliaceae > Magnolia > Magnolia officinalis. The sequence goes on along the minus strand of JAJHSJ010000004.1, from coordinate 16,407,472 downwards.
AGCATGGTTATTTCATCGTGAAAACGGGACGCTCCAAACATAAGGCTAATGCAACATCTAACGGCTCACCACGTGATTTTGGAGGTTTTTGAGCGGTTGTCATTGTTTTCTATGGTGTGTCCTACTACATGATTAGCTTAGCCTGATATTTTGGTTGTCTAACTCTTTATCTACCTGCAATTATCTAGATGAGAGGGGAAATATGTATAATTGTCATATAACTGATGGGAGGCGGCGGCCAATGGGCCACCCTGTTGCATGTATTCTATATCCTAGCTGGCCATCTATTTTTTCATCTCATTTTAAGATATGAGCCCAAAAATGATGTATATATAAATCGAAGTTGGACCACACCATTGGAAAAAAGTGGTGATCGAACACCCATCATTAAAAATTTCCTAGGTCCCACCGTAATGTTTATTTGTCATCCAACCCGTTGATAAGGTCAAACAGACATGCATGAAGGGGAAGACAACAAATATTAGCTTGATCCAAAACTCTTGTGGCCCATAAAAAGTTTTTAATGGTCAATCACCACTGTTTCCTATGGTGTGGTGTCCACCTAACATTTGGTCTGCTTGATTTTTTGGGTCATTTACTAAAATGAGCTGGAAAAACAGATTGACGGCTTGGATATATAATAAAAACATCAAGGTGGGCTCCATGGTCAGGGCCGCACCTACTCTGCTCCCCATGAATAAAGCAGAGGAAATAGTGGTCCAAACGTTTTACCTGAAGGGACTATTTCAATGGGTGCATCCGGTCCGTTCATCTGGTCTGTTTTGGCTTTCAAAACACCAATCTTACCTAATCAAAGAAGATGAATGATTGCCGGATTCAAAATGCTGCAATATTTTAGTAGTCCTGATGATCAAACCAATGGCTTGACGGGACCGTCTTTTGCGACCCACCCGTGGGGTCACCCGATTTTGGTGTTATACAATAATTAAACGGAGCTTCTTGTTAATTTAATCATCTGATCTTGTTTTCTTTTCCTTTTTTTTTAAAAAAAAAATTTTATATGCAATTCTTGTGAAAATCACATGATTCTGGCTCTCCACGCAGTAGGGCCTACCTTGCCTGAATGCTTCATAAATTTGGTACAGGTGGGTCCGTTTGGTCGCTAATACATGTATTGAAGATTCGAGAGCCCGGTTTGAAAGATACATGCAAGAAAAAATAGGACAATGACTAAACTACCCTCCAATATATAAATCATTTAAGGTTGGAGAAGTTTTTTCGGAGGGGTATTTTAGTCAATGTAGATGGTTTCCTTCAGGCATCGGGAACGATTGTTGGCTTCTTCGGAAACATGATGTGGTCATCCAACACCCAAAATTCAATGCGGAGAAGGACTAATCGGACTTAACTCATATGTTAGTTCTGCACCATTTTAGAAACGGTGGTGACTCTTCAAACATACACATGGTATAGTTGTATGGCAATTCAGACCGATCAAATCTCATAACTTTTTGTGGAGCATGACCTAGAAATTGCAACTGAGGAGACAAAATCAGCCACTTGATTTCTTCCATACGGTTTTGGACCACTCACTTACTTTTAGCCCAACCTTAATTGGATGGTTGATCATTCTGATCTTGGAGATATCATCCATCCGTCATGAGACTGACTGATAATTTGGATGGTCTGGATAGTTGTACATCAGAACCAGATGCCACCATTTTCTAAACGGTACAAAACTAACATGAGAATCTATCCCGACTAATCCTGCTTTTTGTCATTTAAATGCACTTTCTTAATAGCTGGGTGGAGTTGGCTGTGCTTTTCAATCTTACTAACCTAGGTCTCTGACCAAAAAAGGGGAAAGTTCCTTCTGTCCTTGATCCTAGATTTTCTTTTATGCACACGTGGACAAGATCCAGACCGTTCATCAATCGAGACCTATTGTGAAGGATGAATAGCTTAAAAAACCATCAGTAACCATCGGATCAGCACCATAGAAATGTAATCCAGAGTACATAAATAAGCAACTATCCACAAATCACTAAGCAGAAGTCATCCGATGGGATGGTTAAGATCAGTAGTGGGCCACCTGATGGAGGGTGCAAATGAGTCAGGTTGATCATTGGGTTAGACCAATATGGGAAGTGTGGGTCCAAAAATTCTGCCATAATTACTAAATGGGTTCAGAAGTCACCTCTGAACAGAAACCAAACCTGACTTGATTTTTTATTTTTGGTCCATATTTTTCTTTTTGGGCCATACAAAAATGACCCAACTCAGACACATAAGAATGTGAAAGCTAATGTGAATGAAGATGAAGGACATGGGGGGTTGTGAGAGAAAATTTAAGTATTCAGACAAACAAAAGTGGCCTCAAAGAGATAGATGGCCCACTTAATACTGAGAACAGTCACATGGACGGTGGTCAGAAACCCATATCATGTTTGTTGCTGTAAGTCGTTGACTTGATAGAATATGAGCCCTTTTGATAAGATTATGATGATGGCTATGCATGGGTTGTTGTCATGGTTAACCTACCATCGTGGCACGTTCTTCTCCTGTGGATGGGAAATGCCAAACCGTTCACCTACTTCTCTAAAACTCTAAGGCTTGCACGTGCAAGCATGGATAACGTGTGGTAGATCAAAGCGTCTAATCCACGGAGCCCATTTTGTAGATTCTGCCAGTAGAAAACCAGGTTAGTCCATCCGTCCGATGCGCCAATTTGCACCGTTGATAATTTCTTCTAATCATGCATTTCTTTCTTAAAGGTGTGGCCCACCTGGTGAGCCGAGTGGCCTGGTTTTCTTTCACTGAAGACTTCTTCTAGGTAAGTCTGACCTAATGAATGGATTGGATCTTGCAAATTAAGTTGCCACATTGGCCTAGAGGAAGCACTATTTTCTTTCTACTTTAGATGACAATGGAACAAAGTTCTATTACAGAAAGATCAACGGTTAGAAAGAACCAAAAAAGTGGTCTACTTATCAATAAGCAGGGTGTAGATATCTTCTTTTTTTTTTTTTTTTTTTTTCCAATATGTACCTAACCATTCTTAACTGACAGACAGCCAGATTTAAGTAAGCTTATGGGTGATATCAAACCGTTAGATGTTTAAAATCTATTTATAAAACTCTCTAAAGGCTTGTTCGGGTGTACTTAAAAAATGAGTTCAACTCATTCTACTTAAATCCTAAAAAATAAGTTAATTTTATTTTAATTAATTATAATTACATTAGCGATTATCATTATCATCTTCAAAGTCTTACCTAACTAATTGGGGTCAGCAATCATATGCATTAGCAATAATATGCATTAGCAATCATATGCATATATATAAAAAAGTCCTGATAAACAATTATAAAAATCTTTAATATATAATCACAATTAATTAAAATAAGATGAATTCTTTTTTAAATGGCATGCAAACATACCCTTGATACAATTATTCTGCAAGGCTGGGTGTCTATTAATGGGGTTGCCTCACCATGAAAGATTGGATGCTCTAAAATTAGGCAGGTCGAAGCATCATGTAGGCCATGGCGTGAATTTGAAATATTTTGGGTGGTTGTTGATAGTTCTCTATGGCATGGGCCACTTAAATTATTGTGTAAATCTAACTCCCACGTGGATGTGTTTATCTCCAATTAAAGCTTCTGTTCTCTTTTATTACGATGGAGATGTGAGTTAAGAAATAATTAAAGCTGTTCTTGATTATTAGACCCATCTTTTTTACCTTGGTCAATGAGTTAGGCTATTGGCATACTCGGAAGTTGAATAAAGATACACGATTGGGATTGGGGTGAGATCAGATGAATCCAGACCGTCCATCATTTGAGCCTCCAAAAGTTGTTGGTACAGCCCTAAAATCAAGATCCTATCATGGGGTGGGACACACCATTAGGCAACAACGAGGAGCCTCCACAGTAGAAAGCACCTAGATTGGCCGAGGGGCCACTGTTGCATTTGCATGTCAACCAATGGATTGCACACGCCAAAATAGACCAATTCAACCATGGTGTAGGTTTATGGGTGTGTTTCCATGGTCTTCTATGGTGTGGATTGTTGAAGCGATAAAGTCCCTTGATATACATTAATACACCACACTCTAACAGCTTAAGCTTTTGGAGTAAATGTTTGTTTGACATGGTATCAGAGCGTAAGGTCCTATGTTCGAATCTTGAGAGCAGCAAATATACCTCGTCAATATATTATTCTCCCACGGGGTCGTCAATATATTCCCGTGCGGAGTTCCCACCTCGCACGTGCCGGGGGTGTTGAAGTAATGAAGTCCCTTTATATACAATGATACACCACACTCTGACAGCTTAAGCTTTTGGAGTGAATGGTTGTTTGACATGGATCACCTGATGATTGGATGAGCCTGATTTATGGATTTTTCGAGCAACTTTTAGAGTCATACCTTGTGGATGGGCTGGATGGCTCATATAAACCATGCTGGTCCCTCATTTGTTCAACTCCACCACAACTCGTATTGGAGTCCACTCCATGTTATTAATCCCTGTAAAACAGAAATTCATGTGATTGGTAATGTTACGGGGCATGTATACATGCGAGGAGATTATTGGATAGTTCATTTATTTATTTTTTCTACTGTAAAATGCAATAATACAGTGTAATATCCATTCTATAATGAAGTTTTGGACCCTTATATACGGTACTGGTACGAAACCAATGTGAAGGGCCTAACCACCTTTGCACGTGGGTCACACATGTGAGTGGGCCACACAGGATAACCCTTGGCATCTTCTATGATGTTAAATCTTCCCTGCAATCAGTGGGGTGCATGGGTAATAGAAAAGAAAATAAATAAAAATCCTATGCCCAAAGAGTCTGTACAAGGCAGCACATGTAGGTTCCACCAATTGGGCCATTATGGCACAATAAGATCATATCCGTCCATCATAAGGTTCCCACTATATTGATGCCCATTGACGCAGGGGAGGACGTGAGGTCGAGCACCGTCTCCCTTAAGAGGATAACTATTCCCAATCCACGGAACTTCTCTGGACTCCTCATAGAGACTTCTCGAATCCACGAGGAAAGAAAGCAGAAAATAAAAATAAATTCTAATAAATTCAAAATTGATTAATCAATGAATAAAAACGAGTTCACTACCCTTTAAATAGGGAAACCAAGCAATGGGAAAGAAATCTGAATCATACTACAACTAAAACTCCTAGAATCCACGACTTACTATAAATAGTAAACTTACTATTTATAGACGGTCATGATGTCTACTAGTGCGCAAGGTTTTCGGCCAAAAATAGTAAGTGTCCTATTTGGCTTCACCAAACCGTTCTCCTAATTATTTAAGCTCTTTTCACGTTGGGCGCAACTCCTAAAGCCCTACGGATGAAGAGTAATAATCAAACTAAAACTTACTATTTATAGTAAAAATGAAATTAAAGTAGGGAAACGACCGTCGATCCAGGGGTTTTTTACAATTCCGGGCGTCACAACTCGGCGTAGCAAGGTTGGTTGGCTAAAGTAGCTCGTTCTACCCAAAAATCATATATTTTGCGTCAGATAACTCATTCCGGATTGCGAGATATGCCCGATCTAAGGTCCGCTGGTCCGGATCACTTTTGTCGTCGACTGGGCCTTTTCTGATCCATCTTGGCCATGAAACTGTTCGCGACCTACTCTACATCAGTCCCCTCCACTTCAAAAGAACTCGTCCTCGAGTTCTCATCCTGCGCTAGTTCATGATACCCGGTTAGGTCCGCGACGTTGAAAGTCCGTGAGATCGCCATGTCATCTGGAAGATCAACAACATAAGCGTTGTCATTGATCTTTCGGATGATTGGTACCGGTCCAATCTTCTTATTCTTCAACTTGTTGCACGTTCCGGTCGAAAATCGTTATTTGCGCAGATGAACTATTACTTGGTCGCCCACCTTAAACACTTTTTGTCGTCGATGCTTGTCCGCTTGCTCCTTATACTTTTCGTTCGAGGCATGTAGCTTGGTTTGTACCTCCGCATGAATGCCCATGATCTTGTCAGCCATATGTTTTACTGCAATGCTCATGCCTGGGAGCTTGGGCAAAGGGACCAAGTCTAGTGTGTGGCGAGGTACTCGTCCGTAAATAACCTGGAACGGAGATTTTCCTGTCGAGCGGTTTACCATGTTGTTGAATGCAAACTCCGCTTGAGACAAAGTCAAATTCCACTGCTTCGGTTTTTCTCCTGAAATACATCGAATGAGGTTTCCCAACGTGCGATTCACGACCTCAGTTTGACCGTCAGTCTGTGGGTGGTAGGCGCTGCTGAACTGAAGTCGTGTATCGAATCGAGTTCACAAAGTCCGTCAAAAATGGCTTACAAACTTCGTCTTACGGTCAGAAGTAATAGTCTTGGGAACCCCGTGTAGCTGCACAATTTCTCCGAAGAATAGATTTGTCACGTGTGTTGCATAGAGAGTCTTCTTGCATGGAATAAAGTACGCCATCTTTGAGAAACGATCTACTACCATGAACACTAAATCTATGCCGCATTGTGTTCGTAGGAGACCAAGCATGAAGTCCATAGACAAATCCTCCCAAGGACCGTCAAGCACAGGTAATGGGGTGTAAAGGCCCGTATTATGAGATTGCCCCTTGGAGGTCTGACAAATATAACAACATTGGACTACCTTTTCCACATCACGTACCAATTACAGTCAGTAATACCGTTCTTCCACAAGAGCTCGCGTCTTGTCTCGCCCAAGGTGTCCATTGAGGCCACCTCCATGTAGCTCTTGGTTTATTTGTTCCCTTAGGGAACTGATCGGGATGCACAGTCAATTTTCCTTAAAAAGGAACTCGTCTTGCATATGTTAGTCGCCGGGGTGACCTTCTTAGCATCTAACTCATGCATCATTGAAGTCGTCGTCGTCGGCATATATGTCTTTGAGGTGCTCGAACCCGACAACCTCATTACTCATAGTGACTAACAAAGTTGCACGGTGACTCAGTGCATCAGCTACTTTGTTTTATTGCCCTGACTTGTGTTTTAGTACGAACGTGAATTCCTGCAAAAACGAGATCCATCTAGCATGCACACGGTTAATGTTAGCTTGACTATTAATGAATTTGAGAGCTTGATGGTCCGTGTAAAGTATGAATTCCCTTTGAATCAAATAATGTCGCCAGTGTCGCAGTGCCTGGACCACCGCGTATAACTTGATCTCATATGTAAATCACTTCTTTCGTGCATCGCTAAGTTTCTCACTGTAAAAAGCTATCGGCCTACCCTCTTGAGACAAAACTCCTCCAATTCCGACATATGATGCATTACATTCAACTTCAAATAGTTTGTTGAAGTTGGGAAGTACAAGAATCGGGGTCGTGAATAATCTGCGCTTGATTTCGGCAAAGCTCTTATCGGCTTCGTCATTCCACTGAAACTGCCCTTTCTTCATACAATCTGTGATTGGTGACACAATGGTACTGAAATTTTTCACGAACCAATGATAGAACGTCTCCAGTCCATGAAAGCTTCGCACTTCGTGAATATTTGTGGGAACCGGCCATTCTCTGATTGCCTTCACCTTTTCCTCATCCACCCGAATGCCCGTGGATGTAACGACAAAACCCAGAAACAATAGGCTATTAGTCGTGAAGCTGCATTTTTTTGAATTGAGATACAATTTATTTTTAGTGAGCACTTGAAGGACCTTCTTGAGGTGTTCCATATGGGTGATTTCATCTTAACTGTATATCAAAATATCATCAAAATAAACCACAACGAACCGCCCAATGAAAGGTTTCAGAACTTGGTTCATCAATCTCATAAATGTGCTAGGCACATTCGAAAGACCGAAGGGCATGACCATCTATTCATATAATCCTTCCTTGGTCTTAAAGGTCATTTTCCACTCATCACCTGGCCGTATTCGAATCTGATGGTAGTCGCTTCTTAGGTGCAATTTAGAGAATATTTTTGCACCCTCTAGCATGTCCAACATATCGTTCAACCGTGATATAGGAAACCTGTATTTTATGGTGATTTTGTTGATGGCTCGGCTGTCGACAAACATGCGCCAACTCCCATCTTTCTTTGGAGTTAATTGAGCTGGTACAACACATGGACTCATGCTTTCTGAATAAGACCCTTACGGATTAACTCCTCTACTTGTCCCTGTAGAATCTCGCACTCATTCAGACTCATTCGATAATAAGGACGATTAGGTAAACTGGACCTAGGGACAAAGTCAATATGGTGTTGGATATCCCGCATGGGGGGTAACCCATCGGGAAGGTCATCAGGCCAGATTTCTTTGAATTCATGTAGCAGTGGCCTTAGTCTTTCAGGGATGATGGTAGAGTTCTTCCCATTTTACAATTAATGCATAAGTCTATCTTGTTTCTTTGAATTCTTTCACGAAGTCCCATATGGTTAAGAGAAAATGACCCTCCACTTTAGAAGTTTCAGGTGGTCGCTCTAGATCCATAGTGGCCAATATGGTCTTCCGGTCGTCCTTGACGAAGATATATATGTTATCTCGCCCTTTATGAGTGGCGTCACGGTCAGATTATCAAGACCGGCCGAGTAGTTGTGACATGCTTCCATGTCAACCACATCGCATACTACTTCATCCTTATAATGTTTGTCAATTGAAAAGGATATGGTGCACCGTTCAGTTACCTTTGTTTCGCTGACCTTCTTGATCCAACCGATTGTATATGGAGAGGGATGACGCTCCATTTTCAATTGTAATTTTTTCACCATGACCTTGGAGACGATGTTTTCGTTGCTCCCACTATTAATGATCACGTCACAAACCTTTCGATTCACTGTACACCTAGTGCGGACGATGTTATGCCGCTGTGGATGCACTTCTTTTCTTAGCGTATATAATAGTCGCCTCACGACGAGCGACTCGCCATGATCTTGCTGAACTCAACCTAAATCTGCCTCGTTCTCGATGGTATGCTCTTGTTCTTCAATATATAGATCTTCATAAGCGTTATCAGCACTACCATCATTGATGGGGAAGTTTGTCACTTTTCGCTGGGGACAAGTATTTAATAGGTGGCCCGGTTGGCCACAACGATAGCAGTTGTCGGGCCTTGGCCGAGCATAAGGGTTCGGGATAGCAGCAGTCGATACGCCCCTTTGGGGTCTAGCTTGCCCGCTTCCCTGATCTCAGTTCTTAGACATAGGAGGTTGAGTGCGTGCTTCTACGGGCTCCTTCCCCTTGGGCTGTGCAGTTTCCTAGGGCGGACCTGCCATAGGGATCCCTGCAGTAGGATAAGTCCGTGTGTTAGAACGTTCAAGTTGCCCTTCTGCCCGAGTAGCCAACTTGATCGCATCATTCATCGTCCAGATGGACTGCATCTGGATCCGATCCTAGATAGGCACACGTAATCTACCGTTGAATCGAGCGACTTGTTGCGATGCAATCTTGAACAAATCGTTACGCGCCGTCAAGCGATAAAATTCTTCTGCGTATTCTCTCACCGACCGACTACCCTGTTGGCAATTTTGGTATTGTTGGAAAAATACCTGATCGTAATCGCTAGGGAGGAATCGAGCACGTAGTAGTTGCTTCATCCGCTGCCAGGTGCGGATTGGTGCTTTCATCTGCCTGGTTCACGCGAGTTGCAGTTGTTCCCACCAAGCTGAAGTTCCTCCTTTCAACTTGTAAGCCACAAGCTTAACCTTCTTTGCTACAGGGATGTCCATATAGTCAAAAAATCGCTCAACTTCAGAAAGTCAATCGAGAAAATCCTCAATGTGTAGTTGGTCATTGAAGCTAGGAATATCAACCCGCATCTTGAATTCTCGATCCGTTCGATCTACTCGATCGCCGTCATGTCTAGGGTGTTGGAAGATTATGTCGTCGATTTCCTCCTCACTGGAGCCCCCTTCCTCAGGAATGACCCTTGGATGCACTGCTGGTACTATCCTGCGATCAGGGCGATTACGAGTTTCAGCCATTGGCGGTGGAGGATTACCACCAGGAACACGGAGTTGCTTTAGGTTTTCCGCTAAGAGATCTGTTATGCGGTCGATGAAAGTCTGCAGCCCTTGTATGGCTTGTCGATTATCTCGTTGCGCTACTTCGAAAGCTGCCGCCGTTAAAGGTAAATTCCCTTGAGGAGAAACCTCGCTTTGATACCCGACCCGTCATTAGAAGCCATCGATCAGAGGAGAAACCTCGCTTTGATACCGAACTGACACAGGGGAGGACGTAAGGTCGAGCACCGTCTCCCTCAAGAGGATAATTATTCCGAATCCACGGAACTTGTCTGGACTCGTCACAGATACTTCTCGAATCCACGTGGAAAGAAAGCAGAAAATAGAAATAAATTCTAATAAATTCGAAATTGATTAATCAATGAATAAAAACGAGTTCACAACCCTTTAAATAGGGGAACCAAGCAATGGGAAAGAAATCAGAATCATACTACAACTAAAACTCCTAGAATCCGCGACTTACTATAAATAGTAAACTTACTATTTATAGACGGTCGTGATGTCTACTAGTGCACAAGGTTTTCAGCCAAAAATAGTAAGTGTCCTATTTGGCTTCACCAAACCGTTCTCCTAATTATTCTAAGCTCTTTTCACATTGGGCGCAACTCCTAAAGCCCTACAGATGAAGAGTTATAATCAAACTAAAACTTACTATTTATAATAAAAACGAAATTAAAGCAGGGAAACGACCGTCGATCTAGGGGTTTTTCGCAATTCCGGGCGTCACAACCTAGCGTAGTGGGGTTGGTTGGCTAAAGTTGCTCGTTCTACCCCAAAATTATATATTTTACGTCAGATAACTCATTCTGGATTGCGAGATACGCCCGATCTAAGGTCCAATGGTCCGGATCACTTCTGTCGTCGACCGGGCCTTTTCTGATCCATCTTGGCCTTGGAACTGTCCGTGACCCGCTCTACATCACCCATTCCCAAAAATATCATCTCGGCCTGTTTTAATTTTGTGGACTAGAGCTTATGTGACCAAGTGAGAAAATGAAAGGAACTTAGCTGAAGTTTTCTAACCGACACCTGCTTCAAACATTAATGGACCAACCTGATTTTTAAAAAATAATAATAATAATAAAAGTCAAGAAATCCTAGATGCTTAGGCCCACCAGTTGGGTGGTTTGGATACAGTACCTGTTCACCACTCTATCACATGTGGTGGTGTCTAGATGCTATATCTTTTTCATACGTGCAAGGTTCACGAACCTCAAATAACTTAGATGCCGGCAAAGGCCCACCCTTAGCAAAGCTTCAATTTTCAACCGGTAGTTTTTAAAAAGCTAACGTATATAATCGATTAAACATTTAACTTTGTATATTTTTAAAGAGTGGAATAAAACTCATTTTTTAGGTAACCTGAATTAACCTTTTTTTTTTTTTTTCAGTAAAACACATTTTTTTCAAGAATTTTTTTGACAGAATTTTAAAAATAGAGATTAGTTGTCCACCCATTGATAAAATTGAGTAGAAGGAGAGAAAAGATTTAGTCAACATGAAATGAAAGGATTTGAGTGAGGGAATGAATACTGTTTTACTATTCTACATATGTTATTGTTTATAGATATACACATTTTAATTATCTTAATTAAAATTTTCTATTTTAACCTTATTCATATATACCGTATAGGCACATGTATGGTCATTTGGATGCTACTTAAGTTTTGTGGGATTGACCGTGACTAGAGCTGGGCATCAAGTTGAGTCGGACCGAGTTAGGGCTGACTCACTCGATCTAGTTTTGAAATAGGCTTGACCCGAACTCAATCCGACTCGATACCGAGCCCAGCATGCCTGACTCGATCTGAGTCCGATCTGGCTTGGACTAATCCGGATCGAGTCTAATCCAGTCAAAAGTACCAAGTCAGGTCGAATTGGCACCTAGTCAGATTGAGAGAGGAGGGAGGTAGAGACCGAGAGAGTGGAGAGGAGAGAGAGGAGCAGAAGAGAGGAGGGATCGATTGCGGAAGAGTGGGACTCACTATAAGAAATAGTTGGGATTGATTGCCTACCATTGGCCATGGAAGTTTTGGATTAGGCTAATAATTGTTTTCTATGTTCATTCCAACGGAAGTAACCTTATGAAGGGTTCGGATGGCATGTAAACATACGATGCACCCTGGGAAGATTTCAATAGTTGGTGTTCCATCCTCATCATTTCCTGTGATGTGGCCCAATTGAGTTTTGTATCTGTCTCATATTTGGGTTCATATCCTTACATGAGCTGATGTGGCCCAATTGAGTTTTTGTATCTATCTCATATTTGGGTTCATATCCTTACATGAGCTGGCGAATGGATTTCTTACCCACATCAGAGTGGGCTCCACAAAGCTTCCTCCAATCAGAAGTTGCTGTTGGTGGCCATAGGCAATTCATGTCTCAGTTTTTTTTTTTTTTTTTCCCCTCTTTATTTTCGCTCTGTTTTAGAAAGTCGAAAATTTCCTGTAACCGTTTTTTGTTTTGCTGTATGCCGTTTTGCTAACTGGGGCCCACCTTTCCGTTGGAACCCAAGACGCCACATGTATCATGTCTAGAACGTGAAGGTGTATTAGAAAAGGCTGAAGTGAATGGCCCACTCTTTAACCGATGGATGATGCACATGTTTCTGATAGGTGGGTCCCACCAATTCAAACAATGGATAATATTGTTCTCCGCAGCAAAGGTTGGTATCTTGATTACAGAAGCTATCTTTCTAGTTCAAGACAACTTGCATTATCAAACCATGCCAGATGTCTCCAGATACATTTATAGTTTTGGTTTAAATACTCCCATGCTGTGCCATTTAACCATATTCCTATCCTGTCTGCCCTCACAGAGCATGCTATCTGTACCCATGAATTCAAATGGCCCACCTTCCAAGTTTGGACCGACCATGACCATCATATTGCTTTCTTTCTTTTCTTTTTGATAAACGGCCGTGTTCATCATTCTCTTATGACTTCCAACTCTGATTTAATTTGGTTCCTTGTATATGTCACCTTATAAAGGGCTACTAGAGTGTGGCCAAAGTAGCATGTAACAATCTCCCTTTTTGAGCCAAACTCAGTTGTCTTATACCGATTGTGCATTCAGGCATTCTAACTAATCTAATTCCTCCATTCAGGTATTCTAACTGTCCAATTGAGACCATCTCTCGGGCTATAAATATACCAATGTACGGTTCTTAAATATAGTCAAAGCCTCCTAAATATACATGAGATTTGGCCACACTACTCAAGATTTTAACTAAGTTTAACTCAATTTAGGTGAGATAGAATTGCATTTGGTCCACTGCAATTCCATCCAACATTAGGAGAGGATGGGAAAGGTTGGGATTAGGTGGTATGGAATTGCAATTGGTCCCATGCCGGATTTTCGTGGATTTTGAAATCCACTACACATGTGGGCCCCACATTGATGCATGTGTTTATCCATGCCATCCATCCATATACACCATTTACGTGTTACATTCTTGTTATACATGTGTGCAAGTGAATGACATCCATTGTGAATTTGGTCTGTTGATTATAATTTCATGGTCCACCAAACATGATTTTGCTTAATCTAGTGTTTTCCCGTAGCAAAAAATTTATCCCAAACAAAAGATTGGATGGCTACAATACCATGGTATTTCCAGACATGCAATCATTGTGCAATAATGATGTTAATCCCATCTAATACAATTCAATACCATTCCATTCCATGGACCAAACACACCCTTAGTCTTTTAATGAATTTACACTACTCAGCGAAGACACAATACTAAACTTCTGCTATATGTACACAAAATGTATTGAATATGTAGTTCCAACACTTATTTTCATTCTCTCTTATAAAAGAATATTAACTATGCAGTAAATAAAATGTTATCCTAATATAGTGCAATAGTTGTTGGATGTTTCTATGCCATTAATAAAATGCATAGTCTCAAAGTGTAGTAATTGCATAATAATTTTAGGTCAATAGACCTCACCATGACATCCATGTACCAAATGCCAAGTGCATAACTAAAGTGCCACAATACACCCAAGTAACCCTACAACTCACTGCCCACATGCATGCGCATGTGTGTGAATGCGCTTTTGGCGTTTTACACCTTGCTACGCCACCATTTACACAATAAAATCTTAAGTAATAGATATAAAAAAAGGTTCTATATAAACCACATTTCAACTCCATGTCCAATGTGGGATTAAAAAAAAAGTTTCAAAACAAATGTTATAAATAAGAATTTTAAATTTTAATTTAACAACAAATGCTTGTGGCTCATAATTGCTTGCCACATCATTTCTTTGATTTAATTCATAACAAATCGATGTAGTATGCTACAAAAAAAAACATCATGAACTTGTGAACTTACACTTATAAAATTTCATGGAACAAGGATCAAGTATAGTAAGGTTGCAATGACCCCTTGAGCTCATTGGCGTATGAGAATTGGATTGTATTAGAAAAGAAGTAGACCAAGGAAAAATTAAAGAACTTTGAAAAAGAAATGATAGCTTTGAAGTTCCTACCTCAACTTGAATAGTCACTAACTCAAGATAGATTTATTATTTATTTCAGCAAGTGTAAAAGAATAGATATAGTAAATTACCTTTAGGATATAAGGAACTCACAAATTCAAATTTTAATATAAAGATTTGAAGCTTTAAATATCAAACAAATCTCAAAATATTGTCACCAATATTCTTCCCAAGAACACTCCAAATAGACAAGTAAAAGAGGGCAGAGATGAGATTACTAAGCTATATGGATGGTTTAAACAAGCAATGTTGTCTCTAAACTATAATGATTAAGATATTTAAATCCTGCATAGGCATATATCCTTTTTGGAGACGCTTATATATGTTCCTATTCAGGACATCCTATATCCTTTCTTATACAATAGCCATCTTTTAGACAGAGATTACTGTTACACAATAGTAAAACTATTCCACGTGGCAAGACATGCAGCGACCATATAAAGCCTAGTCAAACCAACTATGACCACATATACAACATGTATAACCAATTTCACTGATCTAGATATGGTAGTTACGTCTTGCCATCTAGACGTCAACATTAATTTGTCATGCATATAGCCAATTTTTAAGTCACACCTAACCAATATTATAGCTAGAACTTTACCTGCAATCTTATAAGAGAGTGAGTCCAACTCCTACTTAGATTATTCCAAATAAATTATTAAAAGATAAGAATTTTTATAATTTTAATGACGAATTGCATATGCAAAATACAAAGTGCACTTAATAAAGTACCTAAGCAGCTTTATTATAGAGATTTAAATCCAAGTTTACTTTCCTTCTTTTACTACTATTCCACATGAGCATTTTAAAAAAAAAAAAGTTTTTCATTTATAATATATTTACTTACTTTCTAAAAATAAAATATCTTATAAAAAAAAAAAAAAAACATAAAGGCCTTAGTCAGGACAAACATTGATAATACTCTAGTAGAATTCAGTAGGTATGCCTGAGTACTTAAAATTAGATAGAAATTGTGGAATGGCATTGTTAAAAAGAAAATATGGCCAATGATTCATATTCAACAGTGAAGTTAATAGATTAGACAACTAACATTGCTAGATTGAGGGTATTTTTTATCCATCCTCATGCCACATTGAATTCATTGGGGCCAACGAACTGAATCGTGGAAAGATGGGTTCCATGTGTACTGAATGCTTGGGCCTGTCGTAACCTAAATGCCTGGCAATCGGAACCACAAATCAAGCTATGGCGCACTTGCCTAATCATGAGTCTTTCCAAGCATCATTAGTTGTAGATAATGATGTTTTCTAAGTGCTTAATAGAGAATTAGTAGTGGGCACTTTGGCCTTCTAAATGCAAAACACATTTCATTAAACTAGAATAGTATCTTTTAGTTCATCATATTAAAATCAGATGGGTTTTTTTCCTGATTAATCTAATCTCTTAAATCATAGGCCGGATCGCAACGTGGACGAGTCTGTCGCCACAAGGTATGGTGTACTTCCCATGGTTGGTGGGTGGGAAGTGCATGAATTAAAAATCATTGAACATGTTTAGATGAAAATAAGAGCTTAATCAGTGGGGACACCATAGTATTTTCCTTATTGATTGAATTGTCTACCTGTTTATGTACAATGGGTAGATTGATTTCTCCTTGGAAACATGATGTGGCAACCCAACGGCCCAAATTCAATATCCATAAAGATCAATCTTGCTTTGTTGGCATTTTAAATGCTCTTAAAAGAATATGGTTGTGGTGACCCTCTTCAATCACTCAAAATGTACCATACATGATATTAATTAAGGAAGATTTTGAAGACATGGGCACATAATAATAAGAGCTGGACCACCTACTTAGAATGGCAAACTGGCCATTTAAAATCCTGCACATGGACAGTAGTTGGAGGCCCACCCATGTTAGGAAATGGAAGACGTTGACTTGGGTTGCTGAGGTCCGTTGGATGGGAATCGGACGGTGGTGGTTAATAGAGATTATCTTATTTGCCACACCTTCCATCCCATGTTCGGTAACCGATTTTATCATAATGATACATGATTCATGGTTTGGGAATGGCATATACCCATCATAGATCTCTGCGTACAGCAAACGTGTCATCCGGACCATTCATCAGGTAGGGTACCCCGTGAACATTCCATGAAGCAAAACTAATGTTGGTCTGATAATCAGGTCGGTCAAACTTACACCACAAAAAATGGACGGTTAGATCAAAACTCCAACAATAAAAATGAATATACATGTGTGGCTCACTTGACGAGTGAACGACCATGATTTTTAGTAAATCGGTTGTTCACATTGCGCCCTACCTGATGAGCGGCCAGGATCTCCGACAGGTATGCTGTAAGCAAGGATCTTTGACACGTATTCTGACCCCCACATGAGTGGCCGCTCACTGAATCAGAGCCCTTAAAAATATCAGCTGTTTTAATAGAGAAGGTTGCAACTCCAACCGGTTGGACTATCAGTTACGGTCCACCCAATAGATGACTTCCAGCCTTTCACGTGTGTGCACCATCCAACCCGTCCAATAGGTTCGCATGAGGATCAGCTTCTATAAAACTCTGCCACATCCATTCATCAAGTGGACCACACATGTATTTTTCTATTTATCAATGATTAAACAATGTTTTCATGGTGTGGCCTACCTAATGGGTAGATAGAGCTTTTGTTTGTAATAGATGATACTGATGGTGGGGCCAACCTATTTGAAGGCTTGGATTTCACATGGACTCAACAAGTTGGAAGTTATCCACTGGTGGACCGTAAGTTGTGGTCCCACCGGTTGGCCTTGAGACCTTCTCGTTTTAACAAGCGTAACTGAGATAGCGTCCAATAATTTGGAATTTCTGAATATTTAATAGATGGAATGTAACATCATCTATCTACTCAAATCATTTTTCAGGTGTGCTAAGCCCACAAGCGTGTAACGTCAGGCCCATTTACACACAATTACACGTGCCAAACAGCATACATGTATGAGATCATATCTTTCCATCAGGTGGGCCATATTGTTTAGATTTCACTCATCACGTGAGCAAAGTTTAAAAAGAAAAGGGACGGCAGCCATTGGTTTGCTATGTAGACTGTGGCCCACTTGAGGAGTGAAACGACCTTTTTTTTTTTTTTTCAAGAAGACCTAACCACTATGGCCCACCTGATGGAAAGATTGGATGTCTCATTAGTGTGCCATATTGGCACGTGTGCCTCGGTGTAATGGGAAGCGATCTACGCGTGTGAGTGCAGAGCAAACCTCGTGAATTTTCTATAGTTTATGGGGAAGAATCTGTCTCCACTCCATTTGAATGAGGCCCGCACGTCGATGGCATGATTGATGGTGGGCCCACCACAAGAAAACTCAAATGAGGTGAATTTGGACTGTTTATTCATTCAAGTTACACGTTCAAAGATGTGATTGTGGGGTTCTTTATTGAGGCATTATTGGATCCCCCAAACGAGAATATTGTGGATAATATCCTCCGATCCTTAGTTTGTTCACGTGGGGTCCACTGTATGTAGACCGTTGATCTGATGGGCCATGACCTGGATAGTGATACTTCACTATCTGATCACAATCCAAATCCTTTTGATTGGTGGTCTAAAAAATCGGCAGATTTTGTACGGACAGTGGACTGTCCCTGATTGGGCCTACAAGATAACAGAGTCTGGACCATTGATGGATTTTCCGGGTCACATCAGATCAACGGTCTAGATAAACCATGCCCCCAAATATCCTCATATTTCGAGACCCTAGCCATTAATGGAACATGGACCATTCATGTATTTTTCTTAACTGTCTACAGTAGGCTGTTGATTGAAGGATTGGGTTTGTCCTGTAATAAGAAGTATCATTTAATCATGGTCCATCTGTAGTGGGCCACATCAGATCAACGGCCCAAATCTCTATATTAAAGAAAAACAAAAAGTAACCTTTTTGTTCCGGTTCCAACGCCTCAAACATCCATGGCCAAGGAAAATCAACTCTATTGTTTTCATGATTTGAATAGAGAACAAAAGACATAACAACCGTCCATCTTAAAAATCCATATTGGCCTTTTTGGGTCCACCAAACGTTCTTAAAATATTTATAAATTAAAATAATAAAAAATAAAAAATCAACGTGCCATAGACGCCCTCAATCGCTCATACATACCTAAATGGCTCGCCTTAACGAACTCAAGAAAAGAAATAGGGAATGATAGGGTGCTGGGCCCCACACCACAATGGCGATGCTTACGTGGCTCGCCAAATTTAAACGTGGCAAGTACCTCAATTTAGAACCGACCAAGTAGTGGGACCCACAGTAGATTGATCTTATCTTGAATATCAGAGTGATTAGAAAATCCTGACCACGTATTGATAGACTCTTTTTTTTTTTTTTGTTTTGTTTTGTTTTTGTTCAAATTGGATTATTCACCAACTTTCAATTTTTAAGGCGGATTTTTGGGTTAAAATCCAACTACGGTGACCCCACTATTTGGGCGGTTTGGATTTATGGTAAATGCCACGTGTACAGTAGAGATGCACCCCTGCACTGCAGTTGTTGTGTAATCCCCAGCACCCCATCAATCCCCTGCGTGAAGAGAACGCAGATAATCTCATCTCACACATTCTTGCAAGAAATGCTATCTAGCTGAATTGTGTGGGTCCCACCAGATCTCAAAGCGTAGTGTGAAGATGATACATAGGAAAGTTGGATGGTGGTCCGATTATCTGCAATTTCAAAGTCTCTGATCATAGACCATATCTCAGAAATGAAAGATATAATATATGCAGGAACATGTTTTATTATATTCGTGCATGAAATGTTATGGTGACTCGGTAGTTTGGAAGTTCTCTCTTGAAAAGCAGGATTTTAGACATGACAGCCTAACCGGAGCTAGAGAATTGGATAATCATCAAAACAGATTCTCTTTACTATAATACATTGCAACATGCTGCTAATCTCAGCCGTTTATATGATGTGCCTCATCTTCGATGGAGATTATTTATAAATAATAAACTCTTATATTAGAATATTTCAACACTTTTGATGATTTGATTTTCTCCCTTTGAAGATAGATTTCTCCATTATCTTTGAATGGTCCAATGGTTAAAAAAATGTTCCAATCCGAGAGATATTTTCCGGGTCCACCGTCTATGATGATACTCATCATATAAGCTCTGGTTTGGGTCATTGAAGAGAACCTGATCCAAGGGCTACAGTTCAGACACGTCATCATCATCCGCGGCCATTCCATTCTACAGAGTCCACTATGATTTTAAAACTCGCGACCAGATTTGAAACTCGGCGTCAGGGAAGTGCATTGAATCCACCTACCAGGCAATGGAACAACTGTTGCACCTGACTATTTTACAATTTTAATATTTATATTTATTTAAATATGGCATTACTGTTAAATACATCTTAATTTATTTAATAAATATGGACTTCAGTCAAATCTTCAAGTGGACCCCACCCAGCTAGATATAGACTCAAGTCTTCTATTTAAATATTCTAGCAAACCTCCAAAAACAGACACCATGGTTTGAAACCACGGTAATCAGCAAAAATAGATCCATGACCAGGTAAGTGGGTTGAAATAACTAGGCTGGTCTTGGTTTCAAAGTGCCATGGCCTGATTTTCTTGGCTGTAAAATTCTTAAGTCATAAAGGATCATAAGTAATCAAATTTCAAAAGTTGTTTGGATACTTGCATTTGCTATAAAAGTTAATAAGTATAAAATACATCTAATTTGTTTATCATGTGATTCCATTGATGCTCTCCTCTTAAATTAAAAAAGCTTGGTTGATCGTTGGACTACACGAGAGGGAAGAATTGATGGGTGAAGGACATTCAATCCGTCCAACATGTACATACAATGATGCTTTCCTAGGGCCTAAAAAAATATCGAGTCATTTTTATATAATTCACTGATTTGTTTATTTTTTGGGATTTACCACTCCGAACTTTGTGGTGTGAATGCTTACTTAAAACATTGTGAACATTTTATAAGTTAGCCAAACATATAATGTTTACCTGTAAACAGATTATCACTTAAAAAAGCTATAGGGAATAGCATGTTAATAATTTACACTTAAAAACTCTTTTTTTTTTTTAGATGTATGGTGTTTGCAACTTAAAATTTTACAAGCATCCAAACGGCCCCTTAATTTCAACCATAGTTAGAAATACTCAGTTTTAAACTATGTTTTATTAAAAGAAAATCTCATCTGATTGGTTGAAAGTTCAAAACTTGGTGTCTTTCGTAGATGGGTAATGAGTCCAAGAGAATCTCTCTCTCTCTCTCTCTCTCTCTCTCTCTCTCTCTCTCTCTCTCTCTCTCTCTCTCTCTCTCTCTCTCTCTCTCTCTCATGTGCCAGTGAACAAAAAGATGAGCATTGCTTTTGAGTCTCCAAAAGGACAAAAAAAGAAACGCTTGGATGAAACTGATTCATGGCTTTTCTCTATCAATCTTTAGGGGAGGTGGGCCCCAATCAGACACTGTCCATGAGACATTTCATGGCAAGAATGATGCATATGGCATACACCCAAAGAGAGTTCGATCCCACTATGGCTTGCCCTTATCTTCAAGGCATCTCAACTCCCATGTCACCTTCACCCAACTCTAATCACGTCCTCTACTGTTTCCTACATATCTCTCTCACTCAGATTTTGGCAATATCAGAAGATCTCCTCAAGTAAATTCAAATCTATGGACTTGTTTGGGTGCCACCCAAAAAATAATTAAACTCATTTCAAGCCAGTACTGCTGGTTACTGAGTAAATGGTTAGGATTCTCTTGCATAGCATGTGGACCGTCATGCTTTGACTGGGCCTTATGTTTGGGGCATGGTACTTTCATAACAAGGTCCAATTTGATTTCATGGGAATGTGCATGAAAACAACTTTCACTCAAATACGTTTAAAGCATAAGGTGCCAGTTTCCATGGCGCAAGCATGTAGAAACTGTTTGGGAAGAACAGAAACCCCTCACCGGAATGGACCAACTTGAAATGGCAACTGAGCTCAACCCCATGCAGAATCTTGCCAAAATCGAGCACGATGTTGTTCCACACAAGGCCCCATGTCCTTGGTATCAAGAGCGGGCCACATTATGCCCTTCGACGCTCGAGATGATATATGTGTGCTTTGCATCAATATGAAAAATGATGCATAAACATGTCAAGAGTTTCACACCACGTACTCAGCATGGTGTGCTCGATGGCATTTGGCTGTAAGCATTGTAAGAAACATTCCATATCTTTAGCTATAGGAATGCCCGACCGACGTCTTTGGCTTTGCAGGAGTCACTTTCACATACCTCTTCACCAAAGGAAACCTACCCTTTGCCTTTGCCAGCAGTGCAGATGATCCACGTCTTTGGTATTTGCAGGGGACCCTACACCTTTACGAATAGACAGAGGATGGAATATAAATAAAAGATGCTCAAAAACGGACACAACCCATTATTTTGGCAATCGACATTCTGCAACCTCAGACGTTGTTACAGGATGATCCACTGACTGTATCATGGGGCCAACCACACATCATTACAGATTAGCAATATTCCAGCGCATGCTTCTTCCTTTATATCTTTTCTTTTTATCCCTTTGCCTTAAAAAGAGTTGATGCTCCATGACCATAGCCATTGGAATGTACATTTGTCCTTTTTGTCCTATCAAGGTGCAACTTTCACGTACTAGTTTAGCCATATGGGGCACACCAACTGTGCCCTTCTGATACCTATAGGCTATAGGATAGTCTTTCATGATGCGTAGCCAGTATTGTGTGTGGACAATGGTATACCTTTTTTTTTCTCCAATAGGTAAAGAGATGGGTTCAAATATTTACTAACTTGCAGCAAGCTGCACCTCATTTATGTAATTTTCATGTGTTGCATGCAATCCAGCCATCTAGATCATGGGCCCCAAATTCGATGGAGCGTTACCCCAAACTAGTGTGGTCAGATAATTGATGCCAACAAGTAAAGTAAAAAAGAATGTAATCAGCAAACCAAACTTAAAGAGACATTACATGGTTTAAGATTTTCAGGCTACGTTCCATCAACACAATGGGAAGGGGCCAACAATATGCACGCCGCATGAATGGTGGATGGGTTTTGCACCTTCTTGAGTTTCAGCGTACTTGGAGCATCTGGGCCTTTGATAAGTGTGGCTTCAGCCCTACCCTATCTCATTTCAATGGAGGTTGAGCAGCAATGCCAAAATGCAAATTCAAGCAAAAAGCCCTCATCAACATGAGGCTTGAATGTGTAGGAATTCCAACCAGTAAATTGTGGATGGTGGAAATTTGGGGGTCAACCAGAGGTACCATCATCTGTTCTTCTTCAAAAGAAATGCAAGATGAACACATGAGATGAGAATCACTTTTATTGCCTGCCTAAGACACCTTTTTGAGTTTTACATGCCATTTGGGCACACACCTTAACAGCTCGAAAATGGCGAGCAATGCTAATGGAATCACAAGATCCCGAAAATGAAAAAAGAAACGAAAAGAAGATTTGAAAATTGGGTAAAAATCAAAATAAAAAATGTAAGGGGTGAAATTGGGAGCAGACTCTTGCTTTTGTGCATCATTCATCTCTCAGTCGAACATTTGATCGGTGGAGAGTTGGCCGAATATATCAGGACATGAGTCCCATTTGCCTTGTTCCCTGGCCTCCCAATATCCGCCCACATACCGGTATGTATCGCTTCCTTTATCCTTTGCAAACCAATGAGGCTTCCATCCACGCTCTTGCATCTTCCGTGACTGCTCATTATCCACATCAGGTGTTAGTTGATTTCCATGTAAACAACAAAGCCATTCAGCTATCCAACCGTAACCAATTTAGTAACAAACCACCAAAACATGATCCGAACACCTCTATTTAAGCAAAATAGAGATAGCAAACCAAAAAATTCCAAATGCATCTACTGAAGGCAGGCATTTAGTAACAAACCACCAAAACATGATCCGAACACCTTCCTCTTTTGTTGGATGTTCAATGCATCTACTGAAGGCAGGCATTTCATCCATCAAAATGTTTCTGCTAGGTGTACTCACAGAAAATTCCAAATGCAAAAGAACCTTTGCTAAACAGACCAAAATAAAATTTGCAAAGGTATCTCGTCATTTTACATGGAAAGTGCTATGGCTGCTCCCAAAGAAAAAAATGACATTTTTTTCCCACCCTTGGGTGCATCCACAACCAAAATCCAAATTCAGAAGTGAATCCTTTTCTCCGCATGATTTAGGAAAGAGTTCTGCATGGATGCACCAAAACATGAGCAAACACATTTTGATTTGCTTGTTTAAAATCTTGAAGTAACCCTTTCAATAAATACATTATATAGTGGGGCTTGCCCAATGGCCAATCCAGATCAGTGATGAAACTGCCCAGATGTCCAACACATGTGAGTTACACCATTTCACACTCCTATTTATAATATAAACATTCAAAATGCTAAAATGACAATTCACCTGCCGTTGCCTCTGCTCTAGCCGCAGCTTCTCTGCATTGGCCATTTCATACTCACCATTCTCCAGGCACCTCTGATCAGGTCTCAGCCTTGAATCAGTGGGAGGCAACTTTTCCTGCTCGTGATTTAAGATTCAAGTTAAAAGGGCCTTTCACAAATAAAATAAAATAAAAAGAGTATTCTCTTGAGAAAAATATTAGGGTTTTTTTTTTCTTCTTTGAGGATTTCTTTTGGCTCATTATTCTCCTTTGTAATTCTTGGGCTTTTTCCTTTGGTTGGTAATAAGAGAAAAGATTGGGATGAAATAAAAAGTACAATTAAGTCCATCCTATCAGTCTTATTGGAAGGGACTATGAAATTCTAGCTAAAATATTAGCAATAAGATTCCGAGTGGTTCTAGTGAAGGTAATCTCCAAAGCCCAAGGAATATTCATTGCTGGAAGACAAATTTTGGATAGCATGATAATCGCCTGTGCATATTGACTCATGGCACCAGGAAGGTAAAAAGGGAGTTGCAAGCTCGATAAAGAGAAAGCCTATGATCACGTACACCGGGTTTTTTCTAGATTATAAGTTAGGGTGAATGGGGTGTGGGCAGAAGTTGAGGAAGTGCATGTTAGAATGTGTTCGTTCGGCCAAGTTTTCATTGTTGGTTAATGAGAATGAGACAGGACTATCTGTGGCAAGGATTTCAGGTAAATCAAAATTTTCATTTGCTATGATGGGATGAGGTGTGTAACTCTTTTTAGGAAGGGGGAGCAGGTGTTAGGAAGTTAGAGCACATGAATGTTGCTTTGTTAGGAGAGTGGTTATGGAGGTTCAGCACTGAAGACAGTTGGTTACATAGAAAAGTGATTGCTTCGAAATACAAGGTTGAGGGGGGATTGTGGACTCAAGACTCTTCTTTATATCAGGCTTCAGCAGTATGGAAAGGAGTTGCTGGTTTGGCAATCAAGCTCAAGAAGGTATTGGGATCTCTCAAGGGGATGGTAGGAGGATCCAGTTCTCAGAAGACGTTTAGGCCGAAGATAGGGAGTTGTGTGCTGAGTTTCCGAGGATTGCTAAATTAAGTCCAGAAGAGAATCTCCTTGCTGTTTGATGGTTTTTGTGATCTGGTGTAGTAGTTTGGACCCCTCCATATCAGAGGAATTTGACTAATGATGAAGCAGAGTATATTTGGCTTTTGGTGCTGCCTCAAAATCATCGCCCTTTTTTGGGTGAGAGATGTGTTGGTGTAGAAAAATGAAGCGTGGGTCGGGTCAGTTCTCGATTCAGTCCTTTTATCAGGTAATTCAAGAATATTGTCTAGGGGAACGATGTGTTCACGCATCTCAAGTATGGCATGCATTATGCTGCCCTCTCTAAGGTGGCAGCCTTCACTTGGTTAGCGGGAGGAAAAAATGTGCTCGCTATAGATAATCTTCAAAAGAGGATGGTGCTCCCCAACCTTTATGCAATTTGTATGCAAAATGCAGAGTCGATTGACCTTTTTTTTTAAATCCACTACTCTTTTGCTAGAGGGATGTAGTAACGGAGTCAATTGAAGGCCTTCTCCTAGCATGGCATGGGGAGGATGCTCTGGAGGCTTACCCTTTTGGTGGGAATTTGGCCTTTGTTGTGGTACGAATAATCAGTGTTTCCAAATTAGGAGCAGGACAGTGGTGGAAGTCATTAGAAGGGCTAAGTTAGATGTATTGGGTCGGGCTTCCTGTATAAGTGTCCCTCCATGAGTTTTTATTTCTCTTCTTCGTATTAGCCCTTACTGTTGTATTTTGCCTTAAGAGTCTCTCTCTGGCTTTTGCTCCTAATAAAATTCATTATCTTTCAGAAAAAGGGGGAGAAAAAAGTTCATCCTAACCTTCAACCCGAGGGTGAGCTCATTCAGGGTAATTGCAAAGCGAGTCAAGTTATATCTAGTGGGAAATAAAGATGGCTTGCTCCTTTTCCACAGCATACAGGCCTCAGACAGCGGTTCTGATCCTTTGCCCTTTGCGGAACAGTCGCCTAACACATAATGCATGCTCTCATCCCATTTCCCAAATAATGTGGCCACCGTTTTCCCACTCCTGTCTTGTACTATACCTTGAACCTACAATATAAAACTGAAACCCATAAATTACTGATAAAAAAAACCTCAAAACGATATATCGTGGCTTGCTCAAGATCACAAAGTTTTCAGAAAATAGTACAATCCTCAGTATAATTATCATCTTACAGTATGTACGCAAACGTATTTGCATAGTCTTGACAGTAATGGAAAAACTCAAAAGAAGTATTTCATCATCCCCATAGGCAAACTAATGAGGATAAAGGAAGCTCAAATGCACCCATGTCAAGTGAATGCAATACAGGCCTATTATGACACTATTATCAGCCCTGCCAATGCAACAAATAGCAGCAATCCTCAAAAATAGCAAAGAAAGTGTAATTAATTCAGTGATTGACTCGTCAGGAACATTTATAGGCTGACAGAAAATGCATTGAACACCATAAAAGCACCCATTGAGGAAATTATTACATGCATTGTTTGATAGCAAAATTAGATAAAAATGTCAAGATCCACCAAACCCAACCTTTACCTTTTGGTCCTTGCATCTTTTAGAGTTCCAAGGCCACCACCATGCCAAATCCAGGACCAATTGGTCTCAGGATGACCAGCACAATAACCAATTCAACTCTAGAGTAGAACACTGCTAACATCGGTGCAGTTAAATGGTGATGCTAAACAATTCGATCAATGGCCAAGAAAATGGATAGTCCAAATTGATTAAACTAAAATCTATTCACTGATCGAAATTGCATCTAAACAGCAATTCGGGGGTTGTTCAAATGCATCAGAAATTCTAACTACTAATTTAGAGGTCAAAACCTCAGTAGGTCTTGTTTTCAACTCTTTAGAAATGGGGACCCCTTATCTTATTTGAGTATCCAACTTTGGCTACTCTTTTTTTCTGTTTTTTTTCCTTTTTCTTTTTTTCTTTTCTATTCACCGGGATACAAAGTATAGCTGAAATTTGACATACATGTTTCTGATGCAGGAGTGCCGTCAGGAATTCTAATCTAGCTACTCAATGCGTATACCAGCATGGAGTTCAGATTAAACTAGAAATTTTAGCATGTCTTTAGGAGCATTTGCTAAGCTCACACATGTACAGGTCAGCTAATGCACACACCACCACATATGCCAATGTGGCAGACAGGTGCAATATCCAATCCATCCATCAGAAGGGTACCACCATGTAGAATCCTCATCCCCCAAGAATCAGGTCAGTCCACTAGTCAGGTGGGCCACAAGTAACTGAACAGATGTACAGTCGTGAAAAAAAAAAAAAGCCAAAGTTTTCTAACCCGTCAACTTATCTCTAATATCAAGACATGCCTACTGAATGGACCACCTTTATTACTGAGCAGTAAAACCTACACGGTGAGATCCACCTGATGGATGGCTTGGATATTTTACATGTCTGCTATGCTGGCATATGTGGTGGCATGTGCATTAACTGACTTTTACATGTGTGTGGGCTTAGCAAAGCTGTCTTTCATAGCTTGCAAATTTACTTTAGGGTGATCCAAACGGCCCTTCTTCTTGACCATAATTTTTGGCTTATGAGCAAAGTGTACAGTGAAACTATCATTAGTCTTTTATGCCTTTCATCCATTTAAAATGTCCACCATGGCTGGACCCCTAGCCATCTATATAGAAACGTTATCTGGTGTGACACAGCTGTAGCAACCAAGCTTTCACAAATGAGCAAACTGCACTTACTGCAGCTGTACTTTGACTCCTTAGGGTTCTGTTTCCATGATGAAAGAAAACTAGCAAATTAGTGAATCTAGGACATTTATCATATTATATTCCAATTAACACCACCAAAATATATTTACAAGCTATGATGAACAACTTCAACAATAGAAGACAAACCCACTGAAGTCAGGAGAGCTGTATGATACAATTTATTCAGCATTCCACACAAAATAATCAAAATTCGAAATGAACAGGTAATTAAAAAATACTGCCACCATGTATAATATCGCTGCAATTATGATAATGAGCTAAACTCACGAATCAATTGGTCTGAAAGAGAACAAAATAAGTGAAATACTGATATACTTGTCAGCGTTATAGAGTGATGAGGTAATGAATTAATCACCTGGTGAGGATTTCGGTCTATGATCGATTGCTCCTTGAATTTTAGCTTACACGAATATTCAGAATTTCCTTCTATTCGCATGGTACCATAGTGATCGCAGTAGAGCTTTCCCAGAATAAGGTTGTAAATGGAAGTTGTGACCTGAAGGAAAAAATAAGAAAAGAAATACACGTTTCAGCTTGAACCCTATGAGGAAACAAATGTTACTATTTTCATTCATGATTTTCATACCTTGCTCCACTGAAAAACTTCACCATCATCAAACTCAAGGGTTAGAAGACCAACAGGATCAAGCTGAATTGAACGACCCCAAAATTTGCTTTTCAGATTACTGTCTCCCCAAAATTTCCATCCTCTACCTTCACAGTGGCATGCAACAATCATTGGATGATGACTGACCTGTCTCAAAGTAAAATGAATCTTTAACTACAGAACTTTAACCCAGAGTCATTATGTATGTTGTCGAGAGAGAGAGAGAGAGAGAGAGAGAGAGAGAGAGAGAGAGAGAGAGGAAAAGAAGAAGAAATTAAATGAATGCATCAAAATACCAATTGCATTTTTCCTGAGTCACTACATATATCCGCAAAAGAAAAGAAAGGAAAAAAAAAAACAAGAAGAAGAAGAAAGAAAACAAGATGAAATGAAGTGCATACATCAAAATACCAATTATGTTTACCTGAGAAATGCATTACAATATCTTAACAAGAAAAAGTAGAAAAGAAACAGAGACGAGATAAGTACATCCAACAAAGTATCAGTAATGTTTAACTGATTAAAAAATAATACTCACCTCATCTTACCATATGAAAATGAAACAAGGTATTTAGACCCATTCATTAATTCTTGTGGTCACGTGTGTTAGTTTATACATAGAATTCTACACAATTTTAAGGAAACATTGAGACTGTTTTGGTCATTACCTAGTTATCCTTTTCTAACATCATAGAAAATTTATTCCTATTTTCTTGCCACATGCCTTTTTCAAAGGCTTCTCGCATGCCTCAGAGTGCATGTTCCCACTTTTCATGCAAGTTCCAGACCCAAGACACTAACAGGTGGTGCGCATCATTTTTTTATTTTATTTTTTAATGCTTTTGAAAGGTACTTGTTAACCACAAAGAATATACCCATGGCTCAAAATATCAACACCACAAACAAAAAAAAAAAAAAAAAAAAAGCAGTAGTTACCGTTGCTCATTTTCCTTCAACCATCCATTTGTCTCATGCAATTGCTCAAACTGATGAGTTGCCTAGCCTATTTTTGGGCTGGTGATGTAGGATGTGACACCGATACATTCCTAGCATGGTTGGAACAAAAGAAGGTGGACCGTAAATTGATCATAACTTTTGATCCGGGTACCATTAAGAGACGCGCAACCTATCAATCTTTACTGTAATGGGCCATTCGAGGTCAACCGACCCACAAAGTGGGTCGTGTCTATCCGTTTTGCCAAAAAACGCACGCTTTCAGCTCAAAAAAGAAAATTTAGATTTTTTTTTAAAAAAAAAAAATTACTATTTTTACTAATTCCGATTTTTATTTTTTATTTTTTTTAGTTTTAGATTTTCTTCTTTTTGAGAAATTAACTTGTAATCATGATAGGACTCTTCTAGCAAAAGTTTATTTGGAATTTTTATTTTTAGAAATTAGGCTTTAGAAGAGTTTTATTAGAATTAGGATTTTTATTAGAGTTAGAATTTTGCTATTTTTGGTAATTACGAATTTTGGTTTTTTTTTTCTATTATAAACATTAGACATCAAGCAATTTATTCCGAATTTTCTAGAATTACTTCTAGTTTTTATCTTTCCTCGTGGATTCGAGGCATCTCTGTGAGGAGTCCAGAGAAGCTCCGTGGATTCAGAGTAGTTACCCCCCTGAGGAAAACAGTGCTCGACCTTAACACGTCTTTCCCTGCGTCAGTTTGGTATCAAAGCGAGGCTTTCTCCTCGGATCTATAGTTTCTAGCGGCAGGTCGGGCGACAATCACATAGACGATACTCCATGGAATCATTTTAACGACTTTCGAAGCAACGCAGTGAGAGAATCAGCAAGTAGGGTTATACATCAAGCCGAGTCTAGTCGAGGTGGGCCAAGCTCGGCTTGACTTGTCCGTGCTCTACTCGAGCTCGAGCTTGAGCTTGAGCTCACCCTCGAGCTCAACATTGAAGCTTGGCTTGTTTGCTAAAGCTTTCGAGTCGAGCTAATGGATCGAGTCGAGTCAAGTCAACCCAACCCAACGCCCAACCCACACCCGACTCAACCCGACCCAACCCAATGCCCAACCCGCACCCGACCCAAGGCAGCACCCGACCCAAGGCAACACCCAACCCAACCCAAGCAACTTCCAACCCGACCCAGGACCCAACCCAAATCTAACAGAAAATCAAATATTCATTGATATATAAAAAATTTAAATAAATAATTCATCATAGAGGAAGGTAACCTACCTTTGTGGTGGGTGTTGACTGCTGAGGCGAGTGGCCGAGTGCTAAGCCGGGCAGAAACGAGTCGGGCAGATGCCGAACGAGTGGCCGAGTGAGGATCAGGGAGAGAAGGAAAGAGAGATTTTGCTCGCGCGGGCTGCGTAGGGGAAAGGGAGGAAAAGAGATAGGAAAGGGTTAGGACAGGTAGGGTTTTGTTTTAAAATTTTAAGTTTTTTTGTTTTAAATATATATCGAGTCGAGCTGCACTATGCTCGAAAAGTCGATCTTCCTAGTTTCAACGGCCAACTCCACTTCAAGGACTTCCTCGATTGTTTGCTTGAAGTCGAACATTTCTTCAACTACATGGACATCGTGGAAAAGAAGAAAGTTAAACTTGTGGCTTACAAGTTGAAGGGCAGAGCTTCAACTTGGTGGGAACAACTTCAACTCGAGCGAACGAGACAGATGAAAGCGCCAATTCGCACGTGGTGGCCAATGAAGCGGTTATTGTGCATGCAATTCCTCCCTCGAGATTACATTCAGGTATTATTCCAACAAAACCAAAATTGTTGGCAGGATAGCCGATCAGTAAGGGGTTATGCAGAAAAATCCCATTATTTGTCCGCAAGAGATGACCTCATCGAAACGGAGTTGTGACAGGCCGCGGGATTCATCAATGGCGGATATGTGGCCCCAATGCGAACGGAGAACCAAACCAAAACTTCTAAAGTGGAAGAACAGTCTCTCATAACCGAACAGGATTTTGTTAAACAATATGAGGAAGCATGAGATATAGATGCATTAGTTAAAAAAGAAAAATATATGGAGCCTGTGAACATCACGGATGATTTGAAACCAGCGTTACAGGAGTTCAAGGCGATTGTGCTAAATGAACTCCCTAATAAATTGCCTCTCATACGATATATACAAAACCACATTGATCTTGTCGCAGGGATAAGTCTGCCTCATTACCCACGTTATTAGAAAGAATGTAAGATCTTATAGGCACAAGTGAAGGAACTGATACATACTAGTCAAGGAGAGCATGAGTACATGTACATGTATTGTGTCAGCTCAAGAGCCTAATGCGAAGTACAAGGGAAAATCTGATAAACATCAATGTCGTAAATTGTTTGAGTATCATATGCGAAGTTATTTGGATAACTCAAGAACAAATTTTTTCCAAGTGGAGGGGTCTGATATAGGACGTGACACCAATACATTCCTAGCATGGTTGGACCAAAAGAAGGTGGACAGTAAATTAATCATAACTTTTAATCCGGGTATCGTTACAGGACGCACAACCTATTAATCTCTACTATAATGGGCCATTCGAGGTGAACCGACCTACGAAGTGGGACAGGCCTGCCATTTCGCCAAAAAACGCGCGCTTTTAGCTCAAAAACGAAAATTTTGAAAAAAAAAATTTACTATTTTTAGTAATTCCAATTTTTTAATATTTTTTATTTTTAGAGTTTTAGATTTTCTTTATTTTTAGAAATTAACTTTTAATCTTGATAGGACTCTTCGAACAAAAGTTTATTTGGAATTTTTTTTTATATAGAAATTTGGCTTTAGAAGAATTTTATTAGAATTAGGATTTTTATTAGAGTTAGAATTTTGCTATTTTTGATAATTACAAATTTTGGTTTTCTTTTCTATATTAATGGTGTAACAGACATATATAGATTAGACATCAAGCAATTTATTTCAAATTTTCTAGAATTACTTCTAGTTTCTATCTTTCCTCATGGATTTGAGGCATCTCTGTGAGGAGTCCAGAGGAGCTTGGTGGATTCGTAGTAGTTATCCCCCTGAGGAAAACGATGCTCGACCTCAACACGTCTTTCCCTGCATCAGCTAGGCATGTTCATAGTGAACCA
Source organism: Magnolia officinalis (assembly GCA_021015155.1). Taxonomy (NCBI): domain Eukaryota; kingdom Viridiplantae; phylum Streptophyta; class Magnoliopsida; order Magnoliales; family Magnoliaceae; genus Magnolia; species Magnolia officinalis. Next base: position 16,375,110 of record JAJHSJ010000004.1, on the reverse strand, counting down.
TCATCATCAACATCATGTAAGCCTTATGTCAATTAATTGGGATAGGCTACATAAATCTTGTTCCGCCATTGCACTCTATCAAGGGCCAAACCTTCAATTAGACCAGAGGTCACCAAGTAATTGTTACTAACTCCATCCACGCCATATTGGGCCCTCCCCTTGCCCTTTTAAAGTCTTCAACTAGTACCAACTCACTCATAACCGGTGGGGTTCTTGGTCTTCGTTGCACGTGATCAAACTATGTTAGGTCTACCTTCCCTCATCTTATTACCTATTGGTGTAACCATTGTTTTCGGTATCTTGCGATATCTACCACAATATATCTGTTATCCCAGCTGAGCAATACAAAACCTAGCTTTAATTTCCATTATTTATGGTATTGTGCAATATATCGAACGATATCGCAATATATCGTGGATATCGCAATACATCCACACTCTACCTTTATAAATTCATAATGTATCCTGTGATATATCGATGTCGAGTGCAGTATCTTAAGGGACAAAAGGAAACCAGCACTGTTTTTCCTGGAAAATCCTCAAAAAAAAAAAAAAAAAAAAAAAAAAAAAAAAAAAAAAAAAAAAAACTTAAATTCCTAATACATGTAAAAGTGATTTCAATCAATCCACTCTTGTTTGTTGGAAGAAAGTCTTCGAAATTTCTCTGAAATTGAGATCGAAAGCTTCTTGGGGTCAGATTCTAAAAGGAGTGTATTTTTTAAATTTTGATTCGCTTTTTCATTTTTATATGTTGTAAATAGAGCCATATTGTAAGAAATCCATGATTCTTCATGTTTTGCATGGAAAATTATGGCTTTGGAGCTTCGATTTCGAGATTTGAGAGAGATGGGCCGAGTTGCGGAAAATTGGAAGAAAATCAAATTATTCCCATATTTTTCTAAATTAGTTGCAATTTTAGTGTCCAAACACGAAATCAAACATGTATATAACTTGATCTACACATTCTTGGAAATTTGGAGATTTTTTAGAAAAAAAAAATAATTTTTAATTAAAATTTGTTAAAAAATACTTTTTCCTTTCGAAATCCACAGATATATTTCTAGTTTTCTACATCTTTTCCTTTTGAATGTAATGCTTGTGTTTCCATACATGTCTTCTTACATTTAAGGTGTGTTTAATTTTCTAAACCCCGGTAAATACATTGCAAATGGGGTAATAATTATTTCCTTGAGTAATTACGGCAGTGATATCGATGCTTGATTTCACGCTTACGTTTTTTAGCGCTAAAACTGAGGACGTTGTCAAATATATGTGGGGCCTATTTTGATGTATGTGGCTTATCCACACCGTCCATCTGTAATCCTAGATGAATTTAGGGCATGACCAAAGAGATGAGGCGCATCCAAAGCTAAGTGGACCACACCACAGGATTTAGGGAATCAAACACCTACCTTTAAAAACTTCTTGGGCCCCCTGTTTCCTTTGGATTTGCCTATTTTTTTGGCTCATGCCTCAAAATGTTACGCTAAAATGGATGGATGGCGCAGATACATCGTATATATCACGGTGGGGCTCAAAAATTTAAACCCGTCGTTTTGGACCAGTTTTCCAAGCAGAAATACAAGTGCATTTTCAAACAGGGCATTTACATTGGACTTGGAAAATCAAACAGGCCCTTATAAATTTATGAATTTTTATTTTTTTATTTATTTTTATTTTTTTTTTTGACAATCAGAAAATGATTTTACCATATGCATGTGATAAATGTCAGCTAAAAATAGCAACACTTGTTGTTACAACTTACAAAGAATCCTAACTCTTGACCAATCGCTAGGTATGTATTCATCGATATTGGCCCTTCATCAACGTAAGCCTCAGACTGCACATGACTAATCTACGATATATTTGCCCTTGTCAAGGCCTGCCGTGGCTAGGGCTGGACGTGTGCTGGGGCCTGGACCCGTGGCTGGAGCTGGACGTGTGCTGGGGCCTGGACCCGTGGCTGGGGCTAGACGTGTGCTAGGGCCTGGACCCGTGGCTGGAGCTGGACATGTGCTAGGATAAATTTATGAATTGACATTGAATATAGTAGCATCAGTTCAATCAGATAGCGCATAGATTAGGACCTCATACAAAGGAAATCTATTATGTGCACTTGTTTTTTGTGATTTTTTTATATGTATTGGTGTCCTTTTTAAGAATCCTAAAGTCTCATTGATATATGCGACCAATTTCCCAGTGTTTCCCAACAACAATGATAAATTACGCGATACAATTTGTATAACCCTTGTCATAACTGATATATATCAGTATCCCAAGGGTGTGATACACTACATGGTAACGATACAAAAAACACTAGGTGTTACTCCTATGTTCCTTCGAATGCATTAATTTATAATTCTATCCTTCTTCATCTTGCCACTCATCCATCTAAACATCTTCATTTAAACTACACTCAGCATATGAATATGTTGTTCCTTAACTGCCTAACATTCCATCCCATAAAACATGATTGATCTTATAGTTATCCTATAAAATTGCCCTTTCAATTTGAGTGTTACAAAACAATCACATAAAACTCTAGCAGCACATCTCCATTTCTTCCACCCAACTAGAATTTTGTGGACAAATATCCTTCTCAATCTCTCCACTCTCATGAATTTTGACCCAAGGTATCAAAAGAGATCATTTTAGGAATTTCTTGGTTAACAATCAAGACTAATTCCTCTTTTCACTTCTATTGTCACCAAAATTGCACTTCCAAACACTCTGGGACTAATTTTAAATTCTTTATATTCTAAAGCACCCCTCCATAAATCTAGCTTTATGTGTACGCTCTCCATCGTCTTGTCAATCAAATTTATGTCATCTGTAAACAACATACACCATGGGATCTCTTCCTACAAATGCCTCATTAACATGTCCATAACTAATGCAAACAGGTACGGGTTCAATGCCGAACCCTTGTGCAAACCTATGGTAATTAGGAACTCACCTGTTTCTCCCACGTCTCTCCACCAGTGGGTCCTCACACTTGTCACTCCCCCATACCTATCCTCAATCATGTCAATATATCCTCTTACAACTCTTTTCTTTCCTAACATCCACCAGATTAACTCTCTAAGGACCCCTATCATATGCTTTCTCTAAGCCAACAAAGACCATGTGGAGATACTTCCTCTCCTTATATTTCTCCATCAATTGTTTAAGTAGGAAAATAGCTTTAGTGGTAGACTTCCAAGGCATGAAACCAAACAAATTTTCCGATACATTCATCTCATCACTCAAGTCTTTTGCTCAATCACTCTCCCAAAGTTTCATACTATGGCTTAGCCACGATAGTTAGTGCAACTTTGCATGTCTACTTTACTCTCATAAAAAGGTACCACTGTACTTTTGCTCCATCATCTAGCATTTTCTTTAATCTTACAATCTTGTTGAACAACTTCGTCAACCACCTATACACCTCCAAACCTCTACTGATATACCATCTAGCCCGAGGGCCTTTCCTGTTTTCAGCTTTCTCAAAGATTTTTTTTGCTTCAAATACCTAATACTATGAAAGTATCTATGGTCTCCAGCATTATTTGAGTTTATAATCCCTTCTATCCTTATGCTCTAAAAGTGGTTTTCATTAAGTTCTAAAAATAGCTTCTCCACCTTTTATTAATCCCATTGTCATTTATTAGCAGTCTAGCACTATTTGGTTATCGCTCTTAATGCATCTAACATGATGAAAGCCCTTACTTTTCCTCTCTCTTATTTTTGCAAGTTTAAAAATATCTTTCATATCTTCTCTTGTCCCTAGTTTATTGTAATGATCACCATAAGCCTTAAGTTTAGCCTCGCTTTACTACTTTCTTAATAATTTTTTACATTTCTATGTTGTTCAAAATTTTCATCATTTCTAGTCCTTGCCAAGTTTTAAAACATGAACGTTTTCTCATGAATCACTTCTGTACATCATCATTCCACCACCAAGTTTCCTTATATGATTTGCTTTTCCCTCTAGATACTCCCAAAACATCTTTTCCCACTTTCTTAATGCACTCAACCATCTTATTCCACATAACATTTACTTATTCCTCAATATTTCACTTTCGATCTTCGATTAATTTATTTTTTAATAGCATTGTTTTCTCTCCTTTCAAATTCCAACCAACCAATGTTGCATAGTAAGACTCTCCTAGTATCACTTTGCAATCCTTACATGTTGACCATTTTGTTTTCATAATTAGAAAGATATCCATTTAGTTTGTCGATGATCCACTTTTGAAAGTTATCAAATACTCATCTCTCTTTTCAAAGTGTGTGTTTGTTGGAGCCAGATTGTATGCCATAGCGAAATCAAGGATAGTATGCCCCATCATATTTCTTCTCCCAAAACCATATCTTTCATGTATGCTCTCTTATCCTCTACTTTCTTTTCCTACACAACCATTTAAGTCTCCTACAAATATCCTCTCTTTGTTCAGAATTGCTTGCATTAGTCCATCCATATCTTCTTAGAATTGTCTATTGATTCTATCATCTAACTCTACCTCCGGAACATTTGCATTAATAACATCAAGTATTTCCTCTCTTAAGTAAGTTTTATGATAAAATCCTATCACTACTTACTCTCCCAACATTTACAACTTTATCCTTTAAATAGTTACCTGCCGCTATCCCTACCCCATTTCTATTAGTCCTTTCCTATATGCCAATGTTTATATCCACCAACTTATTTAGTTTTAGCCTCTTTCCAGTTTGTCTCATTAACACAAGCTATGTTAACTCTCCTTTGTTGCATCGTATCGACTAGCTCCATATTCTTACCTATCAATGTTCATGTATTCCATGTGATAAGCCGAATCCTATTCTCGTAGACTAGTTTCTTTACCAGCTGGCATCCAGAATAGTTCAGGTAAATGTCCCAGTTTTTTAACATACACACTGTGGTGGAACATGTTTTGCACGGCCCTTTTAATCTCATTCAGAAGTCCGAATAGCGAATTCCAGTCCCTTCTTCGTCATGCACTGCAAGATCCCATTACTAGTTACTAGCGCTTTAAGATTATGATTACAAGTATGGAAATGATTAATATCAAAGGAAGAACTGAGGATGATATATTGGGCACCAACTGTAATGCTGCCTACTAGAGAGTGTGCAAATTACAACCAGACAAACTAGTTCAACTAGATCAATTATGACCAGACAAACTAGTTCAACTAGATCAAGAATGCTGAGTAACCTCTAACCAAATTTTTCACAGCTATTGGCTGCCTTTCCAACTTAACTTTTCCCCTCAAAACACTTTTCCCCTCCTTGTTTTGATTAACGGAAAATGAGAAAAAAAAATGGCAAGGTATTGGTATTTTCATATTTCTTTTTTCTGTTTTAAAGGAAAATGTAAAAAAAATAATAATAATAAATAAATAAATAAAGAGCAAAGTCTTGGTATTTTCATATTTCGTTTTTCTCTTTGTCTGAAACCTGCTAAACTTGGATAAGGAGTGTTCCCGATTAGTCAATATTAAAATAACTAACACGAAGCAAATAAAGAGGCCATGACCCTCTAGATCTAATCATCTATTGTTTTTAGCCTCCAATTTCTGTTTAAAACTGGCTTTCTTGTTGTATTTCACCTCTAAGATGAGAACCGTATAGTTAATTATATAAAATCATAAACATAATCGAACAAAAACAGAGAAGACAAACTGAAACACCTGAAAGATTTAAAACCTCTATATTTTGTTAAACATGGTCTAACAAAAACAGAGAAATCAAACCCCAAACACCTGAAAGATCTTAAACCTCTATATTTTACTTCAATCCACCCCCTTAACATTTTATTTTTCCAAATTTTCTATGTTTTTCTGCTAACCAAAGGTAATTCAGGATAACTATGGGTATACCACTCATTGGTAGTATCACCTGAGACACTAGATTTTCTTATGATGCTAGATCAATCAGCCGCGGCATAGTGGTTATTACTTGTTTGATTTGACAATATTTCCAAGCATTTTTTGTGAGCACACACTACTAAATTTTAGAAACAACAGTTAAGAGACAAGACATATTATACAAACTTGCGAAGAGATCTTTGTAGTTTTTGCTCCTGATAAAATTTTCAGTTTTTAGAGAGGGAGGGAGGGAGGGAGGGAGAGAGAAGAAGAAGAAGAAGAACTGGTACTGGTTTCTATAGGAATGCCCATTGTATCCGTTTATTGATAATTTGAAGAAAAAAAAAACGAATATCTTTTAATGATTTTTAAATTTTGTCAGTTCTTAAATCATAGTCTGTATACCATTGCACGTTCTAGACCTTAACTCTATACAAATTCCAATTTCTGGGTAGGGTGCCATAGTTCAGCTAAAGTGCTGTATTACTCATGATCAAGTTGGCATGAAGGGGATGTTTTGTATCCATGTACCAGTGGGATTCCTCCTGTTATTAGCAGCAAACTGCCTAAGCATGTCCTTTCAACTTTTGTCCATTGCTGGTAAATGTGTATGCCTCGGCGCCAACTTGGGTGCTTGTGTTTGTTACGCTATACAACAGAATTCTATGTGTATCCCTTGTGCTCAGATGTATTCTATTTTTTAGCAACTACCTTTCATTGCCTTGCTCACCCTTTGGGGTGTGCCTGTATAACTTGGGCTGGGGATTAGTATTAGGTGGGACTGTGTTGTCATATGGGAGGGTTGTCAATGTCAGCCTCTGTCACAGCTAATTCCAGAGACTGAGTAAAGGAGATATGTTGATGGTCTGACAGGTAGCTGATCATTACACTTAGCCAATCTATCACTTAAAAATCAACCATAAGTTTTTGGGAGAAAGTCCAAGATGACCGTGATTATCAATATTTTATTAATCATTTTACTCCTTGTATTCGTATTTTTTACTTCTATCTATTTCTATACACATTTACTATCTTGTGCATATCTCCCATGATGAGTGCTGCTACTATCCATTTCTGACAAATTGCTTATCACAAGACAAGGATTTGTCGATTTAAGATCTCATATGAAATCAGGGATGCTGTATTAAAATAATTAGGTTTATGGGTGGTCTTTGAGTATCTACCTGGCAGGCATGGATTCTAGGGATTGGGATTCCCAAAGCACAAAGCTTTCAATGAAACAAACATAAGAGCTTCTAAAGAAGCTGGTATTGTATTAATACAAATAAGAATCAAATTTTTTTTTTCAGAATGATCAGTTTACAAGTGAAGAAAATCAGAATTATGTCCACCTATATTTCTGGAGTACTAATGCAGGGGCATTTTCACACCGGGCTCGAGTGGGGTAGCCTATGTGATGCGGGGAGACACTCGAGGTGGGTGGCCCGTGTGAAGCGGAACCCGTGTGAAGTGTAGCCCACGAGGAGGTTCAGCCGAGGTCCTAACCCATGCGATGTGGAGCTTGGGCTATAAGATAAAGGGATTGATTCGCCACTCTCTATCAATTCGAACTTTTAGAGCAAGTGGTTAATTGTCCTGCATCAAAATTGGTATCAAAGCAGGAGGTCTCGTGTTCAAGACTCCTCACCGGGGGTGATTAATGCATGGGCATTTTCACACCGGGCTTGAGTGGGGTAGCCTGTAGGTCAGGATTACACATAGAATTAGAAACTTAGCAGTTAGCTCATCACAGCAGATTCCTATGTGCTTCATAAAAATCTACACGTTGAAAACCTCAAAAAAAAATCCAGAAAATTCGACCAAATAAATATCAATTCTGACAAAACACGCATGAATAAATAATATTATGAGCCAAGATTATAAATAGATTTATAAACTTAGCAGTAGTTCATCGAAGCAGATTCCTATGTGCTTCAAGAAAATCTACATGTTGAAAACATAAGAATTCATGGAAGAAGATTCTACTAAAGAAATATCAATTATGAGAACAGTGTTCTTGTAGACAAACCTTCTCTGAGAAAAAACGGATGCCTTTGTCTGGATAGTCAGCCTCATATGTCTCCCCCAAAAGTGGATTAAATGGCTTGCAGTTTCTTCCTTCAGTGGAAGCATATCCCGATACAGCAAATGCAGCAACATTAAGAATCCTCATAAGGCTATTACCCTACAGATTTTCATCAAGCAAGCATTAGATTTTTTCTTTTAAAGTACTGTTGAGCTTATTGGGAGTGGGCTTTTTGGGCTTATATTATGAGTGAATGGCATTGCAATGAGTGCATAAACCAGATGAAAACAAGTGACATAGCATCCTGATTAGAGCATTCTTTTCTATGACAAATTCAATGCAGCAAGAACACTTTTCCAAAAGATTTTGCACAGATATCCGCAAAATAATTTCTCTTTTTGGTAGGCCATTGGGCTACCGCCTCTATAAACACCATGGTAAGGAAACCTAATCAAAGGCAACACCTTGGGAAAGCAGGTACACTACTAACTCGGCTACCAAGTTCAGAGCATTCTCAAACTAACTTAACAATGTTGGAACGCATGAACTAGTAGGAATATTGAAAAGGAAAAAAAAAAAAAAAAAAAGCGCAATCATGGTATCCTCATTATATTTATCCAAACTGCAAATGACATCCTGAGCACTCAATGCAATGCCTGTATTGGGTCCAGGAAACTGCATCCACCAAACATGGTGTAGATTAAAATATACATGCATATCAACATATCGAAGTACAAGCAATTAAACACTAAAATGAGACTTAACTGAAACAAGTAACCAACAGTCGGTGTTTCAAACAGCATTTGTAGCATAGCGGTAGCGTACACTACGTAGCGTAGCTACGTAGCGTAAGTCCCATGTAGCGTACACTACAGGGGCCATAGCATACGCTACAGCTACATATCGTGTATCGTTTGTAGCATAAGTTACAATGTATTTTTTTTTTTAAAGCTTTGTTTTTTTTTAATTATATAAAACTAAGATCATAAAAAGATAAAATAATAAAATAAAATAAACCTTAAATGTAAAGTTAAAACCAAACCTTTTTATGTTTACTTTCACTTAAGATGGTGGTGATCCTTAGTAAAAGTTGGTGTGAAACACACACACTAAAAAACCTTTAAAACTAAAGGAAAAAGGGTTTCGAAAGAGGGTTTTCAAAAACCCCTCTTCGTATAGATGACATCTGTATTGTACTTAATACTTTGAACCTATGGGAGTTTTATTTCTATTCATACTTGTGAGTTGTGACTTGTGGTTTCAATTAAACATTAATAATTAAAGTGGTTTGCTAAGAAAGTTGTTGATGCAATAATTATTTGATTTGTTTTATAACTTTATTTATGAAGATTAGCTTTTGATAAATGATAATTAATAATTTGTTTGAACATGCTTATACTTGAAAAAAAAAAAAGGAATAAATGAATCATCTGTTAGACATTTTTATATCTTTTTCTTTTTTTTTTACTATTTATCATGTATTTTCTATTTTTAAATTAAAAAATAGAAGTATTGTGTAGCTTAAGCTACACACTATGCTATTTACGCTAAACGATACAAAGGGTTGAACGCTACACAACACGCTACCATTATTTAAAACGCTGCTAACAGTTGCAGGAAAACAAGTTTAGAGAGAAGTGATCTAGTGGGCTAAGTGTATAGAAACCTTCCCATGTGCACTTAGTTGTACTTGGACATGCTAATAACCCATATCATCAATCTGACCCGTCCTTTCCACTCAACTCACTCTTCATTGGATGCCATGAAAAAACATTGATTGATGATCACAACCATCAGGTCAGTGGAAGGAAAGGTGACTGGACAAGACCATTCATAGAATATAGGTTGAGTCACAGATGTTTATGACCCATCCAATTGCTGCAATTTTTGCTAAGTAGTGGATGAAGAGTGGACTGGACCTAATGGATGGTCCAGACAGGTGACGAATCCACATGCAACTACGTGTATCGGAACTTGGAAGTAGAAGTCAATGAAATCTAATACAATTGAACCCAGGATACCCAGATATGTGAGGGATACAAAATGGATACTTGTATTTATTTTTAAAAAATAATAATTGAAAAGTACATGGATACTGTATGTCTTTGTGATTTTATATTGAAGTATTAAGATATGGAACGGTATGAATGGCTCCATGGTTCAAAATATCAGAGGATGCATATTAGTATTACAAGAAAGCCACCCCGCTGCCTTTCTTGCGTATATTGCTGATATGAGATAATATTAGTCAAAGGTCACATCACCACGGCCATGACATAGTTTGTAGTCCAATACATACTGATGCATCAGTTCCAGAGCCAAGGTACTGATAGTTTGGACCTTCACCATGCATTACCCATCTTAGGGCCTGTTTGGATAACAGGAGAAAACCAATCCTAATTTTTCAACCCACAGGAGCACTGTAGCTGTCAGTGTAGCTTGCTGAATCGTCCAGGTTTGTGGCTGTTGTGTGGCCCACCTACGCAAGTGATGGTAGTGGTTTGGGGGCCATGATAAGTTCATGTCACAGAACAACTTGTGAACAGTTTGGATACCACAGACTTGAGCAGGCAGAAAACCATCTCCCAAACTCATTTTTGTTCAAAATTCGAGAGAGCTGTTTTTCGGACAGCTACAGTTATGCGGGCATATTCAAAATAATGATTAAGGGTATCTCTAAGGGCCTGTTTGGACGCACTGTCAAAATGGTTGTTTGAGACAAAAACCTTGTTTTGGATTATAACAAGGGGGTCTTGCAGCCTATTTGGAAACCCACCCAAAAAGATCAGTTTCAAAATCACCTGACGAAAGGCACTAAAAAGCCCACTCACCAGCGAGTCAACAAAAATGTTGCTTTGGGGGAAAGAGCCTCGTGAGTCCAAATGGATTCTAAACAGGTTGTATGAGTATCTTGGTATACCATCGAAATCATCTCAAGTCACAGAACATAACCTTGAAACACATTAAATCAGTAAATCATCCTATTCTGATTTTCTCAAGCAGTCCAATCTAAATTCCCTGAAATTAAAAAATGACACTGTCATGAACTTACCCTTTTACCCCATTCATAGGCCCGGTCGATAAGGAAAGAGTACTCCAAATCTTCAAAACATTTCTGTAAAGAAGACAGGGGCTCGTTAAAGTAAACAGGAAGACAAACTTTGGTCAGATCCTTCCCAATGTTATCCTTTATCATTGACCAGAGGCTGACTCCCTTTTCTTTTTCAATTGGATCAGGCAACTTTTTACGCCGCCTAACATGAGGATAGTTAAATCCCACAGATCTTATAGAAGCATCACCACCATTCTCAAAACCAATAGCATAAAGCTCTTCATCATCTGAATCAAATGATGATCTTCGGAAATCAGATCCACTGCTTTTGAAAGAACTTGATGACAGAAAATCCCGTGTATCAAAAAATGTGTTGTCATCATCATCTGTTTCTTCCTCTGCAGCATCATTTCTTTCATTGTCATCATCAGATTCTGTTGGACTTCCTTCTGAAAAAATCATTTCAACACAAAAATAAGACCCCACAGAACACATCAATTACAACTGAAGAAGATAGAAAAAGCAACAGTCCTGCAGAAACCAGTAAATAAGCAAAACCTGCAAGCATTGATATCTGTTAATGTTTAATAGGGAACCATGACGGGCTTAATTGTGTATCAAGGCAGAATTCTTAAACCAACCTCCAATTCAAGGTAGATTTCTGAGAAATGCCTTACAAGCAAAGTAAACTAAGAAGACGGATGAAGGAAAATGCTCTAAAAAATCAGAAAGTTTCAGGTTAATCTGACCACATAAACATGACTTTACAAGGGAAAAAAATATATATATTTTTTATCAATAGCAGCGATTACTTCTTTTAAATAAATAAAAAGGAAAAAGCACTTCCAATGGACTTAGAGGTGGTGGACAAAGTGGAGATGTACCTCTACAGTGATGCCAAAGAAAATTAAGAGAAACTGCTGTAAGACAGCTATCTAACTGGCCAGGCGACAACAATTAAAAAACAGATGACTGTGAGAACTAGAATGCTGCTATCAAGCAAGCCCATCAAGTAACCTACAACACAAATTGACCTAGAATCGAGATAAGATGATGTACAAAATGACAATTAATCTCAATCTGGGGAATTTGGATGCAAGTTGTGTCTGGCACATGCTGTCTAATTCATGCTATCTTAGGTAGGCAATCTAGGCCATACTGTCTTGGACTACTTGTTTTATTTCTTACTTGTCAAACACCTAGAACAAATAGTAAAGACAGAATGTGGCACATATGGGGAGTAGAGCTGGGCATCGGACCGAGTCGAATCGGATTGGGTCCAACTCGATCCGATCCAAAATCTACGTGAGCTGATCCGAACTCGATCCGATTCGGGACCGAGTCCAGGACACCTGGCCCGAACCGATCTGATGCACGGTTGGCCTGACCCGAACCGAGTCCAACTCGGTCATGGAAACTGAGTCAGATCGAGTTGGGTAGGATTCGGATCGAGTTAGATTTGTGGGTCAAACTATGAGATATGTGTTATATCAAAACCGTCCATCCATTTGTAGAGTTCGTCTTAAGCTTGAGCCAAAAAATAAGATAGATCTAAAGATCAGTTGGCCCACACTGCAAAAAACAGTGGGGATTGAACGTTTACCATTGAAATCCTTTTGGAGATCATAGAAGTTTCGGATTAATATGAAATTTGTTTTTCCTCTTTATCCATGTATTTTTAACCTTAATAACAGATTAGATGGAAAATAAACATATTATGGTGGGGCCTACGAATTTTTTAACGGTGAAAATCATTATTCTCGCTCCTCTTTGTGGTGTGGTCCAGTTGATCTTTGGATATGATTCCTTTTCTTTTTTTTTAATGCTCCGAAATGATCTCGAAATATGGATGAACGTTGTAGATATAATAAACACATAACTGTGGGGCCCATGTAACTTTGATCTCATTTGAGTCGTTCGTACAACTCGGAGCTCGAGGCATGTCACTGCTCGTCTATGCACGACACGTAGCTGCCTGTCACAGCCTATTGACATGCTGGGCACGAAATGGATACAGGCTACGTCCACAGGACGCAGATTAGATACGGAGAGGTTGAGTTGGCATCACCAAGTTCTGTGGGCCCCACTATGATGTATGTGTTATATCCACACAGTTAATCCATTTTTAGATATCATTTTATGGTATGAACCAAAGAATGAGTAAATAAAAGTCTGTAGTGGACCACACTAAAGAAAACAATGGGGAGAGTAATTTCCACCGTTGACACTATCCTAAGGTCCATCATAATGTTTATTTGAAATCCAACCTATAAAAAAGTTTTTTTTTTTAAAAAAAAACATGAAATAAGGAAAACACAAATATCAGCTTGATCTAAAACTTTCGTGGCCCTTAGAAATTTTCAATGGTGGGCTTCACTGTCCCACTGTTTTCTGTGCTGGGGTCCACTAGAGCTTTGGATTTAACTCATTCTTTGGATATTGCCTTAAAATGATCTCTCCAAATGAATGGAAGGTGTGGATACAAAACATACATCATGGTGGGGCCCACGGAACTTGTTGACGCAACTTCAATAGATAGTCTCACTACTCAACCTGCCTGTCACTGACGTGCTATGCACGCAAGTGGTTGACGTGCACAGCACGTCCCTTAGTAAACTATGTTCGGGCCCACCGTGAATGCATGTGGTTTATCCACGCCGTCCATTCGTTTTTTCAAATCATTTTAGTGGTTGAACCCAAAATTAATGCATATCCAAAGCTCAAGTGGACCATACCACAAGAAAAAGTAGAAGTATTGATTTCCACCATTGAATCACTCCGGATCGGATCAGATCCATTCGGTTCGGATTTCAGTTCTGATCGGTCCAAATTCACCATGATCCGACCTCGATTCGATGAACAGTCGGATCTGACTAATCTGAGTCGAACTGCACCGATCCAAGCCTTCGGTTCGGTTCGGATCAGGTCGGATCGAGTAGGATCAGGTCGGATCCACCGAATCAGACCAGAAATGCCCAGCTCTGATGGGGAGCTTAACATGGTTGGTGGTGGCACATGTAGCATTTACATCACATGTGCAAATTGATACATGTGGCACATAAGGTGCTTGAAGATTGATGGTGGCACATGTGGCATGTGGGGCACTTCAACATGTACACTCGCAAATATGGTACATATGTAGCATGTGCATGGAATATTGTGTTCCTGAGTGCACTAAATTAGGGATTTGCTTTCCTCGCCTTTATTCCACATTTTTAGCAAAAATATGCTATTCTTTCTAGCGATCAAATTTTGGGGATGTGTCCTTACTTTTGTAGATTCCTATGCATAAATGAGTTTGACAACCCATGTACAAGATGTTTACCCTAGATAGCCTATGTGGAACACATCTTTGCTTGAATCCAAATGGCCCGTATGTTTGGCTCACTCGTGAAAGATAGGGTTACTAGCAATGTGGATAGCACTGTGATTAAGAGGCATGGGAATTGAGAGCTTAAAAAGACGTTGAAGAGAAACAACCTCAAAAGCAGTTTGAGCTATAGCACGACAATTTGAAGGAGACAATTTTGTGTCTTGCTCTTCTAAGATATTGGAGAATCCACAAGATCGATACAGAAGCTAGTGGTGGAGCGAACAATCGGTTACATGACTAGCCTAAGCAGTATCTACATGACCATAGCACAAGGTATGATGGAAGAAATAAGACAACAACATCTACTGGTACTGAATGATGTGAAAACAACAGCATAGTGAACAGAGCAAGGAGTAGAAACAAAATGATTGACAATATGTACAGCATAATGATGTCAGAAGACTCAAGATGAGAGATCATCAAATAAATGAGGCTGGCGACAAACAACAATTCGAGTTGAATGTTGTAACAACTCTCCATCAGTTAAACAGAGTTTAACCTTAAGCACCATGCTGTCTTAAAAGCCTGTGTATTAAACAGAAATGCTCGGGCAATCAAATGTGAAGCATAATTCATTTGAGAGAAGAAATAACCAACAAGAGAGGCACCCTCGAGGTCCAAAAAGTAACTTAGGGAGCCAGTGTCTTTCATCTCAAGTGGTGGTTGAAGATGCATCTTAATGAATTGAACATGAGAAAGATCTTCACCAAAAATAAGCATGGCATTACATAGAGGAGGAGCAACACAACCCACACAAAAGAGGATGAAGAAACAAACATCACAGAGCCATGCTCACTGCTAGTGAAATCAGCAGCATGCATAATGGACCTAAATTTCTCCAACCAAGCATGAGGAGTTTGTTTGAGACCGAAGGCATTGGAAAATGCCCAAATTTGAAGAAGGCTCTAGCAGTGTTTTAAATATCGATGATATCAACCAATATATCCCACGATATATCTTGTATCCCACCTGTGCGATACGAAACACACAGGTAGTGCCGATATGTCCCACCTATTCGATCCAGTGACCATTTTCGATTTTCGATCCATGTTTTTGTTGTAAATCACGTTAAACTAGTGTCAAATTGTTACGAATCTACAATTCTTCATGTTTTCTATGAAAAATCGTGGATTTGGAACTTCGATTTCGAGATTTAGGGGAGATGGGTCAAGTTGTGGAAAATTGAGAAAAATCAAAATTTCTCAATTTCTCGCAAATCAGTTGCAATCTTTGTATCCAACACAAAATTAAACATGTATGTGACTTGATCTAGTGATTCTTCTTTTGCTTTTGAATGTATTGCTTGTGTTTCCATCAAGGTGTCCCAAATCGGTTATGTATTAGCCGTAACGGGTTACGGCTGATACGTAACGGTAACGGCGGTTACCATTACACGATATGGGGCTGATACGGGGAGGTCCAGAAAATGGAACCAAAACAACCATTACGGGGGCCGTAACAGCTGTTACAAAGCATAACGGCCGTTACGGGCCCGTAACAGTCGGTACGGGCAGTAACTCTAAAAGACATTAGAAAAAAAAAAAAAAAAAACTAACCTTCTTTCGCTTCCTCTTCTTCCACTTCCTCTTCTTCTTCTTCTTCTTCTTCTTCTTGCTACGCCTACAGCTCCCCACGGCGCTGCTGCTCCTGCTACTTCTTCTTTCCCCTCTGGTGCGGCTCCTCTCCACCCTCCCTCTCGTTTTCTCCTTCTCTCTCTTTTTCCCTTTCTTTCCCTCTATTTTTTTTCTTTTTCCCTCTCATTTCTCTCTCCCTCTCTCTAGTCTCAAAAAAAAAAAAAATGAATAGGTGGCATGGCTGTAAAACAACCACGCACCTTATTTTGTTAATTCGTCTGCGGCGCACGCTGCTTAGTACACTTGCACTGTTTTAGTCCATGCAACCCACCTTGATTTATGTGTTGTATTATATATCCATGCCACCCATTAGTTTTTCTAGATCATTTCAAGGCATGGTCCCTAAAATGAAGCAGATCCAGATCTCAACTGGATCGCACAGTAGGATTGAATGCCCACTGTGCACTTGCATTGTTTTAATGCCTGTAGCCCACCTTGATTTATGTGTTGTATTATATATCCATGCCACCCATCAGTTTTTCCTGATCATTTCAAGGCATGGTCCCTAAAATGAAGCAGATCCAGATCTCAATCGGACCGCACGGTAGGATTGAATGCCCACTATTAAAAACTTATTATGGCCCACTGTAATGTTTATTTACCATCGAAACTGCTGATAAGGTTGCATGGACCTAGATCAAGGAAAACACAAGTCGCAACTTAAAAATAAATAAATAAATAATAATAATAATAATAATAGAAGTTTTAATTGTGCGAATTCAATCCCTACTGCATGGTCCACCAAAGATTTGGATTTGCCTCATTTTGGGGACCATGCCCTAAAATGAGTTGGCAGAAAGGATGGACAGCATGGATTTACAACAAATGCATCAAGGCGGGTACTATGTTCAGGGCGTCATTCACTAGTGGTCCACCTAAGGTTTAAATCTGCCTGATTTTTTGGATCATGCTTTAAAATGAGCTGACAAAATAGATTGACAGCACAGATATATAAATACATCAAGGTGGACCCCAATTTCAAGGCCTCACCCACTAGTGGTCCACCTTATATCTGGATCTACTACATTTTTGGACCATGCCTTAAAATGATTTGATAAAACGGATGGATGTCATTGATATACAACACATACATCATGGTGGGCCCTATGTACATGGCCGTAAAAATTGCCCATGAGGCATACATTAACTCAAAATTAATAAATTAAATTATGGCACTATTGTTGTCAAGTCACAATTCCAAAATTAAATTTTTTAAATGATTTTCACCATTAATTTGCAAACACTTGTTTTTCTGAAATAGGATCATTTGATATTTTTCTGATGCAGGACAATTAACCACTTGCTCTAAAAGCTCGAATTGTTAAAGTATGGCGAATTAATCCCTTTATCTCATAGCCCAGGCCTCACATCTCATGAGTTAGAACCTCGGCCGAACCCCCTTCGTAGACCCCAAATCACATGGGCCGCCCCACCCCGAGTATGTCCTCGCATCCCACGGGCTACTCCACTCGAGCCTAGTGTGAAATGCGCATTAATCACCCCTAGTAAGGAGTCTCTAAAACGATACCTCCCCCGTGGGCCCCAAATCGCATGGGTCACCCACCCCGAGTGTGCCCCTGCATCCCACAGGCGATCCCACTCGAGCCTAGTGTGAAAATGCCCCTGCATTATTTTCATTCTTCACTGTTCAATAAATATCCACCAATCCATTCATGAGATAAGTGCCAATAGATTACATGAATTTAACGTTGATTCGAGGCATCGAATGGTCCACCAAATCAACTCTAAATTGACAACACTATTTACTTGAATATAATTTCAAATTTTTTCTTAAGATTTATTGGGAAAAATTATATTAATTTGTTAGATATATGAATTACATAATTGGACATAAAAGGTCCCTAGATTACATGTTGAAATAAAATGTACACAAGTCACAAGGTATGTAATACACCAATACCTACAAATATGAGATATTTTGGTATTAGATTCATTCTAATTAATTCATATTGATATTATATAGTTAGATAATTAAATATAAAAGATCGATAGCCAATACTAGGTTGTCAGGTTCATAAATTCATCAGGCAGTCCAATACAACTTCTCACCAAGGAGTGGACCGTTACACCACTATAAACATGTTCCAAATTATAAATGAATGCATATTTGGAATATTTAGAATATTCCGAATTTAATAGATATTTTTTCATAATTTTTTGACCCAAAAAAAATTTTTTAATAAAAACAAAAATTGCACTAGTACACACCCCGTATCGGCCATTATAGCCCCGTATCGACTGATACGAGGCGTATCCGTATCAGTAACGGCGGGCACCGTTACGCCCACCGATACCGCAACGGAACACTTTGGTTTCCATACATGTCTTCTTACGTTTATAAATTATATGAATAGATTTTGAATATACTTGCATTAGTTCAAATGAAAAGTGCAGATATTATGACCCCATACAAAGGAAACCCCTATTATGTGCACTTTTTGTAATGTTTTGATTTCTAAGTGTATATTGATGTCTTTTTCAACAATCCCTGAAGTTTCATTGAAAAAATCGACCAATTTCCCAATGTTCCCATGTTTCCCAACAACTGCGATACATTACGTGATACAACCGATATATCCCATACAATAACCAATATGTATCCGTATCCCCCGGGTGCGATACATTACACTATAACGATATTTAAAACATTGGGCTCTAGTACCATAAAACTTACAAAGAAAGGTTGAGAGAATAAATTCATTCCTAACTTCATTAAAGGAGCAATAAGTTGTATACAAATACAAACTACAAAAACAATAACTGCAATAACATTATATACGCTAAACGTCTAAACTACCTTTATATAAAATACTACGTAAATATAGAACCTTATATTACAAAGAAAGCAAGATCAATCTGAGAAAGAGAAAACATAAGAATATGCATGTTTTATTTCTTGAGTATTGCATATGTGCTAAAGATCCAGGAGCAAAAATCAAGTACACCTACGCGTAAAATCCGAAAACTGAAGACAAGAATAAACATAAGATACATAAACCAAACAAATCATCACAATCATCTTAAGCCTCTCTCCCAGCAATTTCGGGTTGCTTTAGATGGATGTCGTCAAAGTCTTCTCTTCAGACTGATCAATTCAGCTATTGAAGAATTATGCAATAAAATGCAACTGCATATTTAGAGATATTTGTCCCTCTGCTAAACCACTCAAAAGGAAGCAGTAAGACCATTTTGGTAATGAAATATGATTTTTTGTGCAAGTCGATGGACCAGCCACATGTGGGATCTCGGTATCCTTAAACCATGGTTTTCTACATAAGGGGAAGAAAAATGTTTTGGACAACATTTGCACTTATTCTTGAGGCCAACCTCAATTGGTTGGAATAAGGGTTAAATGATGATGGTTCTTGAGGTAAGGCCCCAAATCTTTGAGATTTTGCTACCAGAACATGCTCGCCTAGAAGCACAAATTGACCTCTACGAATTAACATTTCATTATCAAATAAGTTACCATATGTCTTCGTGCAGAACCAAAATTGTGCGAGCAACAAGTTCATAAATATGCCTTCAAAGATGCTGCTTGCATGGGTCCACTATCTGCTTCTTCACTGGATCCAAAAAGTAATCCTTGTTCCTTCACATATACGGCTACCAAATTTATCAAAGAAAATGTCATAGACAGCAGTGAATCGTGGGTATTTCTTTAAATATTGATTAATTTAGATTCAATTCGAAATTCCCTAAATTAAATTAAAAGAATGCATAAATTACTCTTTTTTAATTTCATTTTGTTTGCCCTTATCTTTATTTTTTTTTAAGGTAACACTAACAGGGATTGAACCCTGGATCACTCACAGATGCTATACTGTCTTTTTATTTTAATTTCATTTTGCTTGCCCTTATCTTTATATTCACATGTTTTATTCATAAATTTTGGAACCACATTCCACCCATACATATCTGAGTCCGATACTCATAGAAACTAGTACAAACTATATGTCCAATTAACACTAATATTATACTTCTCACTAGAGATTTAGTCTTGTGCAACACAAGGCAAAAGCCACAAGATGCCATCCTTAACAACATATGAACATAGAATCCTGCATGGCATGCTCATGATGTAAATTTGTAACCTTTATTTTGAAGGAAAGGATGAATGTCAGTAATCACCTAGTTGAATCCATAAATCTACAAGAAAGAATAAATCACCTTTTCTAGTCATTACGCTTTAACAAAAACTATTAGACTTGCCATACAGATTATTCTCCAAGTCCATTTCTTTGTTTAGTTTTCATGTAAAATAAAATCGAAGTAATTAATATTTCAACATTTTCCCGGTGCTAAACGAAGAAAGGCAGAAGACATTCACAAATTCTATAAAAAGGAAGATAAAATAAATCATAGCTCTAAAGGATTTGTTCTTGCATCAAATTCAAGCATTTGTAAAGATAACCAGACTGGTGATGCACAACAGAAATGGACTATGAATTTCACGGGACATCGTACCACTGTATTTGTCATTTCTTGGAATATAAGCAGTTCCATACTCCTTTGTCTGCCTTTGGCTCTCATCAACAAGTGTATTCTCCAAATCAACTTTTTCTGTCTACATAACACAGTATCGAAAACAGTAGTTTTTCAGTAGACAAATAAGAAAATCGGAGCTAAGAATGCCTCACACTGTAATTCTTGTCATATTAATATACATGGTGAATGGATATGTCCACCAAAGCAAAGGATTCCAGCAGCAAAGATAATTTGTCAATTCTTTAAACACAATAGTCATCCCTATAACTGGAACTCTTCAAGAAGAAAACTAATTTTTGTTTGTTGCGACTCTCATCATAGCATTGGGACACACCACTGTCCAATCAACTGATAAGATTCATAAATATTGGCCACATTACAACATAGATGCATACAAGTACTACTGGCCTCATGTTTCACATGAAGAAAGAACTTGTTACCTGTGCAGGTTGAATTTAATGAAACATAATATCAAGGCTTATGAGTATCACTTATACTCACAAAGTATTTCCTTTTACTCCATTTTACAGCTTATCCAATCAATAAAGTAGGAATATATCCTTTGCTTCTTCTCCAATCATCTTAATATGAGTAGAAACCTCTATCATCTTTTAATTTTGTATAGAGCTTGAAAGTCACGAAGTTTAACAGGCTACCATGTCTTTGGAAAAGGCTTTCTTTCTATTTTATCTGAGGGATCCCGAAGGAACAAAGTGATAGGATTTTTAACAAAGTGATCATATGTACCATAAGCAGTTGAAAGAAGGGTCAAATTTAGAATATGATGACCCTAATGCTCAAAATCCATTTTCTACATCACTGTGAAAGGGGAAATGAATAAAAATAATAAAAAGATCAATATCGCATATGATATCACACATTTGTACCTCTGTCATCCTGATGGATGTTTCAAACCAAACTATTTAATATTTGTATTTAAAGCTTACACTAAATGGCCAATTCCATTTTCTTGCAAATATATGGTAGATTACACAACTCTAAAATGCTCGCTGCTATGCAGTCAACTTTGGACTGGATGGGAGTTCTTAATGGTTACAGAGGACCTCAAAGCTGTGTTACAAGAATATGGGTACAGGTACAATGGATCCTCTGAACCCAAACTCCCTGGATATGATTTCGGCAAGGATTGGTTACATTTTGTAAGCATAATGATGTCAAAACATCTCCTTAACCATATCAAAAATTGGGTTTGTATCCAAATTGACATGATTCACTAGGCATTGTAAGTAATAAAGGTCTATGGTCCAAAACCCAAATATATCTAGAATTCAAACATCAGAGAAGGGGGTCCCTTATCGGTACCCTCATCCAAGTATCCAACTTGGATGCTCCATTTTTTTGAAGGACCCAAGTGTCATAACCCCAAAAGGTCCATGACAAGCACAGCCTACATGCATAAAGGTGTTTTAACCAAACATCCAGAGGTAATTGTGCAAAATATCTTCCAACAGGATTGTTAGTGTTTATTGCTTGATAATAGAGGGAGAATAGAAGAACGATCAGATGCCATCTCCACTAGGTAAAGGATCATATTCTTGCAAAAGCAAGTAGTGATGGTGGTGGGCATGGTGGTGGTATGAGCAGCAGCAGCAGCAGCAGTAATCTTAATAAAAACCTTGCACTTAGACATTACTAACCATACAATCATAATGTTATTAACAGGACCAACACTAACTGCAGTCCTTGTAGACTCAATTCCATTCAAACTCACGATGCACTTAAAATTTATAGTTTTTAAGATCCCCAATTTATAAGAAGAGCCGAGTCTGCTATGGTTTCTAGAGCAAACTAGCTTGGACATTATAGGTTATCACAGGGGCAGCTCACCCTTAGTAACTTTAAGGATATTCCGCGGTTGTGTTTTCATCATGCTTGGTATAATCATTTCACTTCATTGAACTGATGTTCAATGATAAACCCAAAAAGGAGAGGGAGATAAATGTCTTTTTAAACCCTTAATGCAAAACAACAAAGTGGGGCATCATTGCCATTTCTTGCCTTGTTAATTTGTCCTGAAAAGCACTGATGCAACAAACACAACTCTATAAGCGCTGCAGTGACTAGACCTTACATCTTACATGTCTCCAAAACATGCTTGGCACTTCATCCTTTGATGCATGAGCTTCCCTAGAAACTCTCAAAGATTTGATAAGCTACTTGCCAACGCTTCCCAAGAAACTTTCCAATTGATTTAAGCGACTAGCCAACACTACAAGATGACATTACTTGATATGAAAATGTACCCTAAAACCTAGGTGCATATCACAAACTACAAGCACAGATGCACAAAAAACTAAAGACAATTACCTGCAGATTCAATACCACAGACAAATTGACTTCAGCAGCCATAATATATTAGAACATTGCTTGTGCCACCATTGGCTAGTGTGATCTATCAATAAACCACAACACACGAAGCCTGGCTCCTATTACCAAAATAACTAATTCAACTATCATCATCATAATCATCTAAGCCTTATGTCTTATCCCAATTAACTGGGATCGGCTACATGAATCTTATTCTGCCATTCCACTCTATCAAGGGCCATAGCTTCAATTAGACTATAGGTCATCGAGTGTTTTCTTACTACCTCTACCCACGTCCACTTGGGCCTTGCCAACTAATTCAACTCTATTGTACATTTTTGGAAGCATGAACATCCACCATAGATACAGTACATATATGAGTTACACCATACGTGACCATGATATACAAATTAGATGAAAATAACAACCATTATAATTTATCAGTTAAATGACACTCTAGGGTATATTCAAATCTTAATCTACCCATATGCATGTTGGAACGAGTGTCCAATGCATTTGACAGACTTTTTCTTCTTCTTCTTCTTTTTCTTTGTTGTTTTCCTATTTCGATTGGTGGAATCTTCTTTTCTACCATGGAAATGAAATCGTTTTCTTATATGTGACATTTTCCACAATTTGCAAAAATGAAATCAACTGTGGATATCGATTTCCATTTCCATGATTTTCCTCAAAAAAGGGTGATTTCCATTTACTCTTGGGGAAAAAAAAAAAAAAACCATAAAATAGTTATTTCCGCGTTTTTTGGGAGATAGCTCAAACATTTTGACCATTGACCCTTTCCACTTATCCATGGAAATTACGTGTCCTAAAACAAACAGGTTCTATTTCCACAAATTTCCTCACGCATGAGGGTTTCCTCTCCAAATCTACCTTTTGGATCCAACCAATCCAAACTGGCCCAAATTCCCTGTTAGATATCTTATATGCTTGACGTGTATGACAATTCCACTAAGGATCCTCCCATTTGAAAAACTTTGAAAGAGGAGAACTGAAATTAGGATGAGTTGCAAATTACAACTTTTGTTCAAGTCAGGTAATATGATGTAAAGGGTAATCTGAGAGAGGAAGTGCATGCGAGCGACAAAAGAGATGCCTAATACAGCAGGATGTGTATAAAACAAAGAAATACAACCCCATCACGCCATTTCCGCTTCATTGGAAACCTTTTGAAACAGTTTAATTTCAAAAGATATTGGCATAAAAAAGGATATATATCATAGACAAGAAAATTCAAATGGAAACTAGCTTCCATCAACTAAAGTGTCCATATGCGATGGTCAGAAAAATTGTCTTTTGAAACAGATACAATTTCAAAAGATTTCAGTATAAAACAGGATATTGTAGTAGACAAAACAAAAAAAAAATCAAATGGAAACTGGCTTCCATCAATTAAAGTCCCAAAACGTATGGTTGGAAAAATTATCTTATATTCCATTAATGTTTACAAACGAAAATATACACAGAAGAGTCTGCACCTGCTCCCCCTTCAAAAATGAGTGTTACCACCAAAGAAGAAGAAAGAAAGAATCGATTACAAATCCATAAACAGATCTACTAACGTAGAAAAGAGAGAGAACAACGAACCCAACACCAAAAAACTCGTAATTAAGTTCGTGAAGCACCGATTTCTGCAAGAATTTGATTTCCATAATTAGGTTATTATACCTCGAGCTGCCTCAGGGTGTCAATAAGCAGAGACTGCTTCTGCTTGAGGAGCACCAGTTGGTTCTGCAGTGCTGCGAACTCATTCCTCATGATCTGTTCACTGTCCTGGATTGCTGCCTCGCTCACCCCCTCCTCCAGCAACCGCTGCCTCAGCTTCTCCGTCGATACCACAAAGCTGTCGACGGGAGCCATCAGTTCACTGTTCGACATCCGTGGGAACATGTCCTTCACTGCCTGGAGCGCATCCATCCATGCGGCCCGGTCTTCCCGGGTGTCAGCCCGGAGGTGGAGCCGCTTGGTCCCAGTGAAAATTGAGAACCGCTTGTCATCCGATCTGCTCTCCCTGATTGACGACACCTGAATAAAAGGGAAACAGAGAATTGGATCCGGATCCAATCTCATGACTAAGAAGCAATACATTACGAATCAAAGGAAGATTTCTTTCAATCTCCAACCTTGAGGTGGACCTCGCCAAAGGGTTTGCGGTGCAACTGGGATTGCCTGTTCTTGCGACGGCAGATTCGCTTGAGGGACTCCTCCCCAATCACCTTCGATCCCTTCTCTGTTTCTTGATTAACCTCGATCTTGTCCGGGCCATGAATCTTGTAGTACGAGAGGACGCCGTCCTGCAGCACGAACCACCGCGGCCGCCACCCTTTCCCATAATTCACCCACTTATAGAGAATTCCTGAGATCCCGTTCCCAACGACATCATTCAACTTCACCACTTCGCGGTGGTCCCCGAGCAGGACCGGGGACGGATCACGAGGCGCGGTGAGCGACCGGGACCTGAGGAGGTTAGGCGGGCGGGAACGGGAGTGACCGTTGGTGAGATCGATCGAGTCACGACGGGTTGCCGGCGCGCGCAGGGAATTGGATCGGACGGTGGAGGAAGGGTGAGGTGGCGGGGGCATTTCGAGGAATTCCTTTAGCGGGGACGACGAGGCAGGGTTCCGTCCGACGGGGACCGTTGATCCGCAGCAGAAGGGATGCATGAAATTGGGGTGATGGACGGATCAGATCATGGCCGTGGGGATGGATTGGATCACGGAATTTCGGTAGGGGTGACAAGCACTGAAAGAAATGAGGACGGTGGCATTTAGAGAGATGGAGGGGAAATCGGCGGGGATTTTGAGAGTGAAGGGTGGACGAGGAGAGTGGCGTATGTATACGGGTCTGCGTGTACGTATCAGCGTGTGTATTACGTATTTTTATCAGATAGAGATGTGCGGAGGAGATGGAAATACCGATACGAACGCTGCGACACGGAAGCGACGAATGCGCCGGCGGGGAATGGATGGCTAAGATCTGACGAGAGTGGGGAAGGGGGAAAGGGAAGCGATTTAAAAGGCGGTTGGAGTTTCTGGAGTTTCCCTTCTCCGTGGTTGCGGAAGAGAGACTTTTCTCGTTTTTAAAGTTCACGTCTCAGCTTTTGGTGGTGCACGGGACTATCAATTCAGATGGTCGCTTTCTTCTGGTGGTGGCATTCCGGTGGAAAGAGACGGCTGGACTGTCGAGTAGCTCGCGTGATGGGAGCTGGTCAGGCGGAGGCGAGCCCTTCATGGATTGGATTGGATTGGATTGGATTGGATTGGCTGATATATAACGTACGTGTCGGATGGCCTCATGGCCCATTTGCCAATGATCACAGCCATCGAATTGCAACAATCGGATGGTTCAACCTCTAACAGATAAGCTGCACACCTTGATGGTGACGCCCTCCGTATGGGCCCACCTCTCAAACATCCGTACACATGCATTTGCTTTGACTGTTTGTGGACAGTTGCTCAATTTTCAACGCATCTGTTATGAACGCGTGGAGTACATGCACCTATTGACTAAACCGACTCTACTTGACGTGGTCTGAACGGATAGGATGCCACGCTGGAGCGTGCGATCAGGGAAACTGGAGTTCGCTCAGCGCCGGTTGAAAACCCCAACTCCCAAGCGGCCAGCCAAATCCGGCATATCACTTGAAATGGTAGAGGGTTGGATTACAATGCATTTTCCCTTTCTTTAAACCTCTAAGCCCGCTTTCTAGATCACATGGAGATGCTGCCGGCGATCCGGCTCGCGTGATAGCTGCAAGTGGAGCCTGTGCGGGGCACGTGCCTAGTCAGGTTAGGATGATACGGTGGGGCCCAGAGAAAACAGGTGGAGGGAGGGTTTGAGTCAGTTGGGAGTCGTGTGCGCGAGGGGCTCGGCCGTTGGTAACTAGTCTTGATTTTACATCTTGGTAACGGGAATCATACAGTACGCCTGGTGCGTTGTACGCATAAATACGATTTTCTAAGACAGCGACTTCATAATTTTTTCAATGCTTCACGTACATGACCCGAATTGGGTATGCATACTGCGCCCCTTATGGCACTCGTTTCTCGAATATGGAAGTTGTACGCTTAGGAAGAAACTGTCGCAAGATGAGCTTAAAGATACTGACTAGAAGTGACCTCCTATATCTCACTTTACTCTGTCCCACGTGTATACGGGGACGTTTGTGAGAGATCTAATCCGTTCTTCAGACTACTCTACTGGGATGGATTCGATATTAAGGGGGGAAAAAAAAAAAATTAGATGATACGATCTAGGCAGACCATAATTGGGGGAGCGGAGTAGGTGTTACCGGGGCAACACTGTGGTTGGTGTTCCCTGATGTGGAGCCTAACTTGATTATGTGTTGTATATCGACGCTGTCCATCAGTTTTTCCGTATCATTTTAGTGCATGATCCGAACGATGAAGCTGATCCAACTCTTAGGTGGACCACACCACAAGAAAAGGTGGTGATTAACTATTAAAAACATCTCATGAACCATAAAAGATTTGGAACAAGATCATGTTCCCTTCATCCATGTCTACGTGATGTTATCAACAAGTTTAATGTCAAGTAAACATTACAATGAGCCCTATAAAGATTTTAATGGTGGGCGTTCAATCATCACAGTTTCTTATGACATGGTAAACTTGAAATTTGGATATACATGGAACATATTGTAAAATGATATGAAAAAATTGATGGATAGTATTGATGCAAAAACTTGATGCCCCTCCCCCAATCATTTCCTGCACAATAAAAGATGAAAAATGGGACCCTGACTAGAGTCGAGGAACCTCCGATGCTTAATTCAGTGACTAGGCCAGAAAGAATGAGGTTTTGAAGTATTTTCTGCGTACCTTTATCTTAGAGGTGTCTTTCTTTTATAAGAGTGAGGGGTCCTACCGTGTAGGGATTCTCTCCTCAATCTTAGGAGATTTGATGTGATTGCAATCTACTTATGGATGTTTCCCGATCCCGAGATATTCGGGGTCAGAAATCCTTTCACAAAATTTTCGGGATGGTATTCGTACTTACACCGTCTCTTCCTTGCTCGGCTCGGCCTTGACCGACTCCAGTGATAGATGAGTCTCGGCTGGCTGCAAGGACTAGGTCTTTTATCTTCTATCGGCTGAAATAGAGTCTGCTCGTAACCGATACTCTTTCTTATTTCGATAACCGACATTACAACCAACTTAATATGAGTCGGTTTTATGGTAAATCGAGGCGATTTCTAGCCTTTGGATCTTAATTGATCCCCGTTAGACGCTGCTGGCTCATTATCCGAGGCAACTTCATGCGTCTTATATATTGGGCCTATGGCTCTTGACTCTATATCGGTCGGTCGGGATTTACTTCCCGCAATCTAAGTTAAGTCTCTCCTCTAGGCCTTATTGTCTTTCCTCGGTTGGGCTTATTGCCTCAGGCAGTGTCAATAGAGTTGGTCCATTCTATAGCCGGGTCTCCGAACTTGTCATATTTTTTCCCAACAGATAACATGAATATACAACATATACATCAAAGTGACCGCTACAACCAAGAAAACATAAAGTACAACAACATCTAATTCACTTCCTATATTTGGACACAACAAAATTAACATGTAGCATATTTTGAGTGTTGGAAAATTGATAACAGCATTTGTAGGGATGTAAACACAAAAATTATATATGTAGAACATTTGGCACATGTAATAAATTTACATAAATATTAAATTCATATATAAATTACATGAACATATAGTTTATCCAACCTTTTGAATACTTTTCAAAAATATTAGACATCTCAGGAGTATTTACATTCGGTTGTGCCCATTTTCTTTTATTCTTCTTTTTCTTTATTATTTTATTATTATTTTGCATAAGAGGGCGCTTAATAAACTAAGTACATGTTGTCAATGGAAGACCTAGGTGCAATTCAAATAACCTCCTAACATCTATATAATGAGATAGTCTGATTGATGGCTCTGTAATGTTGTTACACAAAAGTCTTTGGCTTTCCCACATGAGATGAGTGAATTTAGCATTAGTCCATGGATAGGGAAGAGCTTTGATACTCTGGTAAAGTGTAACAGTTGATATAGGCATTGCCGAGGCTGGGTGGAAGTAAGTCCAATTGAGCCATCCAAATCATAGATCTAATTTAAATGAACCATAAACCAAAATTTACATTTTATTTATGATCCAGCTAATCACCAAAAATAATTAATGAGTGGTTTAAATGAAAAATACGCGACAGTCTAAATTCAGCAAATTAACGTCGGTAAACCAAAGTCTAGGGTTGATTGGTTGATTTGGAAGGTGATGGCCTATCTATGTCCGTCATATAATTTGGACCGTTTATTTGGAGTTGATACAGGCAACGTCCAAGTTCTCTTCACCGGCTTATCAACCATCACACACTTTCCCAATATAAAATTTGCCCAGCTTCATGCGATTCAGTGAAAGTGAAGATAGATGCAGAGCAGGCATTTTAAAATGTGAATTTTCAAAATCCATTTTGAAA
This sequence comes from Magnolia officinalis, assembly GCA_021015155.1. NCBI lineage: Eukaryota > Viridiplantae > Streptophyta > Magnoliopsida > Magnoliales > Magnoliaceae > Magnolia > Magnolia officinalis. Next base: position 16,345,838 of record JAJHSJ010000004.1, on the reverse strand, counting down.
TGCGTGTTAAGATTCCTTTCAAAAATAGAGGGTAGGAGATGTGAACACGTGGATTCATCCCAGCTCATTTTGATAAACGGTCCAATATGAATCCCAGTTTAGATGTGACCTGACTGTGGGATGGTGGATATTTATTGGCCGGTTGAAAATGAATTACTCAATGGTACGGTTGATCTGGGACGCGACTGGGTACTACCCCACAGTCCCTAGCTAGGAACAGACAGGCCCTCTAAGGGGCCACCTTGATGTATGGGTTTTATCCACACCGTCTATCCATTTTTTCACATTCTTTTAGAATATGAGCCCAAAAATGACACAGATCCAATGCTCAAGTGGACCACACCACAGGAAGCAGTAGTGATAATGACGCCTACCTTTGAAAGCTTCCTAGGGCCCATCGTGATGGTAAATTTCCATCTAAACTGTTAATAAGGTCACATAGACTTCGATGAAGGGAAACCATAAATATCGGTTTAATCCAAAGCTTATGTGGCCCACAACAAGTTTTCAAATGTAAGTGTTTAACTCCAGATGTGTGGTCTACATTAATTTTGGAAATGCCCCAATTTTGGGCTGTTACCCTAAAATGATATGGTAAAATAGATGGACAGTGTGGATAAAACCCAAACATCACGGTGGCCGGTCAGAAGCCCTGTCCGTTCTTAGCCAGAGACCTGCAGGGTAGTACCTTGACTCGACTTGAGCCAGGTGGTCGACTAAGTCCATGGTTCAAATAATACCTTGAAAAGCCTGGATCTTTCGATGTAAGTGGGGAATTTTTAACCATACAACTCGGTTATATGTTTCCCAAGAGGTTGCTAGGCCCATACGCATGTACAAAGCATGCCTTCTACGCCTCACGATAGCAGAAAGGTACAACGTCCAAGACATCCGCCAAGTGATACCGACATTGAAGATCTTTGAATTTGGCATATTTTAAAGGCATGGTCCATCCACACCGCACTTAGACAAAAGAATGGCCTGGATCACCAAATCATTGGCCCACTTGGACAAACTAACAGCTAAGTATGCCATCCAAGGCATCAAATAGTAGTCTCAGAGAAGAAATATGATTTAAATCAATGGTCTGACGTGACTTTTGGGCAACGCTATTTCGACCAAGATTGATTGTAATAAAAGCAAAATAAAATAAAATTGAAATCTACTTATAAATAGGCATGATTTAACGAAAATGTAAAATTTTCCTTTAAAGGTAATTAAAAGACAATCAGCGCAAGGTTTGTGCTTCTTCTTTTCATGGTCTTTGTTAGGGGTGTACACGAACTGAGCTAGCTTGGTTAGCTCGCTCGTCTCGACTCGAAAAAGCCCGATTCGACTCAGTTCAAAGCTGAGTTTGAGCCGAGTCGAGCTGATTTTTTGAGCTTGAAAATGAGTTCAAGCCGAGTTCTAGCAGGCCCCAGCTCGACTCGACTCGGATTGAATCCAGCTCGAATTGAACTCGGATCGAACCAGTTTGATAACTCGGTTACTTTGCCATTGATGTTGCTCACCAACTGTTTGATAAAATGACTTAAACAAATGTGGCTGGTGGCAAGGAAGGTTTGACTAGTGGCAAGGAAGGTTTAGCCGGTGGCAAGCAAGGTATGTACATTAAACAAATGCCTTTTTTCTCTCTCTTTTTTTTTTTTTTTTTTTTTTAATTACTTAGAAGGTGTTTGATAAAACACTCGTAAAACCATTGCCTCTGTTTTACAAACAGTAGGATTGTGAAGTTGCAGTTCATGTATTTGTGGACATGCCTCAATGACGAACTCAGCTCGATCTTGGCCCGAGCTGGCCCGAGCTATTGACCGAACTGAGCCGAGTTCGAGCTGAGGTCATCCAGTGTTCGAGTCGAGTCGAGCTGAGGCCAGCTCGACCAGTTCGACTTGATGTACACCCCTAGTCTTTGTAATCAACTTCATTGTAATTTCTATTCCATTTGTTAAAGAGGTTTTTTAGGGTATGAAACTTCATCAACCTCTTATATTACTCACTCATACACACATACATATGTGTGTATGCATATATATGGAGATAATTAACTCACATCCACCTGTTGGGTAGGTTTCCATCTTCTGGTAAACTACAGCATAGCCCACATCCAGTAACAATTTATTAGAATCGATGTTTCTTTCAGAGAGGGCTCCCAAGATCAATAATGCAATGTGATTGTATGATGGATGATGTATAAATGCATTATTTTCATAACTATTATAGTTACTTGTATTGATCAAAACATTCATACGTGAATTTAACGTACGATTATCATAATTCATGTGATTTGACACATATTACCATATGATTTACCATAGCATACATTCACAATAGTTAAATCAACAACATCGTAATAAAACACTCCAATCAGTACATCAATCAATCAAACAATCACGAATAATATATTTTAATTTTAATGAATCACGAGACACGATGGGATTACTTACTTGTGTCTAATAGTGTAGAATTCACAAGTTAATCAGACTGTTTTGAATTCAGAAATCTTATCAATTATATTTATGACATTATTATTCATCTATTTATATTACACGGGCAGACCCTAAATGACCAAATAATTGAATTTTTGATATATAATATGTTCATTAAATTTAATTATCAAAATTCAGATTTTTTTAAAAATTCTATTTAGACAACTATCAATTAATGTTGTTGAATTGAGAAATACATTTTAAGGTACATAGATATTTGGACGGAATTTAACCAATATAGATATATCTATATTCAGCATTGCCCACTCCTTGGTCAAACACTAGAGAAGACCTATGGATTTACTAATATGAACCATTCATATGCTTATTTGCATATAAATTTCGAAATTGAATGACAAATTATTAATTGGGGTGGCCCACCGAATGATTGGATCATCCAAATTCTTGAAGTATTGACATATTTTGCCTCTACACATTGGATGAATAGTGTGAATCTAATCACACATGCAACGATGGCCCATGTCGACCTTCTACGCCATATGTACCAACACTGCGTAAAAATTTGAGTTTTCCTTATTAAACACTTTCAAATCTGACTAGTGTGGCCCATCCGATGTCAGATTGATCTGAAAGCTAGGGCTCTTATATATTTTAGCCTTAAGGATCGTATAATTCATATAGATCTAATCTGATTTGACAAGATGCATACAAATCAATCTATGTGACAAGAAACTTCGCATTGAATTTTAGACTTTCATCGACTTTACATCGTATCTACCCACAGATCAATGCAATGAACGTGTGGTCGATCCACACCGTTCATTGTATAGATCGAGTCAAATTATATTAAATGCATAAAAAATAATGAAAGAATAATAATAAACTTACCGAATCCAAGCTCTCCAAATCCTCTCTCTCACTTTCTCGGTTGTACATATGACCATTTTTGTTAATATCTAAGTTGGAGTAGAAATTCTCTTACGACACCCTCCTTAAAAAGATTACTCATTTGAGAGATTGAGAGACAAATAAGCTCTTGATTAATAGCTAAACTTAATCATGATTTATGGTCGATTTGATTACTACAATTTTATTACGGAGTTAATATAATTTGAACAATATACATGTTAGTCTGAGCTCTTTCTAGAGTCTCCTACATGACTTAAGGACTTGAATCGATGTATGTGCATGCGTATCCCTAGTATGGTTAATGAGTTGCCATATATTTTAGAATATAGGCTACAAACAATTTCGAAAAAATGATCTAATGCTCCTAAAGAATTATAAATTACAGTACTCCTAATTGCATCGATATATTTAAATGGTCAAATCTACTCAATAAGTTTAGCATGCAATCTTAGTGAGCTATGATGAGATGTTCTGTCCATTCATAAGTTGGTTTTTATTTTATAGTCCTTTTATTTCAAAGTTGCCAATAGAATGATTTAAATGCTAGTTAATGACTTTCCATGGTGGCCTTTTAGGTGCATGTAAGACCTAATGAATAACATGATTCGACTAATTAGACTTTTAAAGTAAATTCATGAAAATGGGATTACTATAACATATATTATGGCCATTAAATGGGAATTCATAAAGAAATAAAACATTCTTAGTAATTTAACATTTTTTAATATTAGGATTGTAAAGAAAATCATTGAATGTATAAGTTGGGCACTGTTAAGGCTTATTTATGTTGGGAGACCGCAGAAGTACACAGAGATGAATCTAAAGGAGTAATCCAATCGCACTAAGCAAACGCAAAGAAAACACAACAATTTAACGTGAAAAAATCCTTTTGGGAAAAACCACGGCACAAAGCGACAGATAGCACTATGAAAGTAGAAATTATAAGTGAAGAGAGCTTACCTAATTCGAACAACCTCGATTCAATCCCTTGTTATACCCTTGAAACCCTTTGGATGAATTTGAAAACCTAGAATACCTCTTGATTCCGATTACACCCCAATATATAACCTTTGGAAGAATCACAATCGAAATAGGAAACAAATCCCATAAACTTGCAACTCTACGAAAATCTGCGTGAATCTGTTCGATGTCATCGAACTATACTCAATCAGTCCAAAGACAAGACATGAAAATCGAATCTCCTTCAATTGCATCGAGCCATCTTCGATGGCATCGAACATATCATTCAATGTCATCGAACACTCTTCGATGGCATCGAAAAAGTGCCCAGTTAATCCAACAATCAACTGGAGAAAATAAAAAAATTCTCGATGGGATCGAGAATTGTTTTAAAATGATTTAAGACTTCAAAAACAACAATCTCCACCGTGTCTTCAATCATCAAAATGTAGCTTTTTATCCTCTTCCCTCATCTCTGTCTTGCATCATAGCTCCACTATTACTTCTCGTACACACTCCATCTTGTTTTTATGTCATCGCCAAGCTCAGAGAAGTCGCACAGAACTTGAACTTCTCTGTAAGAACCATCTTGGTAAGCATATTCGTTGGATTCACGCTGGTATAAATCTTCTCCAGTGTCACACCTCTTTCTTCAAGTACCTTCATGCCTCGCTTGATCATGTGGCCCAAACGATCATGCCACATACGTGCAGACGTGGAATCCGCAACAGCTATTGCAACTCCACCTATTGAAGTGCTCTCGATCAATCTGTAAATATTACCATACCTCTGCACTCTCATAACCATAAGTGCCTAATATTAAAACTTTAAGAATACCATTAAAACCAGTGAACTTGCACCCTATTGTCTCTAGTGCACCAAGAGAAATTAAACTCTTCTTCATATTAGGAATGTGCCTGACCTCAGTCAAGGTACACTCAATCTCATTAAACACCTTGATGCGTACTGTACCAGCAACCACAACATTACAGGCATTATCATTGCCCATAAACATCTATCCACCACCGCACTCATTAATATTGGATAACCAACTCCGATGAGAAGTCATGTGATACGAAGCCCCTATGTTAAGGATTCGCTCATCTCTATAATCATCGTACAAGTGTCCGATCATAAACACTGACACACATCACCTCCGCTTGTCTCCTCATCAGACGTGACAGTATTGGCCTCATTGAATGAAGCCTCTGAGTTTTCTTTCTTCGCTTTAGGATTTGTACAATCCTTCTTCATGTGTCCTATCAACACACAGTTCCAGTACTTCAACTTTTCCCTTGCCATTGCCCTTAAATTTGGATATCGACTGAGAGGCTCCTGTATCTCACTCAGTATTTTTGTTCCTCGTTAACAATACATCAGTAGAAGCTCTCATACTGTTGTTTTTCTTTCTCATGGACTTTCCCTGAAGGGCTAAGATAATAGTGTCCACACTCAGGGACATATTACCGATGCCCAAAGAGTCCCTGAAAGACTCATACAATGCCAAAAAGAATTCAGCAAAATATATGCATGATCTTCATATTTGACCACTTATTCCATGTCTAGCAACTTGTAAATCAACTTGTTAAAATTACTGATGTGGGCCTCCACATCTCCACCCTCTGACGTCGTTCTGAAGTTGAACAACTACAACCCCAAGTGTAGGTGATTTCCTAGCGATTTCTTCGCATAAACGTTCTCTAATTTTCCTCACAACTCCGCCACAGTTTTCTCCCTCGTGACATCGTAAAGAACTTCATCCGTTAGATACAATCAGATTGAGGATTTAACTTTCTTATCTAGTATCATTCATAGACGCGCGTCGCTCCTCAAGAGCTTCATCTAACCCTTGCTAAGTTAATAGGCTAATTATCTTAACCTTCCATAACTCAAAGTTGTTTTTGCCTGAGTACTTCTTAATATCATACTTAGGATTTCTAATCATTGATACTTCTCCTTACAGATTCAAGCCTACGCCCTAACAATTGCTTTGATACCACTTGTTGGGGGACCGTAGAAGCACAAAGATAAATCTAAAGAAGTAATCCAATCACACCAAGTAAGCACAAAGAGAACACAACAATTTAACGTGAAAAACATTTTCGAAAAAAAACCACAGCACAAAGCGACATATAGCACTATGAAAGTAGAAATTACAAGTGATGAGAGCTTACCTGATTCGAACAACCTCGAATCAATCCCTTACTACACTTTTAAAACCCTTTGGATGAATTTGAAACCCTAGAATACTTCTCAATCATGATTACACCCCAATATATAGCATTTAGAAAAATCACAATCGAAATAGGAAACGAATCCCGCAAAATCTCAACTCTACGAAAATATACGCGGATTTGTTCAATGTCATCGAAACTTATCCTTCAATGGCATTGAAGCCATGTCGATGGCATCAAACTAATACCCAATCAGTCCAGAAACAAGACATGACAATCAAATTTCCTTCGATTGCATTGAACATATCATTTGATGACATCGAAAAAAAAAACCCAGTTAGTCTAGCAACCAATTGGAGAAAATCTAAAAATTCTCGATGGGATCCAACACTGTTTGATGGCATCAAACGGTACACGATGGTATCGAATGAACAAACCCTGTTTCAGAATTATTTAAGACTTTAAAAACAACAATTTAAATAGCAAATTGTCATAGTAATGTAATATAAAAGTGCAATATTCTTTATCTAGAAAACATTATATTTGAACGATAATTCTCATATTTAGTTTATTATGGTAAAATTATAATGATGATTCTTTTACATTATTTCAATATTAAATTATAAGACTTACAGGCCAATATGCATATTTGGATTCAAGCTTTTTATTATAATACTATTATAATAAAACATAAAATTGTAATAATTACAAATTTCTTTTACCACACTTTCAAAAATATTACATTTGATTAATCATTCTGGTATTTGTTTCATCGCAGTAAAACCATAATGATGACACTCGTATATCACATTAACAGGCCCAAATAATTTTGAGCTTTTATATTATAAATAGACAAAACAAACACGAGGAGATAAAATTGCCATTTGCGTAGTATAGACGAAACTAATTATTGTATTTATCCATTGCCCATGCACGACTAGTAAAGCAAATGACTTATGTTTGACGGAAGATTTGATTGCTAGAATGTAAAGATCATATGATAGAGCCGTTTGAACCAAAACAACAGAGAGAACCAATCAAAGAGACTTTAGTGGCATTAAACAAGGCATACATGTTAGGGGCCTTGCACAAAACCTTAGGATCTAGCCTCCCGAAACAAATCAGAATTATGGATAATAAAGCAATGAAATAAATCAAAGCATGAACCACACAACACATAAGAGATTTTACGTGGAAAACCCTCAAAGAGGTAAAAACCATAGGATCTCGTCCAGATCAACAATCCACTATGAAGTAGAACGTTACAACCTTCTTCACTCACGCAGGAGTAGATAAACAATAAGAGAAACAAAGAAAACGGAGAGATCTCACCGATTACGAGGACATAAAAGCGCTGAGATATAGATTGCGCATTAGACAACCTCCACGAGTATAATCTCCCTTCTATAAGTTTTCTCTCTTTTTTTTTCTCTCTCTCTCACCTTTGATAGCCCTAAACCCTTTAGCAAATCCCTTGTAAAGCTTTAGAAAACCCTCTTGTCATACTTAGAAAGCTCTAAGTACCTCCTATTTAAAGTTTTAAGAAACTCCTTTCCACACCCCAGTCGCAAAGGACTTGCGACACGAAATCCGCACAAAATCATGGAACGAATCTGCTTAACCTCAACTGGTCGTACCGAGTCTATGACCGATTCAGTACCACTTACGACCGATCGAGATCCTCCTTCGACTGGTCGAGTACCCTGGAGAAAAATAGTCCACAGTCGCTGGACTTTGAGTCATGCCACGACTCGACTCCACGACTGGTCGTGCACCAGCCTTCGACCGGTCGAGCAAGACTCATGACTGGTCGAGCACGAGATAAAAAATCCCATCAAATTTCTCCCTTTTGTCCTAGGGGGGATTCACCTTCTTCAAGCCAGCTTGGTTTTTGCAAGCCTCAAACTTGCCCTTGAGCAAAGCCTTGGTCATCATGTCTGACCCATTATCGTCCGTGTAGACCTTCTCAAGCTGTAACACCTTCTGTTCCAAAGTATCCCTGATCTAGTGATACCAAATCTCTATGTGCTTCGACTTGGAATGCTGACTTAGATTCTTGCTCAAGTGTATAACACTCTGACTATCGCAATAGACCACGTGCTCCTCCTACTTCAGGCTAAGTTCCTGTAGAACCTTTTCATCCAAAGCATTTCTTTACATGCCTCCGTCACTGCAATATAATCGGCCTCTGTCGTCGACAATGCTACGACCTTTTGTAGCTTGCTCTGTTAAAAAATTGCTCCCCCTGCAAATGTGAACATGAACCCCGATGTAGACTTCCTGAAATCTATGTCACCTGCCATATCTGCATCTGTGTAGCCCTCTAACACAGGTTTACCGTCACCATAGCATAGGCTCAACCTGGATGAGCCTCTTAGATACCGCAGTATCCATTTCACCGCTGCCCAATGCTCTTTGCTAGGATTGACAAGATACAGACTGACAACACCAACCGCATATACTATGTTTGGGCATGTACATACCATAACATACATCAAACTTCGTATAGCTGACGCATAGGGTATCTTTTGCATCTCATCTACCTCTGCTTTTGTCTTAGGACACTGTCTGTAGCTCAATCTGAAGTGACCATCCAGTGGAGTACTGACCGGCTTTGCTGCATTCATATTGAACCGCTCTAGGACTTTCTCAATATACCCCTCTTGTGACAGCCAAAGCTTCCTGCTGCTTCTATCACGGGTTATCTCCATTCATAGGATCTATTTAACCGGGCCTAAGTCTTTCATCGCAAAAGACTTGCCCAACTCCTGTTTCAGCCTGTCGATCTTCTTGATGCATTTCCCATGATAAGCATGTCATCAACGTATAATAGCAGAGCTAAGAAATCACCATCTGAGAACTTGCGCGTGAACACACAGTGGTCCGACTCCGTTCTGTCATATTCATGCTTCAACATAAACGAGTCGAACTTCTTGTACCATTGCCGCGGAGCTTGTTTCAGCCCGTATAAGCTCTTCCTCAGCCTATACACCATATGTTCTTTACCTTTGACTTCGAACCCCTCTAGTTGGTTTATGTAGATCTCTTCTTCCAGGTCACCATGGAGGAAGGCAATTTTAACATCTAACTACTCTATCTCCAGATCCATGCTAGTTGCTAACCCAAGCAACATCCGTATGGATGTCATCTTCACCACTGGTGAGAATATCTCCTCGAAGTCTATGTCTTTCCATTGACCAAACCCTTTCACCACAAGTCTGGCCTTGAACCTCGTCTGTGAATTCTTCTGCTCAACCTTCTTTCTAAGCACCCACTTGTTGCTCAAAGCTTTCTTGCCCTTAGGCAGTTTCACCATATCATAGGTGTGGTTCTTATGCAAGGATTTCATTTCCTCTTGCATAGCTTTCAACCACTCTCCCTTATGCTCATTGGCTAAGGCCTCAGAATAATCTTCTGGCTCTCCCCCATCAGTCAGCATAATGTACTCATGTGGTGAGTACCTCTTGGACGGCTGTCTGTCCCTAGATGACCTCCTCACCTGTGGCTCAACAGGTGGATCAAGTGGGGGCTGCTCCCCTAGTCCATCTTCTGAAGGAACTCCCTCGTCCTCTGCACCTTACTGTACTCACCCGTCATCGGGCACCACTGGAGGAAAATAAGATCCATGTCCTCTAGCTCACCTAAACTACGCTGGTTCTTCTCTGGCTTACTAATGTCTTTTATACACTGATCTTCAAAGAAAACCACATCTCTGCTCCTGATGAGCTTCCTCTCGGTCGGATCCTACAATCTGTAATCAAACTTTTCATTACCGTACTCTAAGAACACACACTGCCTGATCTTTATATCGAGCTTGTACCTCTCGTCCTTTGGTACGTGAACGGATGTCATGCATCCAAACACCCTGAGATGACTGTACAATGAATCATGTCCAGTCCACACCTTCTCAGGCACTTCTTCATTTAACGGGGCTGATAGAGACCTGTTTATCAAATACACTGTTGTGTGCATTGCTTCTCTCGAAAACATCTTGGGCAACTTTGCATGGGATAACATGTATCTGATTCTCTCAACAATGGTGCGATTAATTCGCTCAGCTACACCATTATTGGGGGGTCTTGGGAACCGTTTGTTCATGCCGTATACCCATGGACTTGCAGTACTCATGAAAGTCGCTAATGTATTCACCACCATTGTCAGTGCGGATGCACTTCAATGATCTATCTATCTCTTTCTCGACCATAGCATGAAACAATTTAAACACACTAAAGACCTCGTCCTTGGATTTCAAAGCATAAACCAAAACCCTCCTAGATGCATCATCTATAAAAGTGACAAAATACAATGCCCCACCCAAGGTTTTTGTCCTCGTAGGACCACAAATATCATAATAAACCAAATCTAATGTATGCACTTTATTAACGTGAGAAGCAGATTTAATGAACGAAATTCTATGTTGTTTCCCTGATAAACAATCAAGACAGGTTTTGAGAGATATACCTGTCACATCTGGAAGGAACCGCTTCTTTGCTAGTACCTGAAGTCCTTTTTCACCCATGTGGCCTAGACGCATATGCCACATGTTAATAGTTGAATCTTCCGCTGCGTTCAACCCACCCGTGCACATACTGACACTTGCCTTGTACAGGGTGCAACACTTCTTTCCTCTGTCCACGATCAACGAACCTTTGATGAGCTTCCAACGCCCACCAGCAAACCGGCTTTCATAGCCATCATCATCCAACATTCCCGTCGACATCAAGTTGAGGCGAAGGTCTGGGATATGCCTCACATCCTTGAGAACCAATGTGCAGCCCACATCGCTCTTCACACAAATATCACCAACCCTTACGATCTTTGATACGCCAGAATTTTCCATCTTCACAGTCCCATAGTCACCTGACTTGTAACTTGTGAAGAAGTCCCTGCGTGGAGTCGCATGAAAAGAAGCTCCCGAGTCTATCACCTAGTTCGTGTCCTGACTCGTAGCTGTGAGACATACATCATGATCTGCAGAAAAAATAACTACAACGTTGCCATCTGAAGTGACCGCAGTGGAATTTGATTCATCTTCCTTCCCTTTTCCTTTCTTATCGTTTTTAGCCTTACGACATTCATGTTTATAGTGACCTTTTTTATCACAATTTCAGCATTCAACATCTTTTCTGTTACTCGACTTGCCTCTTGATTTATCTCGGGCCTCCCGCCCTTCCTGTTCTTTCCTCTCTCCCGTTTCTGTGTCACAAGGGCCTCTTGCTGAGTAGACCCCTGAGACTTCCTCATTGTCTCTTCATTGAAGAGACAACTAGTTACCTGTTCCATGAATATCTTTCCGTCTAACGCGGAGTTACTTAGAGACACCACCAATGTCTCCCAACTGTCAGACAATGAACTAAGCGAAAGTAAAGCCTGTAATTCATCATCCAGGACCATCTTCATAGAGGAGAGTTGGTTCACTATATTGCTGACCTCATTCATGTGCTCGACCACAGAACCATCATCCTTGAACTTGAGATTCACAAGTCGCCTTATCAGAAAAATTGTATTACCAGCTGTCTTTCTCTCATACAGCCTTTCTAATTTCAGCCATAGGCTAGCGGCTAAGGTTTCCGTACACACATGGTGGAACACAGAATCATCCAACTATTGTCTAATAAACTCCACCGTCTTTCGGTCCATCTTCTTTCAATCATCATCAGACATATCCTTAGATTTTGCTGATATGCTTAAAATTGAAGAATATAGGTCCTTGTAATAAAGCAAGTCCTCCATCTTAGCCTTCCATATGGTCCAGTTAGAACCATTGAGGCTGATCATCCTTGATGAGCCACCTTCCATAATTTTAAAAACCGATCGCACCCGTTCAATGAACTTAGCTCTGATACCACTTTGTTGGGGGCTTTGCACAAAACCTTCGAATCTAGCCTCTCGAAACAAACCAAAATTATGGATAATAAAATAATGAAATAAATCAAAGTATAAACCATACACTACACAAGGGATTTTACGTGGAAAACCCTCAAAGAGGTAAAAACCACGGGACCTCGTCCAGATCAACAATCCACTATGAAGTAGAACGTTACAACCTTCTTCACTCATGCAGGAGTGGATAGACAATAAGAGAAACAAAGAAAACGGAAAGATCTCACCGATTACGAGGACATAGAAGCGCTGAGATATAGATTGCGCAGTAGATAACCTCAACGAGCATAATTTCCCTTCTATAAGCTTTCTCTCTCTCTTTTCCTCTCTCTCTTTCTCTCTCACCTTTGATAACCCTAAACCCTTTAGCAAATCCCTTGTAAAGCTTTAGGAAACCCTCTTGTCATACCTAGAAAGCCCTAGGTACCTCTTATTTAAAGTTTTAGGAAACTCATTTCCACATCCCAGTTGCGAAAGGACTTGCGACACGAAATCCGTGTAAAATCACGGAACGAATCTGCGTAACCTTGACTGGTCGTACCGAGTCCACGACCGGTCGAGCACCACCCACGACCGGTCGAGATCCTCCTTCGACTGGTCGAGCACTCTAGAGAAAAATAGTCCACAGTCGCTGGACTTTGAGTCATGCCATGACTCGACTCCATGACTGGTCGTGCACTAGCCCTCGACTGATCGAGCAAGGCTCACGACCGATCGAGCATGGGACAAAAAATCTCATCAATATACTCGTTTGGTTCTCTTCCCGCAATATCACTCTGGCACGTGTTATTGATTCCCTCCCCACCACGTCAAACCAACACGTGACAATGAGGCCGATGTGTGAAAGGTCCAAGAAACTCATCAGGTGGGGACCACTGCAATCATGTTCTGGCCATTGTCTCATAAGGTGGGCTACACGTGTCAAGAGGAATCGACACTTACAGAAAAGGAGCGTGATTCCACAGTAACTTATGTAAGGGCAGTTTGGTTATTGGAATTGAATGGTATTGAATTGTATTTGATGTGATTAACATCATTGTTGCACAATGATTTCATATATGGAGATACACAGTATTGTAGCCATCCAATCCTATATTTAGGATAAAAATTTTGCCAAGGAAAAACTTGAGGTTAAGCAAAATCATGTTTGGTGGATCATGGAAATGTAACCAACGGACCGAATTCACAACGGATTGGACGTGTTCAGCTCTCTCTCTATTATTATTTATTTATTTATTTATTAAATGTTCGATGTGGACTGTCCCTTTAATAGTTACTTTTGCAGGCCTTTGATAAGACCATTACTACTGTCCACTCTCCCATTAGTTTGTTGACATGGCATATCCATGTGGCCCACCATATCAGCCGTCTTGATCATAACACGTGGTTTCCACGCTTAATATTAGGAGATAAGTACACACAACTTAGGGCCTGTTTGGCCATACGGATCCCATTGGATTAGGAGAGATGGGATGGATTTTAAGGTAATGATGGTGGTGTCAATGGATTGATTTAAGATCCATGGGATTGCTATATCCTGAGATAAGTTCACCGAGTCTGTTTGGCATGCCCGGCATATTCTGAAATTTGACCTTCCAATTCATCCAACCAAACACGCCCCAGGCGCAATTGAACGAGATTAGGAGGCATGGGATGGATTTTAAGGTAATGATGGTGATGGCAGTGGCTTATTTTTAGATCCATGAACGGGGCCTATTTGGCTTGTTTGACATATCCCGGGATTTTATATCTCATCCCTCCTAATCCCACCTAATCCGCCCGGCCAAACAGGCTGATACATTTGGCTGTGGGAGTGGTATATGGCCCAAATTCAAGAAATAAATGTTCAGTGATCAGAGGTTAGGATTATTTAATCAACCAGATTTGTTAGTGCATTGCCAATCTGTAATGTGTCCCACTGTTTGGACGGTTCGGATTTAAGGTATATGCCAAGTATGCATAGCGGAACCTCATATGGATCTTAGCTACAGCTCCGTGTTCGCGACATCAAAACCCTGCAAGTGCTCGGCTGCACGTTTAGCCTCGCACATGGAAAAGAAGCACACATGTGACACCGACACCACAGCCCCTCATCAGGGATTCCTCGCTGTCTAGTTGACATTTTAAAAAAATTAGAGCCGTAAGATCATCAAGTGGGCCACGCATGTACAAATAAACGGATGGCTAAGAGAAACTGACAAACATCCCAAATCGATGTACAAACGTGGGTCAGATAAAACCATCAGATCGGCCTGATTTTCTGAGACATTAAATTCAGACAAGTGGTTCACCCGATGAACGGATCTAATATCATACACGTGTGATATATATCCACGTGTGAAGCGAGTGCGCTTACAAGGTGAAGTGGAGAGTTCTACTACCATTTCACGACGGGGAATCTTCCCTAGACAGATTCGATTAATCCTGCTGTCCTTCCAATGAAAAGTCATCCAACTGAGAAAGCCTCCGTCAGCTTTTCTCTCTGCCGACACGTGCGACCGTCGCTTTCTGATGAAGCTGATGTACATCAGACCAGAGAGACGCAGGGCACACGCGCGGCAGACGTATGCACGAACGATACTTCGCCCTTTCGCTGCAGACGCTGAGAAGTGAGAACACCTCCTACCTCCTGTTTGACTTGGAGGTCACAGAAGATCCCTGGTAGGTGAATTCAGCAGCCACACGTGCCAACGTGCCAGATCCAGGCCGGTGGGCCCACCCTGTAGATTGAGGACGAGGATTTCCTGCAAAGTTGTTGCAGTAAGCCCGTGCAAGGGGAGCGGATTGACGTGGCGGGATTCGAATAAGCCCGTACGGCTATCTCAGATGGGCCCACGCAAAAGCAAGTTTGACGGACAAGGATTGAGTACTACACCGTCTGTCCTTGCTCTGAAGTGCCACCTTGTTGTCTGTGTTTTATCCATACCGTCCGTCCTTTTTAACATATCATTTTAGGGCAAAAGACCATAAATGAGGTAGATCCATGGCTCAAATGGACCACACCACAGGAATCAACGGTGATAATGATGTCCACGGTTGAAACTTTCCTAGGGCCCACCGATGTTTATTTGCCTCAACTTGTTCATAAGGTCACGTAGACTCAGCTTTGATCCAAAACTTCTGTGGTCCATAGGAGGTTTTCAACTGCAGGCGTTTAATCCCCACCGTGCAGTCCATTTGAGCCTTTGATCTAACTCTTTTTTTTTTGTTTTTTTTGGGTTATACCCTAAAATGATAGGATGAAATGGATGGAGGGTGTGGATAAAAGCCATACATCACGGCAGAGCTCCAGTTGTGCCGAGCTCGGGCAGGCTGGGTGAGTACCCAATCCGCGGATTACCTGCAACAAAGGAAAGCTAGGTGGGACCACTGTGGTGAGAAATCCACCCCGTCTATCAGTTTTTTCAGCTCATGTTGGGACAAGAGACTAAAAATAAGGTGGATTCAAAACTCAATTGAGCTACACGAGAGAAAACAGTGGCGATTGAATGCCCACCGTTGAAACATTCTTCGGATTACATAAGTTTTGTATCTAGGTAATATCTTTATACTTTCAGTCATAGAATGACCTCATGAACGGTTTGGATGGAACATAATCGTCAATGTGGACCCTTAAAAATTCAATGATAGATATTTCCTTCCTCACATTTTTCCAATTGTACGGCCAATTGAGTTTTGTATCTACTTCTAACACAAGTGGGGAAAATGGATGGATGGGTGGGTATCTCTCAAACATTACAGTGGTACTCACCTAACTTTCGACCTTATGTTATGGGCCTCAATCTCTGATAGTAGCACGTGCCTCCATTTAATCCAGCCATATATTAACGTGGGATGAAGATTGCATGGAGACCCTGTTACCATGGATCTCCCTAGTGACCCAGCTCTGTAGGATTAAATTGGCCAACCTGCCACTACAGAGAGGGTGAAGGAGGGCTAGCAAAAAGCGTGTCGGAAAGTTGCTTAGTAAATAGTGTATTAACCCATCTCTGATGGGATGCCTATGCCGTATCGAGTAACTCGTGATATTATACAGTATGGACTAAACTCCGAAATACCTATCATTATGTCTCTTATCACATTTATTCATCTATTTTATGAGCTCATTTTAAGACATGAGTTTAAATAAAAGCATATCCAAAGTTCAAGTGGACCACAGCATTGGAAAACAATGCTTATAATTACATCGACATAGTTGAAACTTTCTTAATGCCTACATTCATGTTTATTTGTCATGCAATCTATTCATATGGTCATATAGGCTTTTTTCTTTTCTTTTCTTTTTAATTATTATTATTATTATTATTTATGTAAACATCAAAACATAAATGAGGGGAAAAACGAATGGCTTGATCCAAAATTTTTGAGAACTTTTGTGCCCATGCAACAGAAAGCTTGGTGGGGCCACCTCGATGTATGCATGCATGCATTAATTCCAACCCGTTCATCATTTGACATATTATCTTGTAATAGCAAGAGCTAAAAAAATGAGCTGATCCAAAACTCAAGTGGGTCACACTAGAAGGAACAATGGTAAGGGTTGCCATCACTGAATCATTACTCAGGGCAGCTGTAATGTTCATATGCCATTCCAACCCTTCATACGGTGAGCCCCACTGACTTAATAGGAAGAACTAAACATTAGCCTGTTAGAGGTAGGAGTCACAAAAGTCCATCCCAACTTTTTCCCTGGTGTGGACCACTTTGACTGTCTGACCACCCTTACTTTAAAGCTCATGTCCTAAAATTAAGTGGCCCAAATGATAGACTGAGTGGATGTCAAGTACACATCACCCAAGACCAGTAGAGCTTTTTTGTTCCTTGGGCTCTATTACTAGAGTGAATAAGTGATAAATCTCTCAGTAATTTCTGGCTTACAAATTTCTTGGGAGACTCTCATATTATCAGGAAAATGTTGCTAAAAAATATTAAAATAGTTAGAAATTAGTAATTAATTTAAAAAATGTAAATATATGGATATAAAATGAATTATTTTAATTTTGAAATATTCAATTAAATTACAATAATTTCACAATGAAATCACATAAGAGTAAAAATGTGGTGAGATTTCCAAACTCTCAAATTGTTACATGTACACATCATATGATGGACCCACCAAATAAAATTGTTATTTCATCACAACATTTGAACGGGTCGATGTTTGGAATTGTAGGAGATTCCTATAACATTTAGGCTACAAGTAATTCATGCTTGGTAAATAGGTCTATGATAGGTTACATTATTAGTAGGAAAAGAAATGGGCAGTTGAAAAGTGGGTAGTGACCTGCAATCAAAATACTTGTGTGGCCCACCGGACGAGCAGTCAGACTGACTCCTTCCCTTGGTAATATAATCTGTGGGGTTCATCTGAAAAGCAGCTTGCACCTTGCAGTTTGGCATGTACCGCTGCGAGTGCACTGAAAAGTGCCCCTCAAAACAAACACCGTGCGACTCTAGGGCCAGAAGATTGGGTTCAAAGTTGCTGGTACTCTTCATCAAGTGCCATGGGACTCTCATTAGGTAATGACCCCTTCATTCATTTCTATTTATTATTATTATTTTTTCTTCGGGCAATCTCAGAGCATGAGCCCAAAAATGAGGCAGATCCAAATCTCATATGTACCACACCGCAGGAACAGTCGTGATTGAACACACCACCATTAGAAATTTCTTTGAGGCTACTATAATTGGGGTCTAAAGTTGGGTGGGTTAGGTCGGGTTGGTGCTCAACCCTAGTCCAACCCAAGGTTTCTATACCTCAACCTAATCGAACCTTGGGTTAGAAATTCCCAACCCAAGCCTAACCCAAGTGGGCTCAATTAGATTGGTGAGGTTGATCAGGTGAATATATATTAATATTTTCGTCATTAATTATATTAATCTATTATTCTTCAATACACATCTTATTTTTTGTCTATGATTTTATTAATTATATATGTAATTCTTTATTGTAAAAAGCTTCATTTTTTCTAAACAAACAAGCTAAAATATAAGACGACAACTCCTTTAAATGTCGTGTTATGTAGCACACAATCTATTAGAGAGAGAGGTTCAGTTTATCTTGTTACCTGGAGTAATTGGAAATGACGTTGGTCAATGAGACCCAACGACAGTGAAATTTTATGTGCCTTCAACACAAACAATCCATACTTAATTATAATTTATAAATAACTTATATATGGATTAACTTCGGGTTAAGTCAAACAACATGAGACCTCAACTTGATATCGACCCAATTTTTATTGGATTAGTGTTTGTATAGCCTAAGTCTGAGACCAAACACGATACATCTTGCTCGAGCCCAACCCAATGTCGGGTTAGTCACGGGTAACTCACCCGACTTTCAGCCCTAGCTATAATGTTTATTTGTCATCCAATTGGTTGATTAGGTCACACAAACCTAGATGAAGAGAAAACACAACTTTTGTGGAAGAAAATTTTATTGATAGGCATCCAATCACCACGGTTTCTGAGATGTGGTCCACATGTCATTTGAAAATGTTGGATCATCATTAAAATAAATAAATATTAGTAATAATAAAATAGTAATGACAAAATAAGTCAGTCCTAAAAAGATAAATCCGCTTCATGGCGGTTCATTTCCAACGTGACTTCAATGGGTCTCTAATTGGGCTGGCCATGATGTATGTGCCTTACATCCATGTTGTCCATTCATTTCATCCGATTATTTAAAGGCATGAGCCCAAAACTGCAGCAGATCCAAATCTCAATTTGACCACACCACATGAAACAGTGGTGATTCATCGCCCACCATTAAAAACTTCTTAGGGGCCACCAGAATATTTATTTGCCATCAAGGTAAAAAAATAATTGAATGAAAGGATCACACAAATATATCAGCTTGATTAAGAAAATTTGTACCCCTTTATTGTTTTTAATATTTAATCACCACTATTTCCTATGTAATGAGAAATTTAAATCTATTGATTTTTTTTTTAAAACTCAAAAAATAATTGAACGAAAGGATCACACAAATATATCAGCTTGATTAAAAAAATTTGTACCCCTTTATAAGTTTTTAATAGTTAATCACCACTATTTCCTATGTAATGAGAAATTTAAATCTATTGATTTTTTTTACTCATCCTCTAAAATGATCCGGCAAAACCGGTGTACGGCATCATGTAAGAAAAACACATCATGTGTGCTCGACAGTCATACATAAACCTCGGTGATCCGATGTACCAAACCCGCCTATGTTCATTTCACACGTCAGACGTCCTACGCAACTCGGCAGAGCTTTGTGGAACCATTTGCATGTGACAAATCCACACCGTACATCAGTTTGACAAGACCACAATACGACAGAAGCCAAAAAAAATTTAGGTAAATCCAAAACTTAAAACGTCCCACGCAACTTGCATGTGCCCAGGCCACATAAAGTGATGTTTGCTAGAGGTCCACTCTCGTCCATTCATTTTTTAGATTATTTTAAGACATGAAACTAGAAAAGAGGTGAATCCAAAACTCGACCGAGCAGGACCATCGAGGAAATAAGTTTTCCATTTTTTTAATTTATTGACTTTACAGCGTATAAACATCAAGGTAAAAGATTTAGATAGTAAGCATTTCTTTCCTAACTTTTTTCTCTCATGTTGCCTGCTTGAATTTTAGATCTAACAAAAAAAAGATGGACATGTTAGATATCTTACAAACATCTAGCAGGCCAGCAGGCCATTGCCTAGCTTCTGACTGTAAAACTTGCAATCCGCCCACCAGACGGAGGTGTGGGAGTAGATTAGGTGAGACTCCGGTTTCCACTAAGATGTTGCGGCCATTATAGTGGACTCACCTTCATATATTTTGTATTACCCATTCATCCATTTTTCTAAATCATTTAAGGTATCGTTCAATAATAAACGAAATCCAATAATCAGGTTGACACCACCATAGGAATTAGTGGTGATTGAACCTACACCGTAGGGTTAATTTGCTCCTAACCGAAGGTATAAAAACAAATATCAGATTAATCCGAAACTTATATTTGAATATGATTCATTTTTGGGATAATGGAAAAGGGATGGACGGCATGGATATATAATACATACATTAAGGTGCCCCATAGCAAGGGCGCCGCAGTGATTCCGGAGTATCATCTAATCCGCTTCCCAAGCCCAGTAAATATACGTGATTCCTACGTGGCCGTTGCTGTCCACGTCAGCGGAGCCAACGGAGGAGAGATTCCCCATGAGTTTGGCTCGGCTGAGCCGTAAGGTGGGCTAGGGCTCTGTACCGGAGAACGCGGATGAATCGTGTACTTGAGTCGGCTTGCGGGACCGCAGGCTTAGAGAGCGACACGCCGACTGACACGCTTCGGACGCGAAGCATCATGGCATGGCGGAACGGGCCACGCCCTCGACGCATGTACACAGGACACGTGTCCTCACGTTCTGGTGAATGGTGCAGTATTGCCCTCGTTTCACGTACGAGGTTGCTGGACAAGGCTGGAAACCGTAAGATGGTACGCAGTGGCTTCTTCCAGGCAATGCCTAGAGAGGCGAACCAACTGATCTTCACCGTGCATGTGACTTTTTTTCTGTTCGATCAGGACCGTTGATTGGATTGATCATCATGCTGATGAGGCATGTCTGGAAAGGTTACACAAACTGAACTGTTGGTCATTTAATCAGTGGCCTTGAAATGAGAACTAGCTTTTAGTCGAGCCAAATATGAGCGATGTTTACGACGGTTGTCAGATGTCTGCTTTTGGACTATAAATGATCGGACGCCAATTTCCCGCGTGCAGCAAACAGTACTGTGGACCCCACCTTGATGCGTGTGACATCCACTCCGTCCACAGCTCATGTTTGGACGTTGGTCCAAAAATAATACCGATCCAAAATTCGAGTGGGACACACCACAGAGACAAGTGGGTACGGAGATCAAACGGCCTTAAGAAGAAGCGGATTGCGTACTGAGTAAACTTGGTGGGTCTGCGTACTGTGTAAACTTTGTGGGACCCACCGTGATTTATATATTTGATCCACTCTGCCCATCCATTTTATTAGATAATTTTAGGTTTTTAGGAAAAAAAAGTGAAGTATATCCAAAGTTCAAGTGGACCGCACCACAGGAAACATCCTGTGAGCCCCTGGAAGCTTTCAATGGTAGGTGTCCTTATCCCCACTCTTCCCTATGGTGTGGTATATTTGAGTTTTGGATCTCATTGATTTTTGATAGATCACCCTAATAAGATCCGTCTCAAATGATGGACGGAGTGGATGTGAGACACATATCACGATGGACCCCAACAGAGCCTTTTGTTGCACGGCCTCCAACAATAACTGTAGTATATAAAAAATATCTTGTCCAGCATGAAACTTCCACATGGTGGTCCACCACATTTACAGAGCCGATCACCTTTTATGTTTACCACGTGCATGGCAGGGACCGCAAAGTATAATGCAATTTTCAGATATAAAGTTCAACGAAGTATGTGTATGGCATCAAATGATCCTAACCGTTGGACTGATGAGGTTTTCCATTGAATGTCGACCGTTTGGCTGTTTCATTGAAAGCGACTTGTTTGACAACTAGTGTTGTTTTTTTTAGGTCAGGGCCCATCCAAACGCTGAGCTTCCAGCTCGATAGTCCCAACCACCCAAAGTGTGTGACACGTGTACGGTGGAGATGCTAGAGATGAGCGATCACTGAACACCCATCCCTATCCAGGCTCACGAGCTTCAGATGAGAAACTATCACCAGTTGACTGAAGAGGTAGTTGACTGAAGACCAATGATATTTTAACGGAGAAGATCAGAGGCTGGTTTGCAAATAAGCCTTTTTTACAGCGTGGTGTATGGAGCCCACCGTAATTCTGACTTTGACTGTAGGGTCCACCTTGATGTATGCACCCTCTTGGGTCCGCTCCCCAATGTTTGGGTCCCGAAGGAGGATGTGGTTTGGCTAGTGACCCCACCATCAGCTAGCTAGTTGTGTAAAGTTTTGTGGGCCTCACCAAGATGTATGTCTTATCCATGCCGTCCATCCATTTTTCCGGATAATTTTAGGGCATGAGGAAAAAAATGAGGCATATCCAAATATTAGATATACCATGCTATAGGAAATAATGGGAATTTAATACTTACTGCTAAAATCATTTTGGAGGCCACAGAAGTTTTGGATCGAGCTGATATTTGTGTTTTCCTTTCATCAATTTTGGTGTGATCCTATCAACAATTTAGATGGTAAATAAACATTACAGTGGATCTTCAGAAGTTTTTAATAATGGAAATTCATTCGACAATGTTTTCCTGTGGTGTAGTCCACCTAATATTTAGATCTACCCCATCTTTGGGTTCATGCACTAAATGATACGAAAAAAATGGATGAAAGGAGGGGATAAAACAGATAAATCATGGTGGGTGTACAGATCTTTGACACCAGCTAGCTGGCTGGTGTTGGTAGGTCACCAGTCAAACCGCATCCCCATAAGGAATGGTCAATGATCAGAAAAGTCTCGTTGAATGTGAAATGATGACTTCCGTCATGTGAAAAAATTATTACTGGCTGGTCATTCTTCCACGCAATTACTGTCTTTAGCTGCTCCGACTGAAACTGATGGTGACCCACTGTTTTACCTAAAATTGAAATGAAAGGAAAAAAAAAAAAAAAAAAAAAAGAAAGAAGAAGAAGAAGAAGAAGAAGAAGAAGAAAAAAGGATCTACATAATAGAAAACAGTGTAAAATAATGCTTAAAAGCTGAGGTGGACAACCTAAGTTTTAGAATAACATGATTTGGATAAAACGAGATGTATAAACCACAAGGACACGTACAAAACTAATGGTAGGTTTTCCATCCCAGCTCATTTCTGTGATGTAACTTGAGTTTTAGACTAGCTTTGATTTTAGTTTTTCTACTGTGTGTGAAAACTGAAAACGTTCTAGTACAAGTTTAATTTGTAGAGGTCGGCAAAAATTACTTTTGGCTTGTAGTATGATTATGGTGTACCCTACCTAGTGTACTGTACCTGATATGATAAATAGCTTAGATCTCTGACACATGGGCTATCCAACAATGGCAATTTCTTCACACTCACATGAGGGCGGTCGTTGAATCACCAGTAATTAATTTTCGTACACTCACATGAGGGCCCTCATTGAATCAATGTCCGCCTCTTCCCTCATTTTCACAACATCGTGACTGTAGGGCCCACCGTGATGCATGTTCCTTGTATTCATGTGGTCCATCTGTTGTGACAGTTCATTTTAGGCATGATTCTGAAAATGAAACAGATCAATATCTTAGGTGGACGATATCATATAGGAACTGCGGTGATTTACCATTAAAAAAATTTTGTGGGCTACAGAAGTTTTGGATTAAGTTAATATTTGTGTGGTCCATTCATCCAAGTCTTTTTTTACTTTATTGACAAGTTTGATGGTAAATAAAAATTCCGGTGGCCCCTCAATAAATTTTGAATTGTGGGTTGTGCCTGTGTTTTTAAGGACGGAGCATGTTTACATGAAACCCCACCACGTACACGGCCAGGTCTCTTATACGTGTGCCAATTTGGTACGTGCCATGATTCACTTATTCAGTCTCTCCTTTCATTGACCTGAATTACCAGATCTCATAATCTTAAGATGAGCCATGCCAAGGCCCCCCCACGTGCCATTGTTGTGTGGCACCGGAGTGCCAGATCTGATCCATTCATCAAGAGGGTACCACCACATATTAGCCTTGAACCAAAAACAAATAAGCTCATTAGGCTCACAACCATGTAATCAACGGCTTAAAATAAACTAACAGCCTAAGTTCACCTGACTCAATAAGTTAACCAGTTCAACCTTACAGCATGCATGCATGGGGAGCGGATTAGGTGAGACCCATACTCACCCAAGACCGAGCGGCCCTTACTGTGGGCCCCATCTTGATGTATGTATTCTGTATTCGCCTAGTTCATCCGTTTTCTGAGATAATTTCAAGGCATTATCCAAAAAATGAAGCAGATCCAATTATAAGGTGGACCACATCATAAGAAACAGTTGTGATTAAATGCCCTACTATTAAAAACTTCTTATTATGTATCTTAAATTTCCGTACTGTTTATTTGCCATCCAATCTAGACCTTAATTAGGTCTATTGATGGTGATCAGTGCCAAAGTAATGAATGGCATGGATGTTGCACACATGTGCCATAAACTAGATCAGTTAAACATATAGCATTCCTCTCCGGGTGAAGAGGGAAGTGCTAATGCTCCCCATACCAGCAAAAGAAAAAAAAAAGTAGTGATTCAATGCGGGCCCTTCATTTGAATGGCTGGTACATGTGTCGGAGATCCGGGCCATTCATCAAGTAGGGCACAGTGAGAGTATTCAATTAACAAAAATTAGGGCAACAAACTCATCGAGTGAGCCACTCATATGCTTTGAATTTTAGATTGTTGAAGGTTTTTTTTTTTAACCAATGGATTTGCTGTTAACCAGAGAACACCTTAGTGGGTATTATCCTTGCCATGTGCGGCCTACCTTGATGAATGTGTTGCGTATCCACACTGGCCAACTATTTTTTTCAGATCATTTTGAGATGTTATATCAAAACATAAGCAAATCCAAATCTTTGGTAGACCACACCACTGAAAAAAAAAAGTGATAAATAACCATTAAAAATTTATATAGTCCATAAAAGTTTTGGATTAAGTTGATCTTTGTATTTTCTCTTCATCTAGGTCTAGTTGACCTTATCTATCAGTTGGATGGCAAATAACACTACAGATCTTCTTACAGTGGGCTTTGAGAAGTTTTTAATAGTAGACATTCAATCACCACTGTTTCATGTGGTGTGGCCCACCTGAGATTTGGATCTGCTTAATTTTTGAGATCCCATTCTACGATAGGATGGAAAAATGGATGGACGGAGTGGATATACAACACATCATCAAGGTAGGCCCATGTTCAGGGTAACACCTAGACCAATATTATTTTTGGTCCAAGGGGGAGTGTACCCTATTTGATGAACGGTCCATGGCAAGAGTATCTAGCACATGTGCTGCCTACCCATGTCACGAACACATGCTCCACCCCTCACCTGAGGGCTTTGAATGAGAATTAAATATATATAAAAAAAAGAGAAAAAAAAAAAAAGAAAAGGAAAGAGTAGAAAAATGGCTATGAATGACATCATTGCGGCCTTTGAAATTAGAATGCAATTTGCAAATGTGACATAGTTTTAGAAGAAGGAATTTGGAGTTCATGTCCTTTCGACGTGATTGACATGAACATCCACCCTCATTGATAAATAGTGCCTCCTTCTATCTAATTATAATTCGACAGCTACTCAAAAATAATAATTTAGAACTGTCTAATATTACTACCAAAAGTAGAAAGGTAGGACTCGAGCACATGATTCCATTCATAATGTCTGCCGCATCCGTTCCACGCGGATTGCTAGTGGCTACTGATACGGTACCATGTGAGCACTGTTAATACACACACCGTCCATTTACTTTTTCAGATCATTTTAGGATATGACACAAAAAAATTAAAATATATCTAAGTCTCAAGTGCACCACACCAAAGAAAAACAGTGGTGATTGAATGGCCACCATTAAAATTTTCTTAAGGCCTATTGTAATGTTTATTTTTCATCCAATGTGTTCATCAGTCCAATAGACATGGATGAAGCAAATACATAAATATCAATTTCATCCAAAACTTTAATGGGCCCAAGAAGTTTTAATGGCGGGCATTCAATCAATTATTATTTCATGTGGTGCGGTGGACGTGATATTTGGATCTGTCTAAATTTTTTGACCCAATGCCCTGAAATAATTTAGTAAAATGAATAAGCAAAGTGGTTATATATATATATATATATATATATATATATATATATATATATATATATAGGGCCCACATAGAGCTACTGACAACGTGCAAATCATGCTCACCTTTGTGCTACAGATCCGAAACATAGGTGAGCCACCTCATGTAAAATCCGACGCGGATTGCGTACTACCCCTGCCTGGACGGTAATCCGTTCGGGTAGGCTCTGGGGCCCACCATTATGTAAGTGTTTTATCCACACCGCTGAATGATTTTTTTAGATAAATTTAGTATCTTGACCAAAAAATGAGGTAGTCCAAGGCTTGAATAGACCACAAAGTGGATATTAAACGTCCACCATTAAAAGCTTCTTGAGAGCCAGAGAAGTTTCGGATCAAGCTGATATTGAATAGGTTTTATGGTAAAAAAAAACATCACGTGGGTCTCTAAAAAGGTTTCAACGGTGAGTGTCATGTCAGAGTGCGGGGGGGGGTGTGTGTTAGGACGCAATCCGCGTCCTGTAAAATCATGCCTAAAAACTGTAAAATCATGTTGCGTTGTCCACTTGAGTTTCGGAACGGCGGAGCCTTCACATACGCGGAGGTATGTTATGAATGGGACGCGGATTGCGTACTACCTCCGCCCGGACGGGGGCAGGGCTCTGTGGGGCCCGCCGTTATGTAAGTGTTCTATCCACACTGTTGAACGAATATTTCAGATAAATTCAGTATGTCAACCAAAAAATGAGGCAGGTCCAAGGCTTAAGTGGACCACAACAAAGGAACCTGCACTGATATGACACCCACCGTTGAAACCTTTCTAAGGATTCACGTAATGTTTTTTTTGTTACCATAAAACATATTCATAAGGTCATGTAGACGTGGATGAAGTGAAAACACAAATATCAGCTTGATCCGAAACATCTTTGGCTCCCAAGAAGCTTTTAATGGTGGACCTTCAATCCCCACTTTGTGGTCCACTCAAGCCTTGGACCTACCTCTTTTTGGTTGACACACTAAATTTATCTGAGAAAGTCGTTCAACGGTGTGGATAAAACACTTACATAACGGCGGGCCCTACAGAGCCCTGCCCGAACGGATTACCGTCCAGGCGGGGGTAGGACGCAATCCGCGTCCGTTATGAATGGGGAAGAGGATTGCGTCCGGCCCTCTCGGACCTAGCAAGGTTCGACCAGATCTTTGTAGGGCCCATCGTAATGTATATGTTTATCTATGTTGTCCGTCCCCTTACTCAGATCACTATAAGGTGTGGACCTCAAAAAGAGAGATCCAACACTCTAGTGAACCACACCCGAGATGACTCTTGCATTTAATGCAACCAAGCTTACTATTTGGTGTGGCCTATTTGAGTAGTAGATAAGCCTCATTTTTGGGCCCATACCTTAACATAATCTGAAAAAATAAATGGACGGTTTGGATAAGCAGACGTTTGGTGCCCAAAAATATCTGGTCGGACCTTGCCTGGTCCGAGCAGGGTCGGACGCAATCCGCTTGCTAGTGGCATTTAGTAAATTGTCTGCCACACAATCCTGATGGTTTTAATGGTGGTGTCTCCATCCCAACCGTTCCCTGTGATGTGACCCACTTGTGATTTGGATAGGCCTGAATTTTTTGTGTAAAATGGTGAACTTTAAGAGGCACACCTTCTGAATAGAGTGGATGTTGGCTCCACAGCACACAGGTCTTACAGTCAACATAGTGGAATAAGCTTACTCAGGCATGTTTGTTTGTTTATTATTAAAAGCATTACTTTTTTCAACATTTTCATATCCTCCCTTGCCTCTGCATTATGGCAGACTTTTTTCTCCAATACCAAGCAGCTGGCGATTTAACGGGGCAAAGATTAGGTGCAGTGTTGTGTGGCAAAGTTAGGCATGTTGGAAATTGGATTTTAGAAAACTATTTAAATTATATAAAATTAAAATAAGAAAGTTAAAAAACTTATCAATTTGTATAAGTCGAGGTGTGACGTAAGTCACTCGGCTTGAAATCGAATTTGCTCTCCTTGGACAGCGTCCAAAGTACAACAGGTTTCCAGAGCAATCGACCTCCGGGATACAACGACTATGACCCGGTCTCAGCGGTGCACTCACTGTACACAGGCCCAAACCACTTGTAGTCTTAACCCGAACTAGAAATTACTTGAATACATTTTAAAAGGAAACCTGATTTTTCAATTCATTTCAAAAATTAAAATCAGAAGTCTATTTATAAACTTTGTGAAGACACCCTTAAGGGTGTAGAGACACCCTTTCACAAAGGGTTGTGACTATTGGATTTAAATCCAATTGGTGCGACCCTTAGGCTCCAAAAGACACAACTTTTCAAAACCAAAATTGAAAGGATGCAACCTTTCAAACCTAAGTGAAAAGACACATCTAAAGGGCACCTATGACCAATGGATATTTTGAAACACTAAATTATTTTAAAATAATTTAAAATACAACAAGGCATGCCTAGTGATTTATGTGTTACTGATGTAGGAAGAGTGTGTCGAGGTCCATCACTATCTTCCTCGAGGATAATTATTTTGAGGAAAAAAAAAGAAGTAAGAAAATAGAAAATAAATTTTATAAAATTCAAAATTAATTGATAGTTGACTAATCTATATGTACTTGTTATATCATTAAATATAGAAAGAAGTAAGGTTCCTAATTACCAAAAATAATAAAAATTTTAATTTTACTAGCTATAACTCTTCTAAAGCTTGATTTTTTAAAATAAAAATTTCAAATAAATTCTTGCGAGCCCTAGCATAATTATAAGTTATTTTTTAAAAAGAAAGAAAATCTAAAACTCTAAAAATATAAAAATATCAAAAAATTTGAAATTATTAAAAATAGTTTTTTTTCCCCTAAAAATTCAATTTTTAGCTGAAAGCCCGCGTTTTTTGAAATAATGAACAGATGCGATTCGGTTCACCTTGGATGGCCTGTTTCAATAAAGATCGATATGTTGTATGCCCTGTAACGATACTCGGATCAAAAGTTACAAACAATTTACGGTCTACCTTCTTTTCACCCAACCATGTTAGGACCATATTTGTGACACATTCTGTATCATATATCTACAACATACATTCATTTTCTTAAATATTTTAAAGCATGAGCTGATAAATAAGGTAGATTCAAAGCTCAAGTGGACCACACCATAAAAAACCATGGGGATTAAATGCTTACTTTCTTGGGTGCCACTGAGGTTTTGGATCCAAATTGATATTTGTGTTTTTCCTTCATTCTAAGTCTTTATGACCTTATGAACAATCTAGCCCTTAAAAAGGTTCCAATGATGGGTGTCATTGTCCCACAACTTTATATGGTATGGTTCACTTAGCTTTGGATCTATCTCATTTTTGAGTTAATACCCTAAAATGATCTTACAAAAATGGATGTATAGTGTGGATATAACACATGCATTAGAACTCTGCCACGTCAGCACACCACGGGTGGTCAGATACTCCACGTAATCCCCGTCCATTCCAATCTACCTCTGAAAAACAAACCTACAATTCTTTTAACTGTGTCGTCAGGCCTTTCCCCTTTCCTCTTTCATGTATCTAGTTCAGGCTCGATCAGGGTCAAGGACATATTCTAGTAAATGGGATCAACCGTATAGTTCATAAATTAATGATCTGGTCAATCCACACCGTCCAATTGAAAGGTCTCATCATGGATGGATCAGAACAGTAGTACAAAATTTTCATCAATTTGCCATTCAATCGACAAACATTTATTTATTTATTGTCGTCGTTATTGTTACTGCCAGTGCTATAACTATTCAACGATGGGCCCCATGAGTTTCAGAGACTTGAGCCAGTGGGACAACTCGAGTTCGTGATCTGTGGACAGCCAAACAGTACGTCTCAAGAGAAAATTAGGTCAAGATCTGGTGTGCGTCGAGTACCAGTTAGGAAGGTTACAATTTTAATAAATGATCTCAACGCAGTAATCGTGCACTTTGGTGATGGATCCAGACCGTTCAATTACTTGGGCCACCTCTCGAGTGATCACGACCCAAACATCAGATTTCTTGAGTAGGTCTAGATTTTCAACCAAATTGAACCACGTGATACATAATTGTAGTTTGGTGGATTACCATACCTTCCAAAAATATGCAGGATCCAGATGTTGCCGACAGATTAAAGATAAAAGTCGTGACTTGATTTTGATAATGTGATTGATTCCCGGCAAATGGATAATTAAACAAATCAAGCAATGGCCCACGTTCAAATCCTTAGATCCAATGGCTAGAACTGTCGATGGCATCTCCGTACTGGGCCCCACCACTAAGATGAACAATCCAAATCATCCCAATTATAAGTTGTTCCACGAGTGTCTCGTCGATGGGAGTGTCAAGATATCTCATAATCTTTTGAATTATGAGAGCTTAGAACTCAAATCATGACATGTGATATTATACAATTCTTTTGCCTTATTACTTTTCTCCTTTGGCATGGAAAGAAGGGGCCTTAAACTATAAGGGGTGGAACTACAGCCGTTGGATATAAGATCATATTTAAATGATCCAAACCATTGATATGATAGCTCTCATGGCCTACGGGTATACCCAAATATAAAATCTCTCCTATTGGATATTTCAGCCTTTTATATCCTGTGAGAGCCCATTTCTCCTAAGCTTCATTTTAGTTAATGGTAATTATGTATTAGAGATTAAAAGCTCAATCTCTAGTTCATTAACAGCAACGAACTTTCACCTGTGAGGTCCCTTGTTGGTTGACTATTCTATGGATCTGATGTCCCCATCATGGAATTAAGAACCATGACTAAAATACCTCCTAAGTAGGAAAATTTTGACCGTCAAATGTTTTACTTTTCTTTTTGAACATGGACTCTTCCTGCATTTCTTCTTAACCATGTATTTATATGCCAACAATGAAAATTTTAGAGATCGTCCATGATGGGGGACATCAGATCAATGGATTGGATCACGGTTCTTTGTTCATCACAAACAGGTAAGCTTCTAGAGATTTATGTTTCTTTTTAGTAAAAATTAAAAATAATCATGATAATCAAACATTATGATCTCTAATACATAATTATAATATTCCCATCTTGATGAGTTTAAAAGCAGCCAACATTAGTGGTGCATCCTGTATGATATAGGTTTTAAAACTCATGATGATGATGGTGTGACACACTGTGATGGGTGAGAGATCCATCCTGTCCATCTGTTTTGCCAGATCAGGTTGGGGCAGGGCTCAGAAATTAGGCAGATCTTGACCTTGAGTGGGCCATTCCTACAGGAAGCAAAGGGGACAATGACGCTACTGTTGAAAACATGCTGGGTTCGCTGTAATGTCTATTTGCCATGCAATTTAGTTGTGGGACCCACCCACGCTGCTCATTTGGATGACGGATCCTGTTGTCTAATATCTTAAATCTTTTTGTAACAAGATTTGTCTTAAATCTTTTTGTAACAAGATTTGTTGATGCTATCGATAGACCACTTGATCGCATCGAGCAGATTTGGATGCTATCAATATATGCTTGATTTCGTCTAGAAAATTTGGTTGATTGCCAAACAATTTTGACTATTGCTACACGATATCATTGATGAGTCCTCCATGTCTGTTAATGCCGTCGAAAGTCCTATCAAGTGTACATGTAGAGTTGCGTAAGTGAGCGATTTGTTTCCTATTTCAACTACATAATATATATATACAAGGTGTAATCAGGATTATGGATATTATTATGAGCTCTCTAACTTGTTCTAAAAGGAGCGATTTGTTTCCTATTTCAACTACATAGTATATATATACAAGGTGTAATCAGGATTATGGATATTATTATGAGCTCTCTAACTTGTTCTAAAATGTTTAAGAGCATAACTAGGGTTTTAAAGGGGGTTGTTAGAATTGATAAGGTTTACTATTTATTGTAATTTTGCTTTTATAATGCATTACTCATCGCTTTGTGCAGTAAAAAAATTTCCACATAAAATTTGGACTGCTTCTTTGTTTGGGTTTGTTTGTGCCATTGCGATTACTTTACTTGTTTCTACTTTGTTTTTTTCCACATGTTCCAACAGATCCCACCATGATGTGTTTTAAATCCACATTATCCATTTGGACAGTGGACCCCACCATGATGTATATTATATCTGCACTGTACATTTGGACCATGGACCACACTATGAAGTATTATTGTAGGTGCACTCTATCCAACCGGACAGTGGACCCCTCTAATCAGTGCAAGACGTGAGCGATTGCGTGGGCCACAAGCGATGCAGATCTGTGACTGGCAACTTGGAATGATTAGTTGAGTGGACTCAGCTGAGTTGTGCTTAGTCTTAGTCGATCCAGACAAGTTGGATCCAACTCGGACCAGTGCTCAATTATTAGGTAAGATCAATTGTTTTTTAAGCCTGGATCCAACAGCTATAATCCCGACATATCCGATCACAAAAGGTGGGCCAGGCATTATAGCAAACCTCAACCTATGATTACAAAAAGACTCCATTCCTACTTAGATTGCTTTTTCCCTTTAAAGATTTCTTCTCAATTTTATTCCAAGATACTTAGCTTATAAGTATAATATACTAAAATCATTAGTAGAATTGAAAAGACACAAGAGACTCACCAACTGACTATACTTGACTTGAAGATTCTAACAACCAGTACAAGAAATCTCAACTAGTCTACTAAAATTAATAAATTAAGGTGCTGGGTCACACCTAAAAATGGTTTTCGTCTTTTTTGTCCGACAGGTTGGTGGTGGTGCACCGACCAATCAGATAGCATGCACTGCTGTGTGGCCCACCTGCTTA
Organism: Magnolia officinalis; assembly: GCA_021015155.1. Classification (NCBI taxonomy): domain Eukaryota; kingdom Viridiplantae; phylum Streptophyta; class Magnoliopsida; order Magnoliales; family Magnoliaceae; genus Magnolia; species Magnolia officinalis. The sequence continues at coordinate 16,312,870 of JAJHSJ010000004.1, read as the reverse complement.
TTCAATGGAGGTCATTCCACATGATGGTGCTATCTGTGGATGATTCGGACCCACCAAACACGTGATGCATTGGCCTGTGTGAGGAGGAAGTAAATCACCACCTCAGCCAAATGATGGGATTGTGCGACATCTAATGCTTGCAAGACTATCACAATGCCATACGAAGAAGGAAAGAGTGGTGTGGAAAATCAGAAGGCATCGAGTAGATTGATAACACTGGGGCTTAGATGGTGAACATTCATGCCGTCCATCAGATGGGTCCTGTCATTTAGATGCCTAATCCACTCATTAGGTACTCGATGGTGGATTAAATAAATGGACAGCTATAATCATTTCAGGTTTTTTGTGGTGTGGTGACCCAGGGGAGGAAATCAACAGAACTTCTCCCTCACGTAATGTTGTGTTTTTTGTAATAAAAATAAATTTAAAAAATAATAGTTATTTTTATAAAGTAAATAAATATATTAATTATTTAAACTTTTTATTTTCATAAATAGTATATATAGTTAGTCGGTAAGAGGAGTTTTTGCTTATGCAACCAGGGTTCAAATCTCCTCGAAGATGATGCGAAACACCATCTGCACGCGCGGCGTTTGCTGTAAGGCTGCTTGGGCGCTTTATTAGGCAAGCTTAACACTTAGCACGTATGCATTCTCACGAGGAGTAAAAAGCCTTAGTCTTTTTGGTACAAGGTTTAAACTTTTTGGGCCATGATGCAACTGGAATTGAACTAGGGTCTACCTTGATGTTTTATTACCTTTGTTTTGATTGAGAGTAACTATGACATGATTGTTCATGTGGCACCTATGTCACGTGTCGCTCATGTGGAAACAGTATTATATTGTTGGATGATTTTTTCTGTTTAAAAGGAACAGAAATAACTTCCATAGGACAAAGGGTCATGTCCTTTCATAGAAGAATATTGTTTGCTGCGAATGAGTGTGGATGCCTTGAAGAGGCATATTGGTATCTCTTCAGGAAGAACTCCGTGACCATTCAATTGCTATAAATCTTGGACACAATAATCCAGAAAAAATCATTACATTATCTCTATTTTCAAATATATCATCCATTATGAAGTTCTTTCGAATCTAATATCTTGTTTTTGTTTATTCAGAACTTTTTAAAGGCATATTAGTGTCAAAATTAGAGATTTGTTCAACACTTAAATGTACAAATTTTCATGTTAAAATTCAGATTGAGAGGTCATTGTATCCTAAAGACAATTTGCAGATTTTCTTCATTTACACTTGCTGGAACTTCCAGAAAAAGGGCAGCAAACCGGATAGATTTGATCGTCTCATTATTTTTTCTCTTCTATCTTCCATTGTGTACAAGATACACTTATTTTTCTAACACATGATACCACGAGGAGAGATGGGAGATATAATTAACAATTTTTATGTTGGACATAACTCATAATGCCCAAACGATAAAGATTTATAATCAAACTAAAACTTCCTATAAATAGTAAAAACGGAAATAAAATAGATTTTTGACTGGAATCATGTAAATTCTGCGTGATCAACCTAGTATAGCCACGTTGGTTGGCTAAAGTACCATCTCCTACCCTAAAAGCATATATTGTATGTGAGTAACTCATTTTGGTTTGCAAAAGATACGCATGTTGTAAGGTTCTAACGGTCCAGATCACCTCCACCTCTGATCAAGCCTTCTCTAATCCATCTTGGACATGAAAGTGCCTGCAACCCGCTCCACATCACATCACGTGGTCCACTTGAGCTTTGGATCTGCCTCAATATTTGGGTCATGTCTAAATGAGCTGCCTAAATGGATAGACGGTGTGGATAAAACACATATACCTCACGGAGCTTGGGACACGTCTTCCGAGACGGGTGCTGCAGGCAATCCGCTTAACAGGGGTAGACAATGGTGAAAGTCGGTTGTCATTTTCAAGATGAACGGCAGATCATGCACCGTACATGTGGCATGCATTTATGGCAATCCGAACTGTGCAAATCGTGGGGCCCGCAGTGGATGGTGAATGTGCTAACAATCACACTGATAGATCGGTAGAAGCATCTCAGTTTACCCCTTGAATTGAACCTCAGCGGATTTTTAATTTTAACCGTCCATTTAGATAGTTAGGATCCTTCAATCAATATAAATTTCAAGATATGCTCAATCCAGGATGGGACACACACACGATTTAAACCATGTCAGATGTATGGCGGATGAATTACCTCCACTGACTTTTCTACGGTATCCGCAGCTCTCTCTACAAACATCTCTACCACTCATCTCCCTAGTGGTGTTTCAATCCAGACCGTCAATCAAATCGGTCTATCATAGATATACACATCTACCACGCCATACCCCATATTTAGGATATTCTACCAGATTGGTAGCCAGAAACAGATGATTAATAGAAAGAAAAAAAAAAATGACAAGTCTCGAAAGGTTGGAATTGTATAGTTGGAAGATTTCAAGGAATCCCTCCTGCATGGTGAGTATTGCGAGATGGACGGTATAGATAATCGCACCTTTGTTATTGAACCGGAGTTGGAGGAATTATAGAATCATCGACGCAACACTTTTTTCTTTTTTTTTTTCCTTTTTTTTTTAACACACGCACACACACCCCCACACACTCACCCAATAGTGGGATTTCACCAACTATGAATACTCAAACCTTTGACCGGGTGTTGAAACTCCTTATAGTCTACCACGCAAGCAAGAGTAAGAATCCATCGACGCGACACTTTGCACGGTAAACATGTATTTTTGGTTCTAACAAGTGGGGTCCATAGTGCATATTTCAGACCATTGAGCTGCTGGGCCCCACGAAGGTTGGTTTATACCCTGAAAATCTCCTTGGTTGGACGATACGAGTGTTTAGGTTTGTGGACAACAAATGTACGGCTGAAAAGATAACTGATTATCTGCAAGACCGGTATCGTATCTTATGGTAAAGTGACATCTTTTCCAACGGCATGGCACTTGTGTAGGAAATCAGGATCATGAATAAGGGAACCGGATTCGATGAGGCCGGAGAAACACCGACTTCGTTGAGGCCGTGACCGTGGGGCCCACCTTGATGTAAGTGTTATATATACCCGCCATCCATCAATTTTGAAAGCTCATTTTAGGTAATGTACCCAAAAATGAAGCAGATCCAAATCCCATGTGGCCCTACCACAGGAAACAGTGGTGACTGGTGATTGAATGTCACCGTTAAAAACTTCATGTGGGCTAAGGAAGTTTTTTTTTTTTATATCAAGCTGATATCAGTTTTTTCCCTTAATCTAGGTCTATGTGACCTTATCAACTAATTGGATGGCAAATAAACATTACAATGGCCCTAGAAATTCTTTAATGGTGGCCATTCAATCAACACTGTTTCCTGTGGTGTGGTCCACCTGAGATTTCGACCGGCGTAATGTTTGGACCCATTTTCTAAAATGAGCTTCCAAAACGGATGGACCGTGTGGATATACAACACATAGATCAAGGTGAGCCCCACAGTCATGACCTCGCTGAAGTCGGTGTTTGCGGGCCTCACGGAATCTTCTTCCATGGAAAAGGTATTCCCCACCATATTACCTTTTCCTTTTCGTTAGTTCCCGTTTTTATCCTTCCAGCGTTTCTCGCTGTATGACTTTTATACGTTTGTCTTGTGTTCTATGTTCTTGTGCTATTTTGATAATGTTTTTGTTTTTTCCTTTGGATATCCACGAGGAATTGAGCTTAGGGCCCTTTTTTTTTTTGTTTGAGACTTTGGCTTTTCTTGATTGTAATTGGATCGAGAATTTTTATTTACCTTTATAGGAAAATTTTCAAGCTGATCCAATCACTAGGTGGGCCATACATGTACGTAGAGTCATACCGTCAGCTCAACATTGTGACTGGCCTGAAATTGTGCAAGTTGATCTTTGTGGTGGGGCCTACTTTAATGGTACTGATGTAATGTACCAGTGGCATTTTGATGGGAAAGAGGGGAATCTACGTAGACCACTTTTTCCTCGGGTGCTCTTGCATAGGTATTTTAGCAATCCACTTGTTTTGCAAACCTTGTCATATGTCATGATTTGTATGCCAAAACATGCACACGTTGATGCCTCAAATGACAAAAGGTCATATACCCCATACTTTGGGGTGTAAATGGGCCAAGCTCAGGCCTAAAATTTTTGAATTTAAGCCTGGCTCGTTAATGGCCTTATGTGTTGTGTTGTGTCAACTCAATCAAACACGAGGTTATATGTGTGATCGAGGGCCTGTATTTAAATTTTATATGTATATGATATGCAATCGTGCTAGTGTTTACTTGACTTAATGTTTGATTAAATCATTGTATCCCTCGCATTAAGTCAGACTGATTAGAAATTGGACACAATGATCCAGTTATCTTCTCAAACACCAGTTGTGATGAGTTATTAGACAATTTGTAAAAGGGTAAGGATTAGTCCTTCTGAATGGATTTTTATTTATTATTATTTTTTTTATGCCTTATGTCAATAGATTTAAGGACTTGCTCTCACACAAGTACTTTAGCTTGATATTTCTCAAAAGAATATAAATAAAACAAAAGGAATGTTAAACCGTCAATTTTATTAATATTTGAATGTATAGCCAATTACAATCGACAAAGTATCAAATAATCGAAGAAATAAAATCAATGAGGGATAAATACTTGATTCGTCTATCGAAACAGACAATCGAGGTGGATGGTCGGCATGATGTGACAATATTGATATAATCACCTAAATCGAAACTCAATTGATTATAATCCAACAACTTAGAGTTGTTGATATTTAATCTACTCTTACGGTACAATCGGTACTATAGCGGGAGCCGCTAAGCAGTAGAAATCTAAGCTAGATCTATGGTAGACTATGATAAGATAGATAAATGAAAGATAAATTAAAAAGTATATAAATGAGTTTAGCGTAAGCCCTCAAGCTCTTCATCATGTTCTCCTTTTTATGACTTGTCAATGTGGTAAAACTCTCATCGTATTTCCTTACTCATCTTGAATACTTCATATTTACGACTTACTTTTCAAATAAGAAAATCTTACGGACATATCCAAAACTACTGGTTTCTAAGATTTTCTTCTTTTAATTAATCCATTTACAGAGATGTTTATGGTCCACTAATCAGATTCGAGATGATCAGGAGATCGCTGGTCGATCATGACTATTCACCTGGTGGCCCACCTCTTACACTTCCAATCGAGGTGTTGGACGTCCTGATCAAACAACCTTATGTATTTAACAACTCACTCCATGGTAGTTTGGAGTGTTGGAGATGATAGATGAACATGATTCTCCTGATCCTGATTTGTTATCAGAAATTAGTCAAACCAGATCTTTTATTTAGTTCTCTCATTCGCTTGATCTCAATCGAACCACGACCACATGATCGGGTCCTCAAGCTCTCATATTGACGCCTTACGATTGGCTCTTTGAGATACAAGTCTAGTTCTAATTTCTTTGTCTCATTATATATATGTTCTTGTGTTAAGAAATACATGTATTCATCGTCGAGTCTCTTGTCATCGCTTGTAGAAATATTAAGATCTTAATCATCTTATGTGATTGTATATGAAGTGTATAATTCTTCAATTCTGTCACAAACCCTAGAGATTTCGGTTATCGCCCTTTGATCAGAATAAATCTTCATAAAAATGAACTTAACATACTTCATCTTGCACCGATGATCAAGAACAACCACTAAGGCCATTAACAAATGATATTCATCTCAGTACTTATCTAACTTCATTTGCATATTAAATGTCATCAGTTGTAGAAAATTTAGACCCTCACTCGTACTTTTTCTTAGGGCTTCTTTGATTTTCAAACAGTTGAAACAAATATATTTGTTATGGGATACTTATTTTCAGAAAATATCTTTGTGCAGTCATAAAAAAAACATTGAGAAACTTATGAACTTGTTTTGCTTTACTCCAATCATCTTCAGTAAATAATCAAGAGTACATTCTATCACACACCGCATATTTAGGCGAGTTCCAATTCCGAAACCGAATACAACATTTGAAAAGTTAAATTCGAACGTGTGCATACATCAAACTTTAATGTTTTATTAGCATTCGCATTCAAACATTGCATTATATCACTCCATATACTCAATTTTAGAAATGGCCCCCTTATGTATTTTACACTCTCTCTTATATTCTCTATAATGTGGTCAATTATTTTCAGTCATTCCTTTACAATTAGGTTTAGTATGTGGGCACAACACCTAACATATAATATTTTCCCTCAAAAAATAAATCGTCGTTTACCTTAAACTGGTTACGTAAGAATGAAATTACATTGTTATTTGATGAATGATCATCTAAAATTACTAAAGATATTTCATTTTCAATGCCCCAATCTCGTAGACAGTTATATATACAATTTGAAATAACCAAATCAGAATACGAATGAGGAAAGTGACGGAAGTTCAAAATTCTCTTACAAAGCTTTTAATCTTCATCGACATAATATGCAGTCAAGGAAATGTATCTCTTTATTCGATTAGACGTTGTTCACAAATTAGCAGTCAAATTTATTTTTAAGACTGATGTAAAAAATGCCTTCAGTTTTATTTTCTTACTTGTGTATATCTTCATGTACTACCTCTTTACAGTGACGCGGGATGCCTTCTCAACCTAAGGATTAAAGAATTCACTGTATTCCATTAAAACTTTTCTCTCTATCATTCTAAATGGTTTTTCTCAACGATCACAAGTCTTACATACCACTCTTTCAATTTCTCTTTGTTAAACTTATGAGCGATACCTTTAGACTCATCCCCTTCAGATTTTCTAAATGAAAACAATCGTTGGCCTGAAATTGGAGTTTTTGGTCTATTTGAATAACTTTGCCTGTGTTTATTTAAATGAGTAGTTGACCCCATAGGATTCTTACTGTATAATGATTTGCAATGCATATATATAATCTTCACTACACCATTAATTACAACGTCTTCAAAGTCATCTCACACAGCTGATCTTTTCTTTCCTTTGGTTGCAATAGAAGACCATTTTTTCTCCATAATAAGAAAAGATGTAACTTACGCACCTGCACCGCGGATAGTTGAGACTTCCTCACTAGGCATTTATAAATATAAAGATATGAAACTAACTTTTAAGCACTTATCAATACAAAGTGGTGTATACTTAAACACCATCTAATTTTTTAGAATTGTGTAAGTATTTTAATCGATCACCCATTTAAGGTTGAATAGGTTGTAATGCTTTCATTTTTCAATTTAAATGTTATATCAAAATTTCGGTAGCATCTCTCTTTATCTCTCTATATATATTAATATTGTATTTGATTTACACTTCAACTATCCACACAAAGTGTTGATATTCGATTACGGAAATAAATACATAAAATATATCCAGAGAGAATGAGAGACGTACCGGAACAAGCATATACATTTAAATTAGAATAAATGAAAGTATTCTTATCTATCTAACATTGAACTGTTAAAAAATGGGACAATTTGATAATTTCTATGTATTAAAAAACACACTAAATCTATGTCTAGCAACATAAAATTCTCAAATGAGCAATTAATTATTCAATACTACGACAATAGAAAATTAATCTAACTGATAGAACAATAACAATAACATCAATTTAACATTAACATTAACAATATAACATTGCCATTAACAGTAAAAAAAATTACATTAATATTAACATTAATTTAATAATATAACATTCAAATTCTAAATTCTAATATTAACATTCACATGTAAAAATAATATTAAGTCATTAACAATCTAAATTCTAACATTAAGTTATTAACAATATAAATTCTAATATTCAGATTCTAACAATAACATATGTGAATATTAATTAACATTCATATATGACATAACTAACATTAACAAACTAGCATTAATATATATATTATAATATATTTATTATACAATATATATATTTTGGATTATACAATCATCCTGTACATTTATACATCCATCCATCCAACCATCTCTCCTATCCATTCACCTCTATAGGGCTTTAGGATATTTTATATATATATATATATATATATATATATATATATATAATATATATATATATATATATATATATATATATATATATAGAGAGAGAGAGAGAGAGAGAGAGAGAGAGAGAGTCATGCTCCCCTGCGCACGTATGCACGTGCGCACCTTTGCACATGTGTCATGGGTGTCTAATCTGAACAATCCATGTGATGCGGAATCCCATAAAACATCATGTGACAAATTTTCACCCCGATCTAAAATTCTGGTGGGCCATAGCAAAGATAAACGCAAATCAAGGGAGGAAACTGTTTTCATTTTTCATGGCCCATCGAAGTTTTAGATCAAAGTAAAACTTGGGCCCGGGGGGTTTCACGAGGTGCTGCTTCACATGAACGGTTCAGATTTTGGATCTACATCACATATGATGGGTTCTCAAAAAAGTTTACGAACTGGTTCACAGGTGAGCGTTTTCGTGTGTGTGTGTGTGTGTGTGTGTGTGTGTATAGAGAGAGAGAGAGAGAGAGAGTTAATAATTGGGCAACAATTATAGATAGCGTCTAGCGAGTTAAAAAGAGATAGGAGGACAAGGTTTTTTTTTTATTTTTTTAAAGTTGATATTTATATCAATTGACCAAGTGAGTCGACTCGAATCAATCCTAGTTGAGTTCAAGTTATGGACTGATCAACTGACTAAGTGAGTTGAGTCGGACCAATCCGAGTTGAGTTCGAGTTATAGACTGAATCGAGTCCAGTGGAGCTTGAACCTGCTCAAAATGTTTTTAAGCTTAACTATTCAGCTCGACTCAACTCAAATTCAGTTTCAAGCCGAATTGAGTGGAGTTTATTCAAGTCAAACCAAATGAGTTAACCGAGTTAGCTTGGTTCGTGTTCAGCTGTACACATCAGTGCCACAACCAGTTGTAAATGAGACTAGCAAGATGAGCTTAGCAACGTTACGTAGGTTAGCTTATCATACAGGCTGTTTCATTTGCTAACGTGGAAGATACTGGGGAAATGCAAAACATATGGGCCCCAACATAAACATCACTTGACCTGAAAATCAGGCCGATCTACTAACCGTCCATTAATGTTTTGGATAGGGTGGGCCGGCCTGATTTCCGTGACAGGTGATCTTCATGGTGGGCCCCACCTCTTGCACAGCGGGGATGTCCTGCAAACGGTGCATGCGAGAACAACCGGTCGAGCAAAACAGTGTGCATAAAGACGGAGGCACTGGTCATGAGAAGAAAAAGGTTATGCCTACGTAGAAACGATCACATTTTATAATTGTACTCACTAAACACGTGGAAACGATGCACACGTGCAGGATCGGATCTGGTCATCAGGAGGCAACCCCACCACACCACCGTGCAGATGCAATGTCTCAAAAATCAGATCGAATTTGGTCATCAAAACCACAACATGTGTACATATAGTTTGGGCCGTTGGTCCGTTTATCTTAACCATTCATTCATTTTGCATAGATGTGGTGATCATCATCTCTAGACATGGCATCTAGACCGTGGGGATAAAATGACCATCGAATCCAGTTGTGCATATTTACACTTCATTTCCACATCTACGGTCAGGGGCCGATGTTCATCAAGCCCGGCCCGTGAACTGTCTGGGCTCAGCCCGGCCCTACCAGTACCACATCCAGTTGGCCAAGTACCCATTTCAACGGTGTTAAATAACTCGAACCGGTCCATTGTAGTGTTGGGTCCTTTGGCCTATCCGAACGAAGACCTAGGAAATCTAATAGATATCATAATCCAGGGGTCCGCTAATCTGTGGGATTTTATTTACGGCCCACCATATCAACGACTCGGATCACTTAACGGTTGGCCCCTCTTGTACAAAATGGAACACCATCTGTATGTTTCCGATCCAAGCATTCCACATGAATCACCAACCATCATGGTACAAGACAACCTGAATGGTACCCTAGCATTGATTTCGTGCTAGTGGAGACCAGTTTTTGGTGGATCCAGACCGTTGGTATGACCCTCCATGTATGCTGTTGCTTCTTACCCTTGTTCTATTTCCTGCCTAACCATTTGATTTTAGGCTACTAAACCAAGGAAAACAGTCGTCTGATTTGATATAGTTTTTGGATACCACCAATCCATGCTGCGGTCCTTCAGATCTACGGTCTGGATCACCAAACCTAGGGTCATATATGTAAAAATGGCACGTATGGACTTCTTAATTCCTCCATTAACTGGTTTTAAAATGTTGTCGGTGGGCCTACCGTGACTAAAGGCCCACCAACTCCGTCCTTAAAGTGGACCCCTTCAATTTCAGACCGTATTCCCAAAATCAGGCTAATCCAAAACACAAGGGTCACACCACAGTAGTGGGGACCAATCGTGTAGGACCCACTTTTTTTCTTTTTCTTTTTGGGTTCCCTTTTTCGTATTTGCCATCCAATCCGTTCGTAAGATGGGACGCACCATGATGAATGGCAACCCCAAAAATCAGACCGTATTTCGACGTGATTTTACTCGGCGGTGGCTTACCCGAGTCTTGGATTGGCCTGATGTTTAGGCAGGAAGTAGAAAGAGGAGGCACGCGTGATGGACGGAGGTGGATGTCATGGACAGATCACGGTTCGGCCCACACTCAAGGATGTAGAATATGCTTATTCTAGAAACATTGCAGACGAACCGGCGACGAATTGCTGGGTCTTGATTATCATAACATGAGTAGTTGTGTCTCGATGCATCATCCTCTTGGTACAAGTGGGGTCTACGGTTCATTGACCCGGACAGTTGATCATATGTCCACAATCACATATAATGGAAGACCCAAAAACATATCCACATTGGAAGACTCTAGCCATCAATCTTCTACCTTCGTTTTTGGACCGTTGTTGCATTTTTATCTCAATGGTCTAATAGGAACTCTAATTAGTAAGAATTTCAGGAATTCCAACGTACACAGTGCGACGAGAAGATTGACGGTCCAGATCATGGTCCGATTTATACATATTCGCGTATCCGGATACTCATGCATTCGGGTGCACGGGGGATCTGTACTTCCTCAATTGAGGAAAGAAAAGAAAATGAACCGTAGGTATGGCGATGCATCTGAGATGGAAAAGCAATTTCTATCACCTGTTCTTTAATCATTTTTCAGGCCAATGGATACATTTACAAAAACCCATGAACTTCCACTTGACAATTGAAAAACATGGCATTTGTTTCCTTTCAATGCACCCAAACAGGGCGGGGCCTATAACAATACCTTAATTGTTAGAAAAGACATTGCTGATTGATTACTGGGCCCCACTTCTCATCACTCTCTGATCATCATCGATTGGTAGCTAAGCTGTTGGTGAATCTTATGGCATCAGATCCTGAATGGATCATAGGAAGAAGTGAGCCCCACTTGATGGTATGGTAGGTCTTGTTTCCAGCCCCGTCGGTGACCCAATGGACCCGATCTGACTTCCACGTCTCCAATCCAAATTCATGGACCGGTTTATAATTTGGGTCCGGTATGTGTTGGTCCAACTAATTTTAATTTTAATAATAATATTTTTCAACACCAAAACCTTGTTCTAATTAATTGAGGTAGGCTATATGAATCACCTTATGCCATCTTATACTTTATTTTTATTTTTATTTTTGTTAATTGTAAGTAGACCCCACTGTCAGTTCAAACTTCACAGTTAGCCACTCCCACTAGGGAATCGATACCAAGACTAGTGTTGAAACGAGGTATCTTTCACTCACTTTATGCCATCTTATACCTTAGTATGCGCTTCTAAGTAGTGTTGGTCCATTTGGACATCTTCAATTGATTAATCTGAGCGTTTTATTAATTTCAGAATACATTTTAAAGACTACTTTGCAAATATTTTACTGATCAAATTCATTCTTGATTTGGCCATATTTTCTATGGCCATCCTTTATTCCAAGCTATGGATAGAATGACTATGATTGCTTAACAATATTGATTCTTTACAATCATAAGCAATTTATGATGGCCCTAACAAATAGATGGATCAGATTTTTTAACAGAATTATTTTTGTATAAACCATCTTGACCATCCATATTAAATGTCAGTGATCAATGGTTAATATTTGTTGGATTGGTGCACTGTTTGCAGGGTAGGCCATGAAACATGGGGCTTGTACCTAATGAAATAATATCTATCAAAGAATTGGATTGAATTAAACTATTCAAGTGGACCAATGCAACTCAAGAGAATTTCTCATATGAAAGATATATTAAATTATATTAATTACTCTAGCTAGCAACAGATGGAGGTTGATCTAAGCCATCCGTTCAGGTGAGCCCGACCATATAAATGGACCCGCACGTAGACCCGACCTCCAAAGACTTGGTGGTACCGAAACAAGATCACCCCCGGGTTCAGGTCCTAAAAATGAGAGTCTGACCCGAATGGTATGAACCCGATCAGTCCATATCCGGCAACTGTAGGACCGGACACCGACAGCCTTTCTTGATGGGCCCAAATAGCTTGGAGATTGCTTCAAATGTCCGGTTGGAAGGTCCTAACCTTTTGGATTGATGGCCTGTAAATAGACAGTTGAAGAGAAATGACAGCAGCGGTCCACATTCAACAGAAAAAGTGTCCAAGGTGGGACATCTCTCTTCCACTATACTTCTGAATCACCAATGAGTCAAGACTCATATGACTCGATATGGTGACTCACTGAGTCTCGTAAATTTTGACCCGGCAACGTCACTTCTCGAGAGAGGGCATCTACATGGCGAGATCCAGCTGATGGATAGCTCGGAACTTGCACCCATGTGCCACATTGGCACGTGTGGGGGCGTGTAGATGTACTTGTCTTACACGTATGCATTTGGGATTAGCAAACCTCGATAGAACAGTCAAATCCCTTGTAATAACCGGATCATGTGGGAATATTCAATGCATTCCAATGGCGGCAATACCTAAGCAATTTATTCTTAAAAAATAGAGAAAAAAATCTGATCCACATCTCATACCTGATTAAAAAAAATAACTATTCAGAGTTATTTGATACTCCGGCTGCATATGATGCTCGATACGCAGGCACCCCGAAATTGTACATGTGGCCTGCTAAATTGTGTTAATTCACTGTCTCTAACTTTATATTATCAAAATCAAATTGGTTAAACATTCTTAAATTCTGGATCGTTGATGTTTGTTTGTTAAAATAGGACCGTCTGATTTTTTTCATTTTCAACCGTTCAGAAAATCTCCATCAATCCGATAGTCATATGATCAAATAAATAATAATTCTTGGTTCATGATACATCTAAGCTGGAACTAATTATGGACATTTTAATTTGAATTATTTTTATGCCATGTACGTAACTTATAAGTAATCTCACGGCGCCTGTGTATCATCCATAGCACTCTGTCGGAGTATCAAAAATTTTCTCTGTTAGATTTCAGTCCAAGCACATGGATCCGGGACAGGATATTCTTCACTCCACTTTCCTTCTCACCACTCACATTGATGAAATCAAAGCTGCACAAACACGGCAGCCGTTCATTCATTCAAATGCTTGGCTGCTACATTGGAATCGCATGACACCTACCTTACTATGATTCGAATTTACGTGTGGGGCCCCCCTCTGATCGTTCTGGACGCCATGGATTGCAATTAGACCCAATGATCGGATATTCAAATATGGGCCTGCAAAATGGCTTGTACGACCCTTTTTCACTCCTGCCGTCCACTTTGCATAACCCTTAATTGTGTGGTTGTGATCATCCAATCGTAGTTATTTTTGGATCAGATCGGTTAGGATAGTGGATAGGTACAAAGGTATCATAGCCCTACATACAGCTGTACAGTAGATTACAAACAGATTATCTCCACCATCCTAACAACATTCAACCTAAGGTGGGACCCACAACTCTAACGGTCTTTGTTGATCATACGCCAACCCACTTGGGCCTATATATAAACTCACATCACAATAAACTATGAAGTATTCGCACTGAATCAGGACTCTTTAACACATGATTTTTCAAGCCACCTAAAGATATGGGCGGCATCTTCCCGGTTTTTCATTTTGTATGGTTTGGCGACCGAAGCCATTCATCTGAGAGGGCCCCACCATGGATGGACATATCTCCCGGATTGGAAGATCCTAGGGACCTGATTTTTGGACCCATTTCTCACTTGTAGCAAGGACCATTCCTTTATGACTATTATCAACCGTCTATTTGCAGGGAAATGACTGGAGGGCTAGGATTTCCCCACCAAGTGGACTTTTTGGAGCAAGGTCACCATCCGCTATGAGTCGATCAAATCAATGGTCTGAACAGTCAAATCATGGACCCCACTTATACTAACTGGGGCATAGCATCCTATCCTACCCCATACCCTCTGGTCGAGGATAATGGTATTCCTCGAGAATATTGGTGAAGAAGCATAAACCGCTCCAAAATATTCAAAACCAATATTCATATTTAATGTAAACAAGTCATCCAAGGCACTTGAAAAGATGCAGATACAGGAGACCAAATCGAGAATACCATTCCTCTATAACTATTGTATAATAAAGCTTATTCTGAAAGCCCGTAGCCCAAAACTCAAGACCTATTCAAAAGGCAGGTATGTCATGTTAATAACCTAACCAATATGGGGGTCCTTACTCTTGCTCGGGTGGTAGACTCTCAGGAGTTTCAAATCCCGGTCAAGGGTTCGAGTACCCATAGGTGTGGAAATTCCACCAGCGTGAGTGTGTGGGGGTGTGTGTGCGTGTGTTAAAAAATAAAAAATAAAAAAATCCTAACCAATACGGCAAAAGCCCCAAGATTAATGGAATGCATCAAGCTAGGCCCTTAAATTAGACCGAAATAGACCACCAAAGTCCATGGCGGACATCCGAGGTGGCCCACTCTGTGGCGACACTTAATCTAGCCTCTTTTCTGGGGTAGGCCTTTCAACTATAGTTGTTGTTCAGATAGGCCTTTCCAAACATAGCAGTTGCACGTTGGTTGTCTATTACCTGAACATAAGACTTGGTGTTAGCTATAGTACCAAATGTTAAGAACCTAACTAATATGCCAAAAATTCAAGATTGATGGAACACGTCAAGCTAACCATTAAACTGGATGGGAAACACACACCATTAAAAACATTCCAAAATAGGCCCGAGGTGTTTTATATATGGCATCATGTCCATTCATAATGTGTCCCACCGGGATGAATAGACACCCCGAAAATCAAGCCATTCCAAAACTTACGTGGGCCACACTACGTGTCTGAAGAGAGATCTTGAACATAGATACTATGATAGGCCAGAAATACAGCATTATCCATATTTGTAACAAACTGTGGAGGTACCATGGTAGCTCTTGTAAATTTTGATAATTAATGGTGAACCATTCTCAGGCAGCAGCAAGATTTCTGTGTAATTAATTTTTATAAGGTGAGGCAGTACTATACAAGCTCTCTATGACAGGCAAGGTTCAAAATATCAGCGTGTGTCATATCAAAGGTACTTCAATAAACACAAAACATGTGACACGACACATTCAGAGGACATTTGGAACCATGGCATCTGGCAAGAAAAAGAGCATAGGCATAAATGATAGTGAAATCTGAACTACGTGTGCATATGTTTCTCTTGTTTTTGTACTACCATCCACTGTTTGGTGATAGCATGGGACGAAACATATTACAGTGAATTCCTAACATTAAAACAAAATAATAGAAACTACAACCCAGACTTTATGACAGAACCGTACGGATTATTCTTCTCCAAGCAGCATGATAATTATTGTTGCAAGTATTGGGACATAAACACACACACACATGCATGCAAAAACACACATGCACGCATAAACACACAAGCGTTTAATGCACATAAAAAGGAGAGAGACAGAGGGAAAGGTTGTGGCTACACAGGTGCTACATGCAAAGAGAAAAAGGGCATCCGGAATGGTTTCAACAATCGGCAACCCATCTCTACTTTTTTTACAATTCTATGACCCACTCAAGTTTTCGTCAGCTTTATTTTTGGGATGATGTACTAAAATGAGCCGGCTCAACAGATGTATGAAGAGGATGTCACAAAGTTATCATGATAGGGCCCATAGAGCCTTTGTTGCACAGGCTCCCTACATCGTCCGTGGAGGCTACACGCAAAGAGGAGGAAAGTGGGAGCATGAAAGGGTTCAATGATTTCATGAAAACACCATATTGAGGCCCACACAAAATTGTAGAATAAGCTTAGACGTAGTTGTAGATGAACCGGCCCCAAATCCTTAATGTCTGAAGAGAGATCTTGAACACAGAGATACTAGCATAGGCCAGAACAGGATATTCATATTTGTAACAAACTATAGAGGTACCATAGTAGCCCTTTTAAATTGTGATAATTGCTTGTGAACAATTCTCATGCAGCAGCAACATTTCCCAGTAATTAATTTCTTTAAGGTGAGGCAGTACCATACAAGCTCTCTATGACAGGCAAAGTTCAAAACATTGAGTGTATAATATCAAAGGTACTTCAATAAATACAAAACATGTGACACAATGCATTCAGACAACATTTTGAACCTTCGCATCTGGCAAGAAAAAGATGATTGGCATGAATGAAAGTGAAGTCTGAACTACATGTTCATATTTTTCTCTTGTTTTTGTAATACCATGCATTGTTTGGAGATAGCACAGGACAAAATATATTACAGTGAAATTCATAACATTGCAATAAAATAATAGACACTACAACCCAGACTTTATGACAGAACGGTACAGATTATTCTTCTCAAGGCGGCATGATCATTATTGTTGCGAGTATTGGGACATAAACACACACACAAACAAGGGATTGTGGTACACATAATGCACGTGGAGAGAGTAGGGGAGAGAAAAGGAGAGACGGAGACGGAGACGGAGACGGAGAGAATGGGTGCGGCTACATGCAGGTAGGAATGTCAACGGGACGGTTTAGGGCCAGGCTGAGCTCTGTCCAAGTCCAGCCCATAAATTTCCACCGAAGCCCAAACCCGGCCCGTGACAAGCTAAGATAGTCCAGCCCAGCCCAGATTGATTATACGGGCCTGGCCTGAGCCCAAGCCCAAAATTTCTCCATTTTCAACATAAATTCTCTTCAGAAGTCTTCCTTCTCTAGCATTCACCATGAAGATTTCTACAGCAGAGAAGAGAAGAAGAAAAAGACTTGGAAAGAAAGAAGCACTGGCCTTTCTTTCCTTCTTTCTTTGAGGGGAAAAAAACAGAAAAGAAAAGAAAAATGAAGAGAGAGAGAGAGAGAGAGAGAGAGAGCTTCTTTCTTGAGGAGGGAGAGAGAGAGAGAGAGAGAGAGAGAGAGAGAGAGAGAGAGAGAGAAGGAAAGGGTGCAGCTACATGCAGGTGGTGCTACATGCGAAGAGAGAAAGGGGCACCTAGAATGGTTTCAACAGTGGGCGACCCATCCCTACTTTTTTACAAGTCTATGGCCCACTCAAGTTTTCTTCTGCCTCATTTTTTGGCAAATGTCCTAAAATGAGCCGGCTCAACAAATGTACAAAGAATATGTCACAAAGTTATCACGGTAGGGCCCATAGAGCCTTTGTTGCACGAGATCCCTAATATGACATTGTCTGTGGAGGCTACACGCAAAGATGAGGAAAGTGGAATCATGAAAGGGTTGAAATGACAAAATTGCCATTGTTGAAAGGCCAGACACATCCCATTTTCCTTTTAAACTTGAAAGTTTACACCCTCTGTTATGCTACTCGAGCTAAGTTATAGTGTTGTCCACTCGATGAATGGACATGGCTGATGCACAAGGTGATCCTGATGATGGGGCGAAACCATTGGAAAGATTGGATATGATGTCCCACGCACATGAAAGGTTGAAATATTATCCGCTGGAGGGAGGAAGAGAGAACCTTTTATATGAGCAATTAATGAACTCCAATACCCAAAAATGCTACATGCCATGTTCTTGTGCAGGAAACAGAAAATATCGTACAAATTCTATCAAGGAAATAGATAGGAAGGTTCCATGCTTAAACATGAAATGTGCTGCTCATCAGTGAACCTAGTTGCTAAGTCATTAGGCCCCCTAGGAATGAGATTCTTATACGAGTTGCCTAACAAAGATGCTAATTATATAATCTTGATGATAATGAAAGAAGATTTGAACTCTTCAAGAGTTAATTTTAATAATTGCTTGACCAGAGAACAATTATTTCAAGAATGGACAAGACCTCAAGAGCCACGAGGAACTAATAATATCACCTTTCTCATTCATCTAATTTTATCACCACTGTTTGATCTTCCCATCAGGATCTGCTGCCAATGAACCTACAAGATTCTTCAAACATTGGAACCAATCCTTTAAGAGGTGTTTGATCCAATTCTCGATTTCATCCTCAACGTCAACACATTCAAATATTCAACTACTCTCTTTCCAGGGGCACAACAACATTGCAAAAGGGAGGGTCCACAAGTTCTCTAATCTCGACTTGAAAGGCCATGAGGGCCACCCTTCAACTAATTCATAGAACCAATCATCATACAGAGCAGTTCATTGGATTCACCCCATGCTCAATAATGGAATGAGAGGAAGATGAAGTTACCACTAAGATAAAGCTTGTAACTTTTTGTACCCACCAATAGCAAATAAATACCATGATAAAGACGAAACATAGTTCTAAAACTCGTTGACTTGACTTAAAACTTGGCCAAGTCAACTCAACTTGGTGATATTTCAAGTTGAGTCTTTTGGAAACTTGGTTCCAGGTTTGACTTGACCCCAACTCGGGAGGCTCGACCACTCAGTCGACTCAAAGCAGCTCGTGGTGACTTAAACTGAGTCATTTGTTGAGTCATCATTGTCATCTAAGCCTTATCCCAATTAATTGTGGTCAGCTACATGAATCTTGTTCCACTCCATCAAGGGTCATACCTTCATTTAGTCTTTTCTTACTACCACCATCCATGTCATTTTGGGCCTTCAACTTGCACCAACTCACTCCTAACCAGTGTAGTTCTTGATCTCCGATGCACATGACTAAGCCATCCAAGTCTACTTTCCCTCGTCTTATTACCTATTGACACTACTCCTAAGTTCCCTCAAACACCTTCATTTCTAATTCTATCCTTGTCTTGCAACTCATCCATCTCAACATCCTCATATTAGCTAAACCCATCCTATGAATATGTCGTTCCTTAACTACCCAACATTTTGTCCCATAAAGTATGGCTGGTCTTATAGCTATTAATGCAAGGGCATTTTCACACCGGGCTCAAGTGGGGTGGCATGTGTGATGCGGGGGCACACTTGGGGTGGGTGGCCCATGTGAGGTGGGTGGCTTGTGTGAGATGCCCCACCCATGTGAAGCGGGTGGTTCGTGTAAAGTGGAACCCATGTGAAGTGGGGCCCACGAGGGGGGTTTGGCTGAGGTCCTAACCCATGGGATGTGGGGTCTTGGGCTATGAAATAAAAGGATTGATTCACCATGCTCTATCAGTTCAAGCTTTTAGAGCAAGTGATTAATTGTCCTACATCAGCTATCCTATAAAAATTTTCCTTTCGGTACACAACGGTCACATAAAACTCCAAGGCACATCTCCATTTCTTCCACCCAGCTTGAATTCCATGGGTAACATCCTTCTGAATCTCTCCACTCCCATGAATTATTGGGTATTGAAAGTGGTCATTTTAGGAAACTTCTTGGTCAGCAATCTTAACTAATTCCTCATTATCACTCCTATTGTTACTAAAATTGCACTCCATATACACAGTTTTAGTCCAACTAATTATAAATACTATATTCAGAGGTATTTTTAAATAAAAAAGCAAAGGAGAGTGGGAATCAAACCCACAACCTCACTCATACGAGATGGAATACTTAATCAGTGCGTCAACAAGTAAAGTGTTGATAAATTTTCAACTTTATATTACGTATACAAAGTCAAACTGTTTGAGATATCTACACTTATCCCTACTACACGTATACGAAGTCTTCGAGTCGACTGACCAGGCTGAACATCGAGTTGAGTTGAGTTTATGGGTTTTCAAACTATGCAACGGATCCTGCATCAAGAAGTGAAAATAACCAAGATGGCAACAATCCTACAGGTTCTCATAATCTTTGTATATAATTCACCTGAACCGTAACTATAATATCAATATCTTCTATAGATGTCCGCAACATTTTCCCTCAACACAACGCTCTTCTCATTACATGAATAGAATGAACAAAATAATGAAATTATAACTCGTGTTATTAAGTGTTTGTTACTATTGCATTTGTGATTGTGAATCTGACTGTTGATATGAGAAGGGGCAATTATATTCCGAACACAACAGGTATTAAAAAAAGAAAAAGAAAGAAAGAAGAAGCTTAGCACATCTAAATAGACCACAACCAACTTTGGTAATAGTGTGAACCAGCATAGGTGTTGAGATTGGTTAATAGTGCTGGTACTTCAAATAAAATGCTTTTAAGTTTCTAACCATGGGATGAACCATGCAACAAAGCAATATGTCATGGAAGATGCCTCCTAAAGTGGAATAATATAATTATGTAATGGTTGAACTGTGTAACCAAGTCAGGGAGGCCAATTTTATTAGTTGGGCCTTATAAACAAGTCATAAAATTTGAGAGTATAGAATATTAAACTCATTGAAATGTTTTGCTGTATAACCAAATCAGGTAGGCCGTTTTCATCAGGCCATACTTGGATGAAAATAGAAATAATAGAAGTGTTCGTTTATATCCTAGTCATTGGATGAATTGTCTCCAGTCAAAAGGAATACGAGAAGGATGAGCTCCAGGTGCTTAGTTTGATCCTAATCATGTTCCAGATACCTCAAATTTTAGTTTTTTCAATTCACCCTACACAAATTCTTTGGTTAGTTTATGGAATATGTGCGGTCAGTGGTCTTTCCTTGCCAGGTCACTATGGTACCATTTCTTGGATTGAAACTGCCCAGGTCAAAGGATTTTATGGTCCAACCCTCAAACCATCCAACCTGGACAGTAGGGATCAGAACAGTCAACCTTCATCCCCCCACCCCCCACCAAAAATAAAAAAGTACTTCGAGTTGATTTGCAGTGAAACCCTAACCGTAGCATATTTTCAAGAGGGCCCACACAAGCATAGGCACGTTGAAAAGCTTTTGAGTTTATAAGCATGAGCCGTGAAATCATATCTCCCAACTGGAGAAAAATGTGAGCTGGACAACATCCCCATTTGGAGTCCTTGAACCAGAATTGGCATGAAATTAATATCCAATCCATGTCAAGTTCACAAAACCAAGTTTAAAGAGTAAAGACATTGACAGAAACTCCACCTGCAAGTTGAAAGGAGTAGGATTGATATCAGGTTGCAGCTGGTCATAGAACTTTTGCCAAGAAAATGTGAGACTTCCTATTTCATATATGATTTGTAAAAGCCGACTCCAATTGCTAGGACAAGATTATGATCTTGATAATTAAGAAGGAAACAATTCTTATGAGGAATGTGATTAAAAAATTTATATATATATATATATTGAAGGTAACGAAAATTAAATTAAAAGAAAGAAGCATACAAAAAGACTGCTGAGATAGCAGACGAAGGCAAACTAAGAGCCTAAAAAAACAAGATTATAGTCTTTTAGTCCCATTACATTCGTCACCCATTCAAAAACCAAGTTTTTGGCAAAGGAGCCCACAGAGTTAGCCATAGCCTGAGAGTCATTGAACACTCTCTCGTTCCTTTCCGTCCAAACAGCCCACCAAATTGCAATTATCGCCATTCTCCAAATTCTGGTTTTCACTTTATCGAGATTGTGGCTGTGCCAAACTGCGAGCAAGGACGCAGCTGAGGAAGGAATGCAACCAACAAAATTGAATCTAGGCCAAATATCCCACCAAATGTGAGAGATAAAAGGACAGTGGACCAAAAGATGGTCTACTGTCTCTTCATCACGCATGCAGCAGCGGCAAATGTTAACAAGTTGCATCCCACGCTTCCTGAGATTGTCGGTCATAAGGATCCGGTTCATAGCTACAAGCCATGCAAAAGAAATGAACTTGGGAGGAGCTGCAGTTTTCCATAATCCAGGGGAGATTTGCGACGAGGAGGGAGAGTGAAGATTCAGGAGTGCATATAACGATTTTACTGAAAAGTTGCCAGACCTATGGCGATTCCAGGTGAGTTTGTCGAAAGAGGAAGCGTCCAACGAAACAGAAGAGAGACAGTGAAGCAGATCGACATATTCGATCACCTCCCGATCCCTCATATTTCTGATACAGTTGATTTCCCAAACCCCAGTGTTTCCCGAATAGGAATAATTGCTGGCAATCATGCTGTCTTTATTGGCAGCAATTCTAAAGATTCCCGGAAATCTACTACTGAGGGTGTAATCACCTAACCACTGATCTTCCCAGAACCTGATTCTCGTTCCATTACCTAGAACAAAGCCTATGTTTGAAAGCACTACAGTTTTATGACGCAGGATGCCTTTCCAGACATAAGAGGCTCTGTATGCAGAGGTGTCACTAGTCCACCAACCACCTAGAGAGGAGTTGAATTTTCCTTTGACGATGATGTTCCACAGAGCTGCAGATTCGTTGCCCAGGCGCCAGAGTCACTTACCCATTAGAGCTGAATTCATTGTCTTGAGATTTTTTATGTTAGCTCCCCCATTCCTATAGTGAGAACAGACTTCTTTCCAGTCCATTAAATGGAATTTCTTATGGTTTTCCTTACCGCACCAGAGGAAATTTCTTCTGAGCGTGTCAATGCGATTCAGAACAGGAGCCGGACATCTGTAAAGAGAGATGTAGTAAAGAGGAAGGTTGGATAACGCAGCTTTAATTAGAGTGATTCTGCCACCAATCGACAAATAACGACATTGCCACGTAGCAAGTTTCTTTTGAGCTTTGACAATAATTTTTTCCCACATCGTCATCGGAGGGGGACCAAACGAAAGGGGGAGACCAACGAACGTCGTGGGGAAGGAAACCGAAGAGCTGCCCAAAATATCAGCGTAATGAGATAGATCCTGAGCCGAAACGTTCACCCCATAGAGTTTTGATTTGGCCAGATTGATTTTCAGACCCGAGACAGCCTCAAAACATCTTAGAGTTGTATGAAGATTATTAACAGAAATTTCATCAGCCTCAATCATGATTAGAGTATCATCGGCAATTTGAATATGAGTGATAGGAATGACAGAATTTGCCACAAAAGTACCTCTGTACAGTCCAACAGTCTGTCCACTCAGCAACGTTTGCGACAAAGCTTCTCCAATCAGAAGGAACAAAAGAGGGGAAAGAGGGTCGCCTTGGTGTAATCCTCTGGAGCCAGGAAAGAAGTCTTTTGGAGTGTCATTTAAGAGGATAGAAAAATGCGCAGACTCAACACACGATCTGATCCATCTCCGCCATTTATCGCCAAAACCCATGCGCAGCAACATGTAATGCAAAAACATATACTTACCCTATATATCTATATATATAGGGAAAAGGTACTATGTGCTCGACCTCACAATAAGCTCCGGTGATGTCGAGCTGTGTGGGCCCCACCGTGATGCGTTTCGACCATCAACACCGTGCATTTGATGGGTACCCTTTAAATTATGGGATACCCCAAAAATCAGCCGTATACGGAACTCAGGTGGGCCGTTCCATCTAAAATTATGTGAAGACACCGTTAAAACATATAAAAGCACTTGGTGAGGCCCACCTGAGTTTTGCATGCACCTGAAACTTGGTCTGAACCCTCATTCAAGTGGGACACACATAATGGATGGGCTGGATTTGCAAATCACATGTCGGTGGGCCCTCAAAAATGGTTATGAATGTTTTAATGGTGCAAAACCCCTCTCCACTTCTGTATGTGGTGTGGCCCACACAAGTCACAGATTGACTTGATTTTTGAGACCTAGGCACACGATGGACTGGTGCATCTGACTGATGGGGTAGATGTTCGAAACACATCACGGTGGGGCCCACACAGCTCGACCTCATGGGACGTTAAAATCAGCTCGAGCGCATAGTACCTTTTCCCATATATATATATATATATATATATAGCAGAACATGCATTCCCTAATCACTAGTCTGCTGAAAAACATATACTTTTGAACTAATGCTGGAAATATATCCAAAAGAATTGAAACAATCATTGTCAAATCAGGAATTGAATGCAATTTTACTTATGATTATTTACAACATTGCAATATCAGTGACAATGAAATGATGAATAGTAATGGCACATCATAGAGTGAATTATAATAATGTGCAGGTAGTAACTTAAGAGCTTGGCTAAGCCCACACACATCTGCAATAACACTCATACACGCCACACATGGCATGATAGGTCCAAGATCCAATCCATCCATCAGAACATCACTGATTCACCACTATATAGATATCGTAACCCATGAATCAGGTGGGGGACAGTGTGCAAAAAAAATAATTGTACGGCTCTGAAAAACTTGGCTGAAGTTTCTATCCCATCCACCTGTTTCCAATATTGGGGACCACATGCTGATTGAAGCAAATTTTATTTTTGGGTAAACATGTAGAAGGTCGGACCAACTTGATGGATGGATTAGATCTCACACGTATGTGCCATGCTAGCATGTGTAGCGTGTACACAAGCTTTATTGCACACGGGCATGCACTCAGCGAAGCTCATAACTTACAATGGGACGACAATACCTGCAGTGGAACTCTGGCTTACAATACAACGTTCTTTTTTTACATATAAGCAATATAGACAAACTTTCACTGGTCAAAATCCGATAAGCCTGAGTACAACAATGCTTGAAGGGAAGCGTGAGCGGATTTGGTTGCTGCACCGGGAAGCCTGTGTTTGACTATTTCCAAAAAAAAAAAATATTTGAGAGGAAGTGTAAATGCATAGGAAATAGAAGCAAAAGAGCACCTCGGTAGAAGAATCCTGCAACTAAGCAATAAGCAAATCCTAATTATCTTTCCCATTTTATCAAAACACTATAACTGCAAAATCATTGAAAAACATGTGTATTAGAAAGTATGTAACAAGGCAAACGACAAAGCAAGACAGCATGTAAATGCATAGAAAGGGACCTCATAAGATGAATTGCTTTATAGCTCTCCAGCCCTGTTGTGTAGTACAGATCCTCAAAGCTTTGAAACCCTTAATTAGAATGCAGCAAAATGCACTGGGTTATCCTACTCTTTTGCCGCAAAGCATGGTAGAAAAAAGGAAAATATTGCAGTCACACGTAGGCATGTACCAAGAAAAATTGAGATACTCTCGTTAACAATGAGGTGTAACACTATAATTGGTACCCATTCTGGTACATCAAGGTGACATTTAGATGTACCATAAATTTAAAAAAATGCAAAATGTAATTCTTTAGTGTGTTCGGAAAGGCAAAATCATGAAAAAAAAAAAGGTAGACAATCAAAGAAAAGAGCTGGGGTCACCATCAGTATCCTAAATGGCATCATTGAGATGATATAAGTCATTTGATCATAATAGTCCAGTAAGGAACCAGTCTCAGCTTCACACTCAAGGCGACCAGACATTATAGACCATGAACCTCAATACAAAATCAAAAGAATTTTGAAAGCCCAGCAGTGTTACATTTGAGTGGCAAATTTTCTAAATGATTTATCTTCTCTAACACCCTGTTGTAGACACCCCATTTTGACCAAATGGCGCAGATAATTTGATATAATTGGTCATGAAGTCAGTGGTGAAGGGTCTTGTTCTTCTAGTGGAGGGAATCACACACTACTGTGTGAAAGAAGACTTTGCAGAATTACCCAACTCCTTCAAAACTTGCATCATTTGTTGGAAACACATCGTTACAAACTCAAACACTTGTAGAAACCCACCCATCATGAAATCCTCATCCACTGACCCACCAGACAGACTTGGTCCCACATTTCTTTTAATTCCTTTGGTAAATCTTTAGTTTTTCAGAACTAAAAATCTTCATTCTTCACTTATAAGGGTACTGCCAAGAGCTTGGAAATAGGATTTGACCAGTGTTTAGTTCATCAAGTCAGCTTTCCAAGAAGATCAACATCACCCAATTTTGATGTGAACATTGAGTTACCAAAACATAGAAAGGTATCACTTATGCAACAGAACCTGAACTCGAAAACTCACCTATTTACGAATCTTGATATCTTTCATGGGAACAAGAAGTTAGATTTTAGCCAAAATAGGCCATGATAAACTAAGCCATATTAGTCATGTTTAGGTAAAGCCGTAAAGGTAATTAGATGATTCATACACTGATAATGCTAAACCATTGATTAAAAAAACAGAGATATGTGGGCTAAGTTTCAGCTGAATTATGACAGAAGTCATCCAGTGAAGAACCACAAATAAAAAAGAAGCATCCCATTTAGATAAATATGAAATGCTGACGGAACAATAATTGCACAACTTCAAGTCCACAAAAGAAATGGCAAAGTTGTAGATAGTTTCTGACATAGAATAAAGAGAATGAGCCATCACCAGGAAAGCCTTCACCATTCCAAGTTTGGAATGTGCAAGCTTTGTTATGTTAAGGGGATAGCATATTATCGTAACAATAGAAAGGCTTTACCAGCACTGACATTAAACTTATTTGACTTCTACTGTGAGGGTTTTTCAATTCTGACACGTGGGACCCATATTGAGTAAATCTAAAGCATTGATTTTATTTTATTTTTTGCAGCCCACTGTGTATGGACATGCCCCCCAAAAATCTCCCAGATAGGAAGATCTTGTTCGCCAAACTTCAGAAGATGCTAAAATACACATATTTGGCATATTTAGGATCAAATGATTGCCAAAAAGATGCATAAATAATAAGTTTTCCTTTAATGGGGGCCTAAACGCATGTAACGCTAACTCAGGGAAACATTGGGGAAATATGGGAAAATGATGGAATTTCTCAATGATACTTCAATAAATGCTAAAATACATATATTTGCATATTTAGGAATCAAATAATAGCAAAAATGATGCATATATAATAAGTGTTCCTTTAATAAGGGCCTAAAAGCATGTATCACTGGCTTATGAAAACATTGTGGAGACATGGGGAAAATAGTGAATCCATCCAACCATCCATGCATGTATGCACATACATGCATATAAACACGTGCATGATTCATCCATCCAACCATCCATGCATGCATACATACATACAATGACATACATATGTACACACATGCACGATTCATCAATCCATCCATGCATACACACATGCATGCATACATCCATCCGTCCATCCAACCAACCAACCATCCATCCATTCATACATGCATGCATTTCATCATACAACCGTGCTGCATTTCATCATACAACCATGCACTGATAAAAAAATTTGAAATGGAGTTTTTTTTAATAAATATATTTTTGGCAATATCGACACATTGGCGATACAAGCACATCTAGAATTTATGAAGTCAAAAATATCACAAAACATTGGCGATATATCACCAATACGTGGAATTTCTGATACTACTAGGGCTGTACATGAACCGAGTTAGCTCGGTTAGCTCGCTCAACTCGACTTGAAAAAGCTCAATTCGACTCGGTTCGAAACTAAGTTCGAGCCGAGTCGAGCTGATTTTTTTAGCTCGAAAAAATTTCAAACCGAGTTCGAGCTTGCCCGAGCTCAACTCGACTCGGATCGAACCCAACTCGAATCGAACTCAGATCAAACCAGTTCGGTGACTCGGTTACTTTGATATTGATGTTGCTCACCAAGTGTTTGATGAAATGACTCAACGAAGTGTGGCTGGTGGCAAGGAAGGTATGTATATGAAACAAATACCCTTTTTTTCTTGATTTTTATTTTGCTTAGAAGGTGTTTGATGAAATACCTGTAAAACCCACTGTTGTCGTTTTACATACAGTGAGACTTTGAAGGTGCAGTCCATGTGTTTGTGAAAATGCTGCACAAGCGAACTCGGCTCGATCTTGGCTCGAACTGGCCCGAGCTGCTGACCAAACAGAGCCGAGCTAGCCAGTCGGGCTCAAGGACCGAGTCGAGCTAAGTTCGAGTTGGGGTCAGTAAGTGGCCGAGCCGAGTTGAGTTGTGCCCAGCTCAACTCGGTTCGACTCGTGTACACCTCTAGATACTACAATGTTACCAGTATCATTGAGCTGGCGATACCGATAATATGGCAATATTAGTGATAATATTGCCGATACTCGGAACACTTGTGGAAGATACTAACCTTAGACTAGTGGCTTGTAGATGAAAGGTTAGGAATTGGGAACTTCAAATCTAAGAGCAACCCCATCCATTAGAAAATAGTATAAATCACCAAGCCATGGGTAACAAGTGTACTTGAGTGATTGGCTGAGGAACCCCATTTTAAATAATAGAAATAGCATATCTATCTGGCAAGAGTATAAATGCTGCAAAAACAAGTTATTGCATTGGACAAACATTATTATAAAAAAAAATTAAAAAAAAGTTAATAATCGCATGCTTCGAAGGTAAAAGGTTTGGTAAACTCCACTTTGGCTGGGCTGAATCTTATTACATGTCACTGGTCAGGCTCAGGCCTGAATTTTGGGCCTGTTTAAAGGGGTTGAGCTCAAGCTAACACTGACTCCAACTGAACCCGAGCCATTGCAACCCTGCCCAACAAATGTAAAATGTTTGGGCGTGTTTTTATGCACAAGTGAATTGAAATGCAAACATTCAGTATAATCAAGAGGAAATGAAAAATAAATAAATAAATAAAATAGTGATGTTTACTGGTAATTCTTAATGAGCGAGTGGCCCTCAAATTGCACTAACATTCCTTTGAAGTCCAAATTGGAAGTAATGTATTGCAATTTGAAGCCCAATTTGCTCAATAAGAATTCCAAAGAAGGAATTCCCAATTTGGTTATCTCTAATTTGTTAGACTAGTTTGAATTTCAATTCTTCTGTGCATCAAAACACAACTTGAATCTCATTGAGTGACAGTTACAGAGGAATGGGAAAGCAAAACATACTCGTTTCCTTCTCTTTTTTTTTCCTTTTTTTTTGGGGGGATTTAGAATACAAAAGTTGCCAATACTGATTACAATGAGATATATGTGATCGGAGGAGAATAACTAGTATGGATAATGCTAAACACCGATTCCCCTTGCCTATAAAATATACATTTCAATGCTGAACTATTTCATCAGATGTTTATGTGCTGGGATCTGCTAAGTTTGCTAAGAGGTGTTGAAGCTGAGAACATTGCCTAGACACTTCAGGGACATTCCTATAAGCTTCAGCCATCTGCATGAGCAATTGACAATATTGGTTTCGTGAAGAAGGCAACTGGGATGGTATTGGTGGAACAAGGAATGGGTGTTGTAGAAGCTGAGGTATCCGCCACCTTTCTGTGCGCTCCCATGCAAGGCATTTCTTCATAAGATCAAGTAGCCATGGGTTTGAAACTGGTTCATATGTGATCTCATGGTTTCGATCAGTTATGGCCTTGAACTTGGCCCAGAATGTCTTGTATTCTGAGAATGGTGTCCTCCCGTACACCATTTGGTAAAGAATGCAACCAAGGGACCAGATATCAGACGGCCGGCCACACTTGATGGTGTTTCCATTTGCATCATGCTCGTTCCACATAAATGCTTCGGGAGACATGTAATTAAGTGTGCCCACCTGCAGTGGTAGGTGACACATGGGTGAGAAATAAATCAATTATTGGTTCCCTTTCACTATTCAGCTTATTGAAAATGTACAAGCATGTAGAACATTTAGGATCAAATAGGAACCTGAGCGTCTCGCTGGATATTTGTCGTATCACTCATTATAGCTTTGGCGATGCCAAAATCAATCAGCTTCAATGAGCCTTTGACGAGGAGAAAGTTAGCAGGTTTCAGGTCCGAATGCACTATACGCTCCTCATGTATTGTGTTAACAGCTTGAAGTATTTGCTGTATGAACAGAATGCATCAGCATTTTTCCCAAAAGAAGAGAAGAATAAATTCAATCAATCATCTGTTTCATCACAACTTCATGGACTCAATGCATGCAGGAATTCAATCACAACTTCATGGGGTCAACGCATGCAGGAATTCAATCACAACTTTATGGGCTCAGTGCATGCAGGAATTTGATCACAACTTTATGGGCTCAATGCGTGCAGGAATTTGATCACAACTTTATGGGCTCAATGCATGCAGGAATTTGATCACAACTTTATGGGCTCAACACATGCAGGAGCAATCATTTTGTATAAGTAAATGCAAGGTAGATACCAGTCTGTGCAAATGCATCATCTATTCTGCTTTACAAGCTTATGAGCGATAAACCATGCAAAATTGCGCGGGTTTCTCTATAAATTATCATGAAAATTCAACTGTCAAAAGTAGAGAATGATTGAGAGAGCGAGGGAGGGAGGGAGGGAGAGAGCTCATGATTTAGGTCATGCAATACTGAGTATAATGCAGGGGCATTTTCACAACGGGCTCGAGTGGGGTCGCCTGTGGGATGCGGGGGCACACTCGGGGTGGGCGGGCCCACAGGGGAGGTCTCGTGTTTGAGACTCCTCACCGGGGGTGATTAATGCGCATTTCACACCGGGCTCGAGTGGGGTAGCTCTAGGATGTGGGGACACACTCGGGGTGGGCGGGGCCCACAGGGGAGGTCTCGTGTTCGAGGCTCCTCACCGGGGGTGATTAATGCGCATTTCATACCGGGCTCGAGTGGGGTAGCTGTAGGATGCGGGGACATACTCGGGGTGGGTGGCCCGTGTGAGGCGGTACTCATGTGATTTGGGGCCCACGAGGAGGGTTCGGCTGAGGTCCTAACCCATGATGTGTGAGGCCTGGGCTATGAGATAAAGGATTAATTCGCCATGCTCTAACAGTTCAAGCTTTTAAAGCAAGTGGTTAATTGTCCTGCATCAGAGTACTGTGCACCCTTTTCTCATGTGCAACTCGAAAGATCACCTTTAAAGTTATCTATATGGATCTCCCTCATGGACAGCATGACTATATGAGAGTTGCTTTACTAGTTTCTTATCTTCTGATCAGCATTTTTTTCCATTTTTCTTAAAATCTCCACTTTTAAATAATTAAAAGAATGCATCCAAGTGTACAATCAATTTTCACCAGAAGAGAGAATAGGATCTGAACCAGAAAAATAAAGGTATGACGGTTACAATGATTAAACATGCCACAAGACTCTAATTATACTGAGATTGGCAAGGGGAGGGAACTGACCATCTTGGGAAGCCAGTGCCAGAAGCAACTTTCTAGAAAGTGGGAAAAAAAAAAAAAAAAAAAAAAAAAAAAAAAAAAAATTGTGGGAAAGGTGAAACATCTCATAAAGAAAAGTGAAAAAAAGATGGGAAACCGATGCAATACTGATGGGAAAACGACTGAAAAAAGATAGACACTGATGACATGCCAATAAGAAACCAATAAAAAATCAACTGAAAGACAATGAAATGCCAGTCAAAAACCAATTCAGGTCAAAAGCACTTCTATGAAAATTGGGAGACCATCTCCTGAAAGTAAGACCAAAGGGATTTGAAGCAAAAAAGAAAAAGGGAAAGCAGGAGTTGAGCTTCAAAGAAATCATTTGGTCTTCAGAAGTTCCCTATAAATAGGAAAGCTTACAACATTCCATTCCAGAAAACCAGTTCTCTACTTTCTTTCATGCTTTCAGTACCTATTACTTAAATGACAGTAAGGATGCCTAATTGTTGAAAGATAAAGCTTAACTGTGGCTAATTTTTTAAGCGAATTGCCATTCTTAAAGCCTCCATTCACCAATTTTCACCCTCTAAAACCCACAACCATGAATTAAGCTGAAATAGTGGTAGACATACCTGCCAATAGAACCGGAGCCAGTTGTCATCTATTTGCAAACTTGAGTTATCCATTTGCTTCCATTTCTGGGCCAACATATGAGCCAAATCAATTTCACCATATTCAAGTACCATGTAAATATATCCATCTTCCCTTATCCGGCCATCTTTGATAGTCATGGAGCCACTCATGACTTCTTCGAGCAAAGTTTTATCTGTCACCTAAGGAGGATCGAAAGCAGAATAAGAGTCAGTGCATTAAGAGGAGAAAAGCATTTGAATTAGTGCTAAGAAGTGATCTAAAGGGAAAATAAAAGCAGGAATCAATCATTTGAGATAACATACATAAATATATGAAGCTACCAAACAAGGGATAGACCATAGGATGAAAAGAAAAAAAAAAAAAAGCAATATAAAAGCAAAGGAGGCTATATAACCAAATGATTCTCACGTAAGATTTCCTTTTTCAGTTCTTTAACTGTTTTCTTCTTTCGTTGTGTTTTTTTTTTTTTTTTGAAAGATGAAATTTTATTAAGGCCAAAAGGCAAAAAGCAACAAGAAAAGCATAGAAACAAAACAAAACAAAAGAAAAATAGGAAAACAAAACAAAAGGACCTAAGAACTACCCATCAGGGAACCCACTCCCTGACATACACGGCAACCCTACTAGAGAGACCAGCAGGAGAAGACCCATGATTACAGAAACAATGGCTATCATGCTCCAGCCACAACGCCCATGAGGAAGTCAAAAGGGCAACTCTACATTTCATTGTGTTGTTCTTTAATGTAAAAAGCCAAACCCAAATAGATGATGATGATGATGTGTTGGTTGGCACTTGGGCCCAGTATTTTAAGTATTGATGATATCAGCCGATATATCCAACGATATATCTTGTATCCCACCTGTATGATACGAAACGCACAAGTAGTGGATATATCCCACATGTTCGAGCCGGTGAGCATTTTCGATTTTCAATCTTTTTTTCTGTAAATCATGTTAAATTAGTGTCGAATTGTTACAAATCCATGATTTTTCTTGTTTTGCATGAAAAATCATGGATTAAGAGCTTCGATTTCGAGATTTGGAGGAGATGGGCTGAGTTGCGGAAAATTGGAAAAAAAATATATATGAAAAAAAAATTCAAATTTCCCAATTTCTCGCAAATCAAATGCAATCTTTGTGTCCAAACATAAAATCAAACATGTATGTAACTTGATCTAGTGATTCTTCCTTTGCTTTTAAACGTATTGGTTGTATTTCCACACGTCTTTTTACATTTATAAATTATATGAATAGACTTTGAATATAATTGCATCAATTCAATTAAACAAAGCATATAGTAGGACCTTATATAAAGAAAACCTACTATGTGCACTTGTTTTTTGTAATGTTTTGATTTATAAGTATGTATTGATGTTTGTTTTAACAATCACTGAAGTTTCATTGAAAAATTCAACCAATTTCCCAATGTTTCTCCATGTTTCCAACAACAACGATATATTACACAAAACAACCAATATATCCCATGCAATAACCGATACGTATCCGTATCCCAAGGGTGCGATACATAATGCGATACCGATATTTCGAACACTGCTTGGGCCAGGCCCACCTAGAATTGACCCCAGCCCAACAATTACATGCATGCCCCAAAGGGCTAGCAAGCAAAGTCATGGAGAGAAGTTGCCTGACAAACGACTAAGCATGAAGCTGAAATGGAGCAAGTAAAATAACATTAAAGACCCAAGCTAAGTTCAATCTTGTTATTGAATTTTTATTTTCACGGTAATCTTTTTATGGAATCCAAAGAAAAACCATAAAGTAGCCTTCTAACCAATTCAATGAAAATCCCTATGGGCCTGTTTGGCCGGGCGAATCCCATGGGATTAGGAGGGATGGGATGAATTTTAAGGTAATGATGGTGGTGTCAGTGGATTGGTTTAAATCGCATGGGATTGCTATATCCCGGGACAAGTTCACTGGGTCTATTTGGCACACCCGGCATATCCCAAGATTTTACCTTCCAATGCGTCCAAGGGATGGGATCAATTTTAAGGTAATGATGGTGATGTCAGTGGATTGTTTTAAGATCCATGGGATTGCTTATATCCCGGGACAAGTTCACTGGGTCTATTTGACTCGTCATGCATATCCCGGGATATCGCGATCTCATCCCTCCTAATACCGTGGGATCGGTCCGGCCAAACAGGCCCTATATTGTTTGATGCTTCTCATGAATCTAGAGCCCAAGATTTAAGATACGAATTTCATTTTCTCGGTTTGAGACCATAGTTTCATATGATCCATGAAAGCAAATTTTATTTCTCATTATTGATGTTGGGAACTCGAGCAAATTGAGCTGAAAGTGTGATTCAACTGTAAGTTACAAATTTGGGATTCTCATTGGATCAAGGCAGGTATTAATTGTAAATATTAAAAACACATAATGCAGGGGCATTTTCACACTGGGCTCGAGTGGGGTCGCTTGTGGGATGCAGAGGCACACTCAGGGTGGGTGCGGCCCACGGAGGAGGTCTCGTGTTCGAGACTCCTCACTAGAGGTGATTAATGCGCATTTCACACCGGGCCCGAGTGGGGTAGCCCGTGGGATGCGGGGACACACTCGGGGTGGGCGGCCCATGTGATTTGGGGCCCACGAAAGGGGTTCGGTCGAAGTCTTAAAACCCATGAGATGTGAAGCCTGGGCTATGAGATAAAGGGATTAATTCGTCATACTCTAATAGTTCGAGCTTTTAGAGCAAGTGGTAATTGTCCTGCATCAAATTTAGTACAGAGCGAGAGGTCTCGGGTTTGAGACTTCTCACCGGGGGTGATTAATGAAGGGACATTTTCATACTGGGCTCGAGTGAGGTCGCTTGTGGGATGCAGGGGCACACTCGGGGTGGGTGCGGCCCACGGAGGTCTCGTGATCGAGACTCCTCACCAAGGGTGATTAATGTGCATTTCACACCAGGCTCGAGTAAGGTAGCCCGTGGGATGTGGGGATACACTCGGGGTGGGCGGCCCATGTGATTTGGGACCCACGAAAGGGGTTCGGCCTAGGTCTTAAAACCCATGAGATGTGGGGCCTGGGCTATGAGATAAAGGGATTAATTCGCCATACTCTAACAGTTCGAGCTTTTAGAGCAAGTGGTTAATTGTCCTGCATCAACACAGGTACAATTGTTTGAAGTTATTCTTCAATTAAGTCATCTCACCAAGTTAGGAGATTAGGTCAATGTTTGCAGCTACTTTTGCGAGGTCCCAACAAAATGTGTACTAAATTAATGACTCCAATAGGGCTGTAAGTGTGTCAGATTCGTGTAGGGTTAGGGTCAAGACAGATTTGACACGATTAGTAGCCACCAGGATCAGGATCCGGATCCAAGTCGGACCAGGTCCGTGGGTGGACAGGTGGATCCGACTTTTCTTGGTGTTCAAGATGTGCGAACTCTAGCGTCTAGATGAATCAAATTTAACATCGATCCAGCCTAATCAGCAATCAAATCCTAGTACCTGGATCTGGATCCAACCTGGCAGGTTCCAAATGTGAGTCCTCACCCAGATCCACATCTTGTCGTGTCAAACTGGCCAATTAGGAGTCTTGACCAATTGACAGCCTTAGACTCCCTGTCACCCCCAACATTGGAACTAAAACATGTGAAAGCAAAGAGATGACAGAGGAAAAGAATAGATTTAGAAAGTAACATGACAATTACAAATTTCAGGGAGGCAAGGTTTGAAATAGTGCGTGAAGGCCACCACCTCTCATGTACAAGGCTACAAGCCTAGGTCCCCGTAATGGTGGCCCAATCTCTCTTGTTTGGGCCTAGGTCCTTATGATAGCATGAACGAAGGCCTACATATCTCTTCATGATCCCAAGTCATTGTAATAGGATTATTGCCAACTTTGAGTATCACCCTCATTGAAGTTCATTTTCTAAGTGTACCCTTCCAAAAAAAAGTTCATTTTCTAAGTATCCGCACTGAAAGTTCCTTTTATCTTTCAAAAAAAACCATTTTCTAGTGTACCATAAATTGAATCTAATCCTGCCTTGTAAACATTGGCACAGATTCATAACCGTGATTACTTCAAGGAAGAAGTCGCTGAAGAAGATACCTGAGCTTCTTATCACTGAAACAAATGAATACTGAGGAAACATTCAATTTCCTCAGCATGGAAGCATCATTACTCCAACCAAAGAACATCAAAGAAAGATCTTGTCCTATCATCTCTACTACAGGGCCTCTTTGCATATAAATACTCAGAGGAACATGTTTGGTTTCCTCTGCATGGCAGATCATTACTCCAACCAAAGAACATCAAGGAAAGATCTGGTTCTTGCTCGACTCAAAACTCGGTCAAGTCAGCTCGATTTGTCAAGATATCAAGCCGAGTCGCTGGGAAACTCGAGATTGGGTTTAACACGGCCTGGACTCAGATATACTCGTTGAGTCAACTCAATGGCTCAGTCCGCTTGACATGACTCAGCGTGACTCAAACCAAGTCACTCACCTCTTGGGTGGAGATTTAATTAAAGGTAGGGGTGGGATTCAAAACCCCAACCTCAAATAAAGGAAGCAATGCAGTTAACCAGTGAGGTATCTGTGTAGGTGTTGATTTGAGACTTTTGAGTTACATTTTAGATCACTTATACTAAATTTAACTATTATAAATATCCATTTTTCCTAGTATTTTCAATTTACAGTAATTAAATATCGAGTCAAGTCGGGTTGACTGTTCAAGTCAACCCAACCTGGCTGAACATCAAATCAAGTCGAGTTTTCAGGTTTTTGAACTATGGTTCTATCATCTCTACTTTGGGGCTGTTTCCATACAATGAGTTCAAGCCAATTTTGATCTCTTTTAGTAGCCAGCAGCTACTAATGACATGGGGGCTGGGGCCCATAGCTCCATGTCACATTTTCTTATTTTGTTTTGCAGCAAATACCCAGCAATCGAGATGTGACCTTTGTTTTGGGAGAACAACAGAAAAAGAAAAATGGCATGGGGCCCACATTGTCAGTAACTATCCGCTACTAAAAGAGGATCAAAATTGGCTTGAGCTCGCTGTATGTAAACAGGGCCTTAAACTTGTTAAGTGTTTCCTCCATCCATGGTCGTTATAGCGAACTTGGGCAATACCAATCACGCATCATGCTCCAAACAGATAATCAGTCGTCAAATTTAAATATGGTATGTTACTTTGGTTGAAGATGGACTAGCATTTTTCATCAGATGATGCAACTAGGATTGAAATCTAACTAATTGCAATAAATCTGAAATGTAAATACAGTTTTTTAGAAGAAAATTTCCACACTTGAAGATCCCAAGACATAATTGAAGCCCGAAATAGAAAGATAATGCAACGCATGAGAAAACCCCCTGAACTTAATATGATGGAAAAAGCAACACATGCTGAAGGAAGGCAATGTGTGTCCAAAAGGAAGCTAAGCATGCTTTGGACTGAAAAAAAAAAATAGCTTTTATTCAAATTCACAAGTCCTCCAAGCCATGCATATGGCTCTGAATTTATAGCCATGAGTACATAGTTGCAGAAAAACCAAAAGTAGATATCATGATTGTCACATCTATGCTATATATACACGAGTTGCGAAGGCAAAATTCCCACGCAATTAGTTTTAGAAGGAATTAAAACTTTGCATTACTGAAGAACAGGGAAAGGGTCTTTACCCAAAAGAAAGGGTGTTTAGGAAATTAACTAGGCGTCATGTGACCAACATTTATTTGACTCTCTTCCTTTTTTAAAACAAGAGAAACTTTGATAATGTGGCAGACTATAAACTTTTTTTTATATACACACGCGCACACACCCCACACACTCACACCTTAGTGCGATTTCACCACCTATGGATACTCAAGCCCTTGACCTGGCAGACTATAAACTTCGATACCCCAGCACTAAAAAATTGTACAAGTGGAACACATGAACTCAAAGTAAATCATACAGATCATGAGCTTTGATTCATATGGATCATAAATAAATAGCAATTTGAGTTTTTAACTGGCATGGATAGTTAATGGATGGCAAATGAAAACAGCCAATGGTCCAAATTCAATGAAGAGAGGCTTAATCAGAAATTAAGAACTTTAAATCAATCTGAATTTCAGAAACAAATCTGTCTAATTTGGGTATCACAACTCAAACGGTTGGATTGAGCTGATATATGCCATGTGTACAATTTCAAAGTGCCTAAACCATCACACTTTGCTAGAGTATCAAACACCTCCCTCTTCTTCTCCATACCTCTCCCATGTCTTGAAAACCACTTCATATCACTTCACAGGCATTGCACATGCGATATGCACTAGTAATAGATAAAGAAAGAACAAAAACAAACCTGTTGGTTAACACAAAGCGTTTCCTAAAATATCTCTCTAAATCAACTAAAAGAGTCCAAATCTAGTCTAATCCCTTTAACAATGCATATTGCATGTTATGAAAAAGAAACAGTGCCTATGGACTTACTGCACTCCATTAGAGATCCTGCACATGCGCTTCTATGGGCTTCCTGTACCGTTGTGTGCAACAGTTTTCCTTCTAAACATCATACACTTGGTGTCTAGGCTATGCAATGCCATACATCTGATATATGGAGCTGAAAACAAGACCAAGAGTAACTTGCCTCCTATAAATCGGCCCTTTTTTTATAGAATACTACGACTTTATTGAAAGAAGCAAAATACAAAAGCATAAGGCTAGCTGTCCATTAAGACGATGGATTGCTGTCACCAATTAAAAAGAGAATATCTCAAAGTATCGTCTTTGGCTAGAGTGTCTGCAACCAAGTTACCAGCTTTAGAAGTAACAGCAAAAAAGTTGGGCCTTCATTAGCCCTAGTTATTGAAATGAAGGGACTGAAACAACAGTCTGGAAGCACTTAAATTACCTTATACATAATACATATGGGTTTAGCTACGACCATACAACTGTTTACACAGCACAGTTGGCAAACCCTTTCCAAAATGGTGTATATTGCATAAAGCCATTTAATGCTGTCTAAAACTTATATTTTAGTCATACTTCTGCATATGACCGTGGTATGGTATTTGATACCAACCATATGGCTAATTGGCTATACAAGCTGTACAACTGTATGTTCTGGCAAGTGGTTGATCTTGGGGCCTGAAGTACAATCTGTTTGGACTTGTGGGGCCATTCATCCAATCAGATTCCACCTCAACCTTGAATCTGAAATTTTGGGGCCTAATGTGTGACCTGATGCATTATTAGATCAGAGATTTTTTTTTTTGTCTGAAAGATATCAAATCAGCAAAAATGAGGTGAAAAGCAATAAAATGTGATACAGTTCTCATGATGACAAGATCTTGAAATGTACAGATTAGCTAGTGTTGGTACCTCATAGTCAATAAGCTGTATAATGTTGTTCTTCCCCTTCAGTTTGTTTAGATACTCAATCTCCTGACAAAAACCGTAGGCAGTAGAATAATCACGACCTTTGAGCTTGATACTTTTAAGGGCATAGATGGTACAGTCCGATGATATGACCTTGTGAACTTCACTACTTCCTCCACTGCCTACCTTGCCAAGCTTTTGATAGAGCTTCCCATTGACTTTAAAAAATATATCAGGATTATAATTCTTTTTACGAGGAGCAGACATGCCTTTGCCACTAAGAGCCTTTTCTGATTTGCTAGATGATTGATTAGGCTCCAAATTCACATTGGAAGACGAGTTTTTGGTCAGCAGAGCCTGAGATTGTTTGTCACTAACATCACCTAAAATCCCTTTCCCTTTGGCTAATTTTTCATCAAAATGAATAGCCTTTGCATTATCCACAACTCCACTAACCAGCCCGTTGCTTTCCTGCATGATGGATCCCTGCCCCTTCAATAAGCTATGATCCTGAAGTCCCAAAGAGGCCTCAGGAGCAGATGAAGACAATTGAGTTGACACGGCTGTCTGTCTGCTAGGTGCTGCCTGTAAGCACCGTAATGAAGGGCCAGAAGGTGGTGCTGCTCCACCCTGAATTATAGGTTGCAGGTTCAAATTCGACTCATCCAAAGGATCCAATTCCATATGAGAATTGCCATCTCGATGCGAACAAGGATTATAGGATGTGGAATTTGTTGTGGGTGCAGACACTGAACGGACAGACATAGTAGTCACGCACGAAGAACCTGAAAATGAAGATTGAGTCATCGGTTGGAGAACATCCTTCCCAACAAAGGCCATGGTTTGTCGATCATGCCCCAGGGCACTGTTCTTTGCCAATAAACAGGTCCCACCAGACCTTGTGCTCATGTCTGACATTACCGTATGCAGAAAATCTCGCTGCTTGAGACCCTGATCATTCACAGCTGCGGGCCCCACTTGATCTCTTTGACTATATTCGCTCTCTGTCAATGCAAGAGAACTCATATGAGATGACAAGTTGTCGATTTTAGTACCGGTGGCCATTTGGACATCGGCCCCTGCATAAACAGAGAGATAGGTAGATATACGGACAGGCAGACAGATTGATAGATTGACAAGAGACAAACATTATAATTCACAATGCATATCCAAACTAAACAGTATGTTCTTCCCAGCCAACAGCCCATGCAGACAGGCTCTTCTTTTAATCCAGACCATTCATCAAGTGAGACCATCATGAATCGACCATACCCCAATAATCTCCTGCAATGGAAAATAGTGCCAATGCTATTGGCGAATTTTATTATCTCATTTTTTTTCTTTTAATGTGAATGTAAGTTAAACCAGCCATTTTCATGTCACTATTCAAACAGTTAGGATCATCATGTGGAGGAAACTTTCGGGGAATATCCAATCCATAAGAGGTCGTTTGGATGCATGTAAATGGGGCAAGTTGTAAATGATTTACAGGGAAATCATTTACACTCTGTCTCTGTGTTTGGATGACCTTTTTTGCCTGTAAATGACTTATAGCATTTACCCCCATTTCATTTATAGGCAAAAAAGTGGATTTCAATTCCATTTACAGCCTAACACAGCTATATTTTCAAAGATTGGCTCGCCACTTACAGGACTTAAACAATTTACAGGGTATCCAAACACAGACATTCATTTACCTGCAAATCGTTTACAGCTTACAGCCAAACGGACAGGCTGTAGATGGTTTACACCTGTAAATCATTTACCACTTAAACCATTCACAGGCATCCAAATGACCCCTAACGGATCTCCATCAGATGTAGTGTCAGGATCATGGAAAAAAGGGCCCCGCCTATATAGTCAGTAGGCTGAACAATTTTGCTTGGTCTGGCATCATATAATCCTTGATAGATAGATACAGTGAGAGCATGTTCTAATCTTGCTACAACAAAGACGACCCTTACTGTAAAAGAAAAGAGAATGGAAACTTATGTTAGTAGGAGTGGATCCTGCTTACCATGAGAAGGTTCCTGCAGACAATCTGAGCTGGCCCCGCCAACAGAAGAAAGCTGGACCTTCTTCGAAGCATCAACTGAGCTATGCTGAACCGCTGTACAGGATGACGAAATCCTCTCATTACTTTTACAATCCGGGCCTCTGTTTGTAGAAATGTCACAATGA
This sequence comes from Magnolia officinalis, assembly GCA_021015155.1. Taxonomy (NCBI): domain Eukaryota; kingdom Viridiplantae; phylum Streptophyta; class Magnoliopsida; order Magnoliales; family Magnoliaceae; genus Magnolia; species Magnolia officinalis. The sequence goes on along the minus strand of JAJHSJ010000004.1, from coordinate 16,271,573 downwards.
TCCATGGCAGATCTGCTTGCAACTTTCTGCAAGCTGAGAGGTCCAATATTCTCATCATGCACACTAGTTATAGTTCCTGTGCCGGAAGGTGGAGTAAGCGACGAATCATCAGGCACCGTTGCCTCCACAGCCAGAACGCCCGTCCTCTGATCAACGGTACCTTGCCCAATAGCCAAACTCCTTCGTTTCTCAGAGTCTTGTTGGAATCCCTTTCCGTTGTGGGTGCCTACAGCAGAAGCATCTGGAGCAACATTCTTCGATGATTCCGGCTGCGGCACCAATATACGCCTTGCACGGGAAATGTTGGGTGGCAACATACCTGGAAATTTCTTGGAAATCATAAGGTTCAGTTCGAATGGTACTTAAATTCTCAGCGGTGAAAACGAAAAACCCTAAATGGGGATATGATTACCGAAGGGCCTTTGGCGCTTGAAAGCGGCTTGAACGTGACGGATGGAATCGGACGGTGGTGGCGGTAACGATGGACGGGAGGCGTTTCCCAGTTGGTTGATAGGGGGAAGGTTAGCCTTCCTCTCCATTGTTGGATCTCAACGGCATCTCGGATTCGGCTTGAGATGGAAAGTAATGGACGAATGAGAAGATAAGTTGGGGGAATTTGGGAGGATTAGGGCAGGAACGGTGACATCTTTTCCATGGAAGACCTCTTTCTCTCTCTCACTCACTCTCTTTCTCTCTCCTGCCGTCGGTATGAGCGGAAAAGGTTGGATTTTGAAATGGCGTATCTACGCTCTTTGCCGCTCTTGTCCTCCTACGTTTCTTTATATGACGCTCGCGTTTTCCAGTTTGTACACGTGTGGGCATGGTCCCGTCATCCAACCGTTGAACTGGTGGGACCCGCCCGGGCGATGCCAGAAAATAAAAAGGACCGGAATTTCGTACCACTGTTTGTCTCAAAGAAAAGCTCTGTGGGGTCACTCGTGCTGTGAGTGTGTTACATCTCCTCCGGTCAGCTCATGTTAGTATGCTAGCCCGAAAATAAGACAGATTCAAAAGTAGTCAACCACACCACGTGATGAGGCGAGGACGGAAACGCCCACTATCGAAACCTTTGTGAGGCCCGCTAAAGTTTCGGATCGGTCTAATATTAGAGATGAAAGGATACAGTGAAATATTAGAGAACTTTGATACTTTGCCAGCGTCTGGTGAACAATTAGCATGCATCTAGACTAGATTTGAATCACAAATGATTATCTACCCAGTCATCTCTCTCACTCTCTCTTACAAATACAATCGGCTACATTTTTTTACTTACAACAGTAGATAACTTATCAAATATAAGTTAGTTTGGTTTAAGATCAATTATAAGTAACTTTTTTACTTATAATTAATCACTTTAGTTTAATAAAGTATAAACCAAGATAAACTACTTGAGTCATAAGTAACTTATCTTAAATAACTTATCTTAAGTAACTTATCTTTAATAAAGTATTGAATTGTATTAGATGGGATTAAAGTCATTATTACATAATGATTGCATGTATGAAAATACCATGGTATTGTATCCATTCAATCCCATGTTTGGGATAAAAATTTTGTTATAGGAAAACATCGGATTAAGCAAAATCATGTTTGGTGGACTATGAAATTGTAATCAACGGATCAAATTCAGAACAGATGTCGTTCACTTGTACACATATATAACTAGAATGTCACATGTGAATAGTGTATATGGATGGACAGCATGGATAAACACATGCATTAATGTGGGGCCCACATGTGTAATAAATTTTAAAACCTGCGAAAATCCAGCATAGGACCAATTGCAATTCCATGGGACTAAATGCAATTTCATCCCACCTAAGCCCATCTGATATCCTGCGCCAAACGCCCCCTTAGTGATTTTAATTCCTATGAATTACATGGTAATTGTAAGTGCATATCAAATACTAGCCATCAAATAACCCCCCTATATCATTTAATTGGTTTAAATTGAGTTAATATCGGTTACAAGAGCATTTTGATCAAGTGATAACCAATGGCATCATTTTGAAAATTGAGGTGATTCATCATCCTCTTACACATAGTCGGCACTCGTGTGCAGCTAGCTATCCAGACTATCCAAACTGTGGGGCAAGTTGTGGATGGAGCATACGTCCAAAATCACACTGAACAATAAATCACATCCATCCAGTTGACAAATATCCATTCAATGCCAAAGGGGAAATATTGAGTCGTCCAAATTCAAATGGGCAAAAGCAGATGGTTACTGTCATGTACTTCTGTAATTTGTGGGTTACCCCGTGGGCAATTGGTTTAGAGATTCGATCAGTACTAATAGCAGGGAAACCATAGTGAGGGCTGTGATGTCCACCGTAGAAACTTTCTTACAGTCTACCATAATGTTTATTTGTCATCTAACTTATTTATAAAGTCACACGGACCTGAAAGAAGACAAAAACACAAATATTAGTTTCATCCAAAACTTTCATTGTTGTTGAAGAGTTTCAATGGTAAGCATTTAATTCCCATTATTTCATGTAGTGTGCTCCATTTGAGCTTTGGATATGAACTGTAAAATAAAAATAAAAAATGAGTGCATGCTATGCACAAAACGTATGTATTATTGTGGGCACCATGTGCTGAGCTCCTTACCACACCATCTGCGTCCCTTGGGATGGTGGAAGAGTTATCACCATTTTTGAGATGGCACCATACCATCACAAGAGCCTAGGGTGCAAGTGGGTCGGTAATAGTTAAAAATCTGTTTTAAATTGAGTTAATTGAATCTAGTACAAGTCCACTTGGTGTCTTCCCAATACTCGGTAGAATCAAAGTTAGAGTTGAGTTTCTCACTAGTTCAGCTCAAAATCAAGATTGCCCATCTTTAGGACTGATCATCCTCAGGTGTTGCTGTGTTTGTTGTCACGTCATATCTATTTGATGAACATGTGTATGTACAGTTTCCTCCGCCTTAATAAAGGATTTTTAACACAATGAAAGTTCACACGTGTGGTATGTGTGGGACGTGCACTAATGTATATTGGCGCATATGGCACATATGATGCAAGCGTGTATTAAAAAAAAAATTTGCATATATGATTTATATGTAGTGATTGAAAAAAAACGCAGCAGCGCTTGTGACACCCATGATAATATATACAAACCACATCTCGGTGGGCTAAAAAATGATTATGAATGTTTTAATGGTGCACGGCCCCTCTCAACTTCTGTATGTGGTCTGGCCCACAAAAGTCACAGATTGACTTGATTTTTGAGACCTAGGCCCACGATGGAATGGTGCATCTGACTGATGGGGTAGATGTTCGAAATGCCGGCTCGACTTCATGGGGCGTTAAAATCAGCTCTAGCGCATATATATATATATATATAATAGTGGCCCTACGAGGTTTTTAATGGTGAGCGTGAAAAAAATTTTAGGTGTCTATTGAACGTTTTCTACTTCCCTTCGAAGGCCATGCCAAAAGTGGCTCTCTCTCTCTCTCTCAAATGAGGCCCCACACGGTGCGCACTGTCCACATTGAAGGTAAAGCTACACAGTGGGCTGTCCGCATAGAAGGTGGGCCTCACATGATGGATGACAAGTATTAATGTGAGCCCACATATGAATGATCCACATCAAAGGTTAATCCATAATGATAAAAAACACACATTCAGAGCAGGTTGGTATGATAGATGACCCACTTCAAATATGCAGCCTACATGATAGACAACCCACATCAAAGGTGGGCTATACATGATGGCAATGGACATTGAAGCTAGGCCTCACTTGATGTATGACCCACGTCGAGGTGGTCCCATATGACGGACGATCCACATCAAAGGTCGGCTCTAATTATGAGTTCCCCATATCCAAGGTGGTCGTGCATGATGGACAAGTGGGCCACATAAGCATTTGAGGTGGTCCCATACGATGGACAATCTGCATCAAAGGTTGGCCCGAATTATGAGTGGCCCATATCCAAGGTGTGCCCTGCATGATGGACAGGTGGAACCCACATTATGGATGGTCCACATCAAAGGTGGGCTCCACATTATGGTGCATGATGAAGGTGGGCCCCACATGATGGACAATAACATTGATGGTGAACCCTCGCTCGATGGATTACCAACATTACGGTGGGACTACATAATAAATGATGCATATTAAAAGTCGGGTCATAGTGATGAATGATCCACATCCAAGGTGAGCCCTGTGTGATGGATGGTCCAAATCAAAGGTTGGGCCCACACAATGAATGACTCCCATCAAAGGTTGGCCTCACATAATGGATGGTGGACATGAGGGGACTGGATTTAAGGGATAATTACTTATAATGTTAGAAAACAAACGTGCTTTTTTACTTTCTAGTTGATAAGTATGTTGGTTACCCAACATACTCATTGGCTAAAAAAAAAAAAACTAAGATAAGCTATTTATAGCATAATTAGCATATCCAAAGCTAGTTGCCATCCAATTGAGCTGTGTGGGCCCCACCGTGATGCGTATCAACCATCAACACGGTGCATTTGATGGGTACCCTTTAAATTATGGGATATCCCAAAAATCATCCGTATACGAAACTCAGGAGGGTCATACCATCTAAAATTATGTGAAGACACCGTTAAAACATATAAAAGCACTTGGTGGGGCTCACCTGAGTTTTTCATGCGCCTAAAACTTGGTCTGAACCCTCATTCAAGTGGGACACACATAATGGATGAGCTGGATTTGCAAACCACATCTCGATGGGCCCTCAAAAATGGTTATGAATGTTTTAATGGTGTACGGCCCCTCTCCACTTCTAAATGTGGTGTGGCCCACACAAGTCACGGATTGACTTGATTTTTGGGACCTAGGCCCATGATGGAATGGTGCATCTGACTAATGGGGTCGATGTTTGAAACGCATCACGGTGGGGCCCACACAGCTCGACCTCATGGGACGACCCTTTTCTCCCCCCCCCCCCACACCACACACACACACACACACACACATATAATATATAATGCTATATATATATATATATATATATATATATATATATATATATATATAATGCTAGGCTGCATCTCAGTTTGAATGCAACTCGTGATATATTTTATGAGAACTCATCATACGTGATGTGACTCCAAAATCTAAACGGTCTATGTGAAGCAGCATCTCATGAAACCACCTGGACTCAATTTTTCTTTGATCCAAAACTTTGGTGGCCCATGAAAAATGAAAACAGTTTCCTCCCTTGATTTGCGCTTCTCTTTGCTATGGCCCACCAAAATTTTAATTTAGGATGAAAATTTTTCCCTTAAGATTTCATGAGATTACGCATCACACGGACTGTTCGGATTAGACGCCCATGACATGTATGCAAAGGTGCGCACGTGAGCCATGAGCAGGGACTGCTTGTGGTGTTTTATATTTAAAGCCCACTCCAGTCATCAGGGTGGGTTCACCGTGTGTAACGAATGGTTAACCCCTTAAAAACTTGGTGGGCCATGTCAATGAGAATAATATAAAACTGCCATAAAATTGGGATGTTGCGTTGTATAGACCCAACGTACTACCCACCTTTTTTCATTGGACCCCAAAAAAAATCTTAAGCACCAAAGTATACTTTTAGTTGTACGGATGAATTCAAAAAAATGAAAACACCTTGATTTTTCCACTGCTTTACCCTAACAGACATAAGTATTTTTGTCAAAAAATCAACGTCCATACCCTAAAAATCACCTTCAGTGAGATAAGATTTTGAGCAGCAAGAAAAAAGAAGTATTAGAAGGACTCGTCTATCATGCTAATTTTTTCCCATAAAATTCACTTGGTGCGCCTAGCATGAATAGGCTGACAGTGAGTTACACCAAATCAATCCGTTTGATAAAAGATACACACTATAATGGCCATACTGACCTATGGTTGGCATCCATGCCCACTGTTTACCATGTTCTGGCCCACCTGAGTTGTGCATTTTTGGCCCCAGGCATGGACGGAGTAGAATTTACACATGGTGGGCCCACAGAGTTGGGTATTTCACGGGCTGTGTAAAACACATGTTGTCGAGGATTCCGGTCCATCTACCAGAAACCATAATTTGATGGCTCTGGTCAGCGTTACATGTACATACATGTGTGCAATTTACGCACGTGTATGAACACTTCACACTGCCAGAGTATCAAAAACCACCGCATTTATTTCCCGCTACCGTTTACGGTTTGTCCAAATCCACAACAAAATGATGCTACTTGAAAACGCCTCCTCTTCTCTGCTTTGCAAAACCACATCCATTCATGGCCTCTACTTTTTTCTCTTCTCCCCAAATTACCCTCAGCAACTCCACTATTTCCCACAGCAGCAGTAGAAACATCCATCTCTTTCCGAGACTCAGCCCTCCTCAGAAGCCGACAGGTGTCCCCTCCTCGCTCTCCATCGCCAAATCCCCTTTCCCAGCAAAACCCAACAACGAAATCAAGATCTCAGAGAAATGGAGGAGCAGAGTCTCTTTCTTCCCTTCCTTCCTCAAGAAGAAAGGCAAGGACAGGGAAACATTGAAAGAGGAGCTCCTGGAGGCGATCTCAGGCCTTGATCGCGGCGCCGAGGCCACTCCCGATGATCAAGAGCGAGTCGACCAGGTACGGATTGTTTGCTCTTACATCTCTCATCACCTATCAATTTCAAGAATTCAAATCTTGATTCCATTCGCCTGCAATGAACTAACGTTGTGCTTGACGCCCGACACCCCGTTTTGCAAACTTGAGACATACGGCTATGTTTGGATTTACAGGCAGATTGAATTGCAATATTTCATAATTTCAGCGTTCATAACGAGGAAGTATCAACCTCAAAATTGCAATTACGTGCCTTTCCGAGTCCAACACGAGAGCTATGAAATTGTGTTTTGCAGCCCAAATGTATCGAAGGAAGTCACAATTTGGTTGTTTCCACCTTAGTAGACCAACAATTTGATAGTGAATCCAAACACACCCTATGCATATGAATTGAATAGCCATCAAAGGGTGAAACCAAATCCAACCGAAATTTAGCATCTGACGGAACAAGAATTTAGAGAAAACGATGTTCAATACAAGCGGTCCCACAACTGCACGTATTGTTTTCTGCTTTGCTAGCGGTGTAATTTTCTTTTCTGTTCCTTTTGTTTTGTTTTGTTTTGTTTTTGCTTTCATTTGTAGCTTTGGGTTCCTTGCTTATAAATTCTCATCTTTCAAAAAAAGAAAAAGAAAAAAGTGATCAGTTGTGTACAGCAGCCCCTTGCAGATTCAGCCTGTACATATTTGAATGACAGTCGTGAAAACCCGCAATTTAGAGGTCTGGCATGTTAGTGATGGCAGTCATCATCTGTAGATAAAGGTCTTGATGTATACACAACTTCTGTGAGTGGCACTGTCATATTAAAGATCCCATATTGGTACAAGCGTCATCATATGTACTTGCATGTCCATGTATATAATATGGGAGTTAACTGGGGAGATGCTGTGGGTTTTCTCGTGCAAGATGACACATGTGCCAACATGGCACGCATAAACTGGTCCACTCATCAGGTGGTCCATATGTGCATGTGAAAAAGCACAGGCTAGAAATATATGGCCAACGGCCCATATCCAACATACTCATTTGGCCCAGATGATCAATGAACCATCTTGATTGTTGAGTTTTGGCCTGGGTTAGATCACAATGTGCCCCACCTAACAAATGGAGCATATCCCCATACACTCTACACAGGGCCATTGGAGCGTGTGGCTTTGTGCTGCAAAGAGAACCTCCCATGTTACAGGGCGAGTTCCATTCACATCCGCCCAGAGTCTAAACTTAGTTGAGATTTTAAACATACTGCAGATTCATATTCTATGGTCAAGATTTTGGGCTCCTCTAGAGTCTAGGTCCTCTAATCAGACCAATTCTTGGACCTGAGACATGCACAGAGAAATCTTAGCCAAAACAAGTAATATAATGTTATAAAAATTTCAGTACGTATGTTAGATTGGTGAGTTTGTTAGAGTTATTTCATTGTACTGTGTGGATCTCATATGCAGTCATGGATGTCGTGGAAGGCTTTTTGGAATTTGCAAATGCTACTCGATGCAGATCCAACTGCTTCTACGCACTTTTAAATCGATGGTTGTAACTATTCAAATAACTTAAGTTTACCAGTTACTCTGCAAGGTTCAGTTGCTATATCTCGCGTGACTTCACAATCTAGGTCTGTTCTGTCACTGTTTCTGGATATACTTTTTTGGAGACAGTTGGGCCCCTGTTGCCACATGGGCAACTTTTCCATAGTTGTGGAGCATTCCTCAAACTGGGTAAATGCGAGTAGGTATTAGCTTTTCTCTTGCAAGATGCTCTGTGCCAAACGACAAAGCCCCAGCTGGCTCCAGATTAAAAAATAAATAAATAAAGGAAGGAAGAAGAAGAAGAAGAAATTCCAGAAAGTCACCAAATGGAGCTTTAACAGTCTGAAAATTTATGATTTTTAGGAGAGGGTGGGGCTGGGATAAGAAGACTAGAGGATGTAAACTCGGCTTTATTGGGAAATGGGTATGGTGGCTTGGGGTCGAGGAGGGGAGGTTGTGGAGGTCGGTTATAGCTGAAAGATATGGGATCTCTATGATGGGGTGGTGGATAAAGGAATCCTCTCTATTCAGGGCTTCCTATGTTTGGAATGCAATCACTAGCTTGGCCCATAAGGTCTTCTAAGAAATCGGGTTTTCTGTGGGAAATGGCACGGAGGATCTGGTTTTGGGAAAGACATTTGGAGGGGAGAATCCTCTCTTCATTCCTTGTTCCCTCATATTGCCAGGCTTTGCTTGGACCCGGACATCTCAATTGCTAGGTGCTTCTCCGTCCAAGGTAGCAGAGGTGTGTGGATCCCCCCTTGCTGGCGGAACCTATCGAATGTTGATATTGAGGAGATGTCAAGGCTCCTTGCGAGTCTGGAAGGTATCTGCCCTTCCCCTGCTGTTAAGGACTGTCTCTATTGGATAAAAGATAGATTGGGGAAGTTCTCTATTTGATCTTTCCTCGAGATGGTGTCCCGCTCTGCATCTGTCGCAGTGGGTGTCCACACAGATGGCCTGGAGGTATGGGGCCCTGCTAAAGGTTGCAGCATTCACGTGGCTGGTTGGTAGGAATAAAATCCTTTATGTCGACAACCTGCAGAAAAGGGGCATGTTGCTCCCAAATGTGTCTTCTCTGTCTGAAGAATGAGGAGATGGTGGTGCATTTATTCGAGATTTGATTTGAATTTGATTTGGGATGGTGTCTTCTCTGCTTTGACATTCCTTGGCTTATGCCGGATTGCATGGAGACACTGTTTTTGTCATGGCATGAAGGTGGCCCTATATCGAAAGCCCAAGGGGGAGTGGTGGTTGGCCTTGCTGGCAGTCCCATGATCAGTTTGGTTGGAAAGAACTAATAGGTGCTTTCGGAATAGCAGGGCCACAGTGGCTTCCATTGTTAGGAAAAAGGAAAAAAAAAGATTTGTAAGGCAGTTTTCTTCTTTTTTTTTTTTTTTTTTCTTTTTTTTTTTTTTTTTTTTTAAAATTTAAATGATTCCAGAGTTAGTTCCACAAGAACTCCTTAACTAAACAATAGGTGAGGGCCACCTGATTTTGAGCACCATGTTGGCTCTCCAGCAGTTATTTTCATCATTGTTGCAAATTTGTAATAACCATGCTTTAATGTAATGAGATTAAACCCTTGTCACAGTTTTCTTTCAAACTTTCCTTTTCAATAACCTTCAAATTGGGTGAAATAAATTACTTAAATTTAAAAGGAGATGGTATGATTTTATTTGCTGATGTTTTGTGAAACCCTTTCATTGGTTAGATTGCCCGTGAACTGGAAGCAGTAAATACCATAAAGGAACCACTCAAATCTAATTTGCTGAATGGAAAATGGGAGCTGATGTATACGACTTCGAGATCAATTTTGCAAAGCCAGGTGTGGTGGTCTTTGTCTTTCCCTCTTTTTGTCTTAAAGAAGTCTCTATTAGTTGTTTAAATGAAGGTAAAAAATATCAATATCATTGCGGATATCAGTTTTTCAGAAGGCCAATATGTATCAAATGATATATCAATTGAATCAGTGTGTTTTTTTTTTTTTTTTTTTTCCCCCAACCAAAAAGATCCGAAAATATCAGATAAATCATTTTAAAAAAAGAAGGAAAATGCCTATTGTGAAATGACTTTATGTCTTCAATGTGAGTTTGTACATGTATTGGCCCACTTTGAGGTAGGAATACTCTTCTATGTCTGACCAGTTGGGAATATTGAGTGTCTTTTTCAATGAACCTAATTAGAAGTTCTAAATACATAATCCTAGGCATGGATACACATATTTTGGCACATTATTTTTTAAGACTAAAAATGTCAGTGCAGAAAATAAATAAATGAAAAGCAGAAATGTATCCAGAAAATGGAAGATAAAAATATCTGTATCATGAAAACTGAGTTTGAACAACTCCTAACTCAAAATATGTGTGATTTGCTAGATTATGCTATATTTTGGTAAGATTTTCTAAAATCTAGCAGAAAAACAAGGATATAATGATGCATTTACATCTTAGATTTGGCCCAAATCGATGCCAGTGGCTTTGATCTGTTAAAGCAGGCTTGGATTTGTGTTTCTTCGCACAAGTCTAGTCAAGAATCTCCAAAGAAATGGAGTTCCCCCTTTCCTCTAAGAAACAAAACACCAAAACAGTGAAACAATATGAAAATAACGAGTCTCAGTTGCATCAACCAATACGACTGAATATTGACCAATATGACTGATGTATTGGTTGATATGTTATATCAACCAATACATCAATTGAGACAACCAATATACTGGCCTAATGGTGTTAATATTCGGGCTGACTGATTCACAGGCATTTCATATAGTATTTGAAAAGGCCCTACATATTGTCCAATACGATGCGATACATATCTGCTGATATTTTGATTAATCTCCATTTGCAGAATCAAGCATATAGTGTTTACGTGGATTACTTATTCTACTCTTTTTTTTTGGCAGTGTATTTTGGACTGATTTTCTGCACTCTATACTGTTTGTTTTGCATTTATTCCATTTTCGTTTTCGTTTTTGCTTTTTCTTTTTTCTTTTTTGTTTGTTCTTTGTTCTTTTTTTTTTATTTTTTTTTAATTTTTTGCATAACTAGTCGAAAATCTCTTTACTGGTTGCTCATTTGTGCTGCAGTGAATGATGAGTTTATGTAGCTCTTTGTTTCCGTAAAAGGAGACCGGTCTGTTTCTCTTTCATAATGACAATCATCTTAGCCTTTCATCCAGAAACTCGGGTCAGATTTTTAAATGGTGGGTCGGCAAAATTTCTATTATCGGCTAGCCCTCAGACATTGTCTTCCTTGTTTACCCAGGCTCTAGAACCAGCCATGGCAGAGGCTGACATTGACAATACTTGCATGCCAACACAGCCCCATTCAATACTAACCCCCAGGCCCCAACTCTACTAACACCATGTGCAGGAAGGGCAAGCAAGGAGGGTCATGGAGGGACAATTGCCAGATATACTGCTGAGCATGAGGCATGCGCGCGCGCGCACATTCGTGGAGTTTCCCCATGTTGGGTATTTAACATAGGCACCCAAGTCGGTGTTGAGTAACACACATGTACCGCCATTGATCCAAAACTGGAAAGTGGAAAGGACATACTCATATAGCTGGCTGTGAACATTATCAGGGAGCCCACTGCCCATGGTCTCTCCTTCCAAAGTTGTGAAATGAGAGGATATGGTTGATAAAACGGTAACAACTGATGAAATGCATATCAAGCATTAACTTGAAGAGCCTGGGTTGCTTTTGGAGAAATGACAAGAAGCCAAATATGCCGATTATGCATATATAATATGTTCCTAGATTCAACGTCTGGGGTTCAATGCTTCTTTAAAATATAAAAAAAGAGGGGCTTCTGATTTAGTAGTGGTTCCTCACAAATGATATGGAAGCACAATAAAATAGTACTCCAAGATTAGACAGGACTGAGTCCAATTCCTGTACTTGGGTCTGGATACAGAAGCACAATAAAATAGTAGTCCAAGTTTAGACAGAACCTGAATCCAATTCCCACAGTTACGGCTGGATACAGATAGACTAGTATCCAACCCAGATCTGACCCAATGAATCCAACCCAGACCTGACTCACTGACAGCCCTGATCTTTTGCATAGTGTAAACTGTTCTGCTTTCTATTATATACGCTGCTAATTGTTTTGGGAAGTGCAGCTCATACTGTATCCAAAACTTACACGACCTGAGTGCAATTCTCGTAGTTGGTTCCAGCTACAGATACACTAGTATCCAACCTGAACATGACCCCTTGATAACCCTGATCTTTCGCATTGTGTAAACTGTTCTGCTTTCTTACCACATACACTGCTAGTTGCTTTGGGACTATTTGCAGCAGGTATACCTTGCCTTTTCTCTTTCTTTTATGCATAGTTCATTTGAACAAAATACATGCATAGAAAATAATCATCATCCTTTCCCAGCTATTTGGGATTGGCTTAGGAAATCATATTGTACTTCTATAATTTGGATCTAACAACTGATTTCACCATGGGTATAACAGAGGCCAAAGTTCTTACGACCGAATGGAAAAATTTACCAAGCAATCAACGCGGATACACTGAGAGCCCAAAATATGGAAACTTGGCCTTATTTCAATCAGGTGCTTCTTCTCAGTTAATTTTCCAATGATGTTTGTTGACTTTTTATTAAATATTGTGGTTTATTTTGGACCTGCATTTCCTGATTATCAAAGAAATCAAGATGCAACATCTAACAAAAAAGCTGTACTAAACATTGACTGCAGTGCTGACACATAGTCGCATTGTAGGAAATCTACGATATTCTGTGGTTAGCCGTAACCTTCCCGGACTTTGACATTTTAGTCACTTGGTGGTGTTTAAATCGATTAAACTTTTTTGCAAGTCCCTGGTTCATCACATATCCCCTCTGATCTCTAACCACATGGTGGGCCGTAGTGAAAAGTGCATGTCTTGGAAAATTTTCAAGATAGTAGGAAACATTTTCTTTAATTCCACTGGGTGATATGGTGATCTGAAGGTGAGATGGCTTTTTTTCTTTCTTTCTTTCTTCTTCTTCTTTCTTCTTCTTCTTCTTCTTCTTCTTCTTCTTCTTTTTTAAAAAAAAAAAAAAAAAAAAAAATTATAATGGAAAAGCAAGATTTTTTGTCTGCAAATATGGGTGAAAATGTAAATAGCTCTGATGTTTTTTTCTGAGACTTGGTTCCCACTAGGAATGCTACATTTCTATAATCTGCATTCTTTTGAAGTGCCCTCTTGAGTTAGTTGATCCAATCTGTGGGAAAAACTGAAACATACTTGAATTGATTTCATGCTCAACCTGCAAATGTCTATGGTTCTAGGAGCAACTAATCTACATATTTGTCTCCATAACTAAGGCCTTGAGGATTCTTCATAATTAGGGATTTTTAACATATTCATCATGTTTCCTCTAACGGGTCCATTTTTCAATGAATCACTTTTCAAGCTTCACATTCCAGACTTTTGATGCCTGTAGAGCTTCACATTCTGTATAAAAAAGGTACCCACCACATCTTACTCAGGCAATTTTTTCTGCTTTATTACCGGTGAGGAACTTAGTGAAGCTCAAAATTTTCAGTAAGGGATCAAAATACGATCAAAATGACGAGTGCTGACACGTGGATGAGCCACATGGCATGAAAGAATCTTGCAAGAGGGAGACTCATGCGTGTGGTTATTACATACTAGTCTAATATGTACACTTTACACTTCTGCATCAAGAGTTGCCTAGCTTGCTTGGCCTGCCTGGCTGTCTGTCAGATTTCAACATGCAGTCATTCCTTCATCATGTAGCCAAGTTCCGTCATTGTGCAATGCGTTTATTAGGCCATCATCATCCAAAACTTCTATAGCTGAAACCTCAGAGCCCAAAATGGAGCTGGCGTTAGTTTGCAGAAGACTCTAGCGGGCAATAGTTTGCTGAGAATTCTTTCCTTTTACCCTGTTATCAACTTCCTTGAAGTACACACAAAAGCCTATGTGGGTCTCAATGTGATTCGTGCACTCTTTGCTGCACAAAGCTGCTAGCCACTCCTTGATTCTCTGCCATGGTATAAAACTGATCCAATTGTTATGTGGTTTCTTTATCATTAAAATTTGAACAATGAAATGGGGTTAGTGGCTAGGGGTGGAATGGGTTGGGTTGGGGCTAGCCTGAGTCCGACCTGTTTACTAAATGAGCCAAGAATTCTGGCCTTATCCCAACCCATTTTTACCCTGTGGCCCGACCCATTCCACTTAAAATACATCAAGCCAAGAACCTGACCAGATCCATTTAATTGTGATCTGGTCTGCTCAACTGACCTGACCCAACTCAAGTTTAAGAGCTGAATATGGGGCTAAACATATGCGCAGCCTGGCCCAGTTAGTGGATACACACATACATGTAAGCATACATCCTATGTATGTATCTAGATTCTGGATCAGGTATGTTTTGGCCTGAGCCTGCCATTTAGTTAAATGGGTCACATTTCTAGACTAATTCCAACCCACTACCCATTTAGCTTGGCCCAAACCCGCCTTGGAAGTGGGCCGGGCCGATCTGACTCATGCCACCTCTAGTAGTGGCAACCGTCTTCCTCAGATGAAGACTTATAAAGAGTGGAAAATGACATTAGGCCTGAAAACCCGCTTGATGTTGACTTTGTAGGCCTGAAAGCATACACATGGCTGCACAAATTCATATTCATGTGATATACAAGCATATCACGTGGGAGTCGCTCATATATTTATCCCTGGTCTCATAGAGTGTTAAGCAAAACAACCCACTTAAGCAAACTTTGATTAAGAATGATGTATGTCAGAAAGTGCATCATCAATCAACTTGATCTGATCATTTCTTGGAAGCTGAAAGTGACATGCTTTACACAGAATTCTAGCATCAAAGGCAGCTTGTCATGAACAAAAAGTGAAAATTGACTTGAGTTGATAATTTAGTGCCAGCATCTGGACAACCTACTAGGAAGATCAATCATGGGTGCCCATAACAGCCAAAATGTTTATTATTATTATTTTTATGAAAGGTAGCTCCTTTGTCCTCAAATATCTCTTGCTCTTCTCTTACTGCATGCAAGGATATTTTAGGGAAAGAAGGAAAAAGTGTTTTTATAGATATACTCAAAGCATCAATAACCTCTTCTTCTTTTTTTAAACCCTCAAGCATTGGCCTGATGTGATCCTGCAGATACTTGTTTTTAAATTTCAAAGAACAAATGCATGATTAATGTTTGCGTGCATCTGCAGGGAATAGTCTTGCCTTAAAAAGGGGTGGGGACACCCTATCGTCATCATCACAAAAAGAAAAAAGAAAAAAAGAAGCATGATTAATGTTGGTTCTCCAGCCTTTTCTTCATATAGAAAGTTGAGCTTTGAAAAGGTTCTGTGGGAAATGTTTTTTATGAAGCCTACTTGCTACTGCTTCTTGAGTCATTTTAGGTCATGCAGAAACTAACTGAACAAATAGGCTTCATAAAAACAAGAAGCCAATAGCGAAACAAAATCAATAGCGAACAAGAGCTGACACAGAAACATGTCAATAGGAAATTTTGTTGGTCAACATCAGTTATGTAATGATCGAGCTCCTTTCTTTTTTGTCTTGAATGTTCCAGCCTATCTTCCCCTTGATATATGATGCATAGTCAATGTTTCTGCAGGTAACAGCAAACTTAGTACCTCTCTCTTCAACAAAGGTGGCTGTTAAATTTGATACTTTCAAAATTGCTGGTTTGGTAAGTGATATTTGGCCCTTCAAGATTTTATCAATGTTGAATTCTGAACCAATTATTAATTTAATTTGATGGTATGATAATCTAAAGGCTAGCATTGTGACGATGGGATTGTTGGTTAATGCAGTTCTTGGGTTGGCTCTAGGTATGAATCCGTTTCTAGTGGAATATAGACCCCAAAATTGGAAATTAAATCTCTCAGAAAAAGGTTCCATGCTATGTGTATATAGTATATACATATGCAACAAGATGCTTCCTGCTCCAGAGCTCAAAAAGGAAACTACAACACGGCTACATTGCCTTTCATATCTATCTAAAATGGACTCTGAAGCATAACTTTCTACTGGTTGTTGCTAAATGTCATTATTTAATTGCAAGTTACCAGCGAAAGAAATTTCGTCAATTGCATGAGTTCACATGATAAAGCTCCTGGCAGAAATTGATTAGAAGTGCAGAAAACATGGACTGTTTCCCCCTCTCATGAGAGGATACAACCTTCATTCAAGATAGAATTCAAGTCAAAGGATGTTCCCACGAAAAGAACTGAAAATGATGCAAGTCAAAAATTGAGGGCTGATAACATGACTTTGAGTGGAAGATCTTTACTACTCCCATAACTATTAACCTGACTTGAGGGTGCATCCACTCTGGTGTGGCCTGTCTTATCTGACTTTTATTTTATGCCCAGGTTAGCAGTCTCCCTTGACTGCTGCGGAGGTTGACTATCTATCTAGTTCCAGAACTTTTAATTGCCAAACTAGAGCCTGCTGGATCTAGAAGCAGCTGTCTAAGAGATGAACTAGTTCCGAGAGCTGCAGGAATAAGAATAACAGCTTCCTTAACTAGAGATGCTAGGGTGGCCTTAACTTCTTGCATATCTATTAAGCCACAACCCTAAGCTACTGCTGCACACTACTTCTGAACTGACTGAAAAGATTCAACTAGAGTTACTTTTCGTTCATCAATTTTACCATTAATCTGCGATTACCTTGTCTCGTAAAACATTGGAACACAGGCAGGTGATCTATAATATCCATAAGCTATAAAAATGGGGGGTGCATACCTATTTTCAGTGCCTACGTGAACATATAAAGTGTATAGGGTAACAATGGGAAGTTTTAATTCAACTATTTAGCACATATGCTCGTCTAAGGACCATTTGATTTTATTCGAAGTTAGTCTCTTTTTATTATTTTGCCTTGTACCTTTACAAGTGGCTCACTCATCAGACCTGACTTTTGTTTCATTGTCCAACTGAATTGTGTACAGATACCCATTAAAGCGCCCGGAAGAGCTCGTGGCGAACTAGAAATCACATATCTGGATGAAGAGTTGCGGTAAGTTAAAATGCAAAAGATTCTAAAGATTCGATGCAGTGTTGAGTGAGACAATGTGGCTTGATGTCAAGATAAAAAATGGGTCTCCACAATCTGAGGCCTCCAAACTTTTCTGATGGGGAGAAAGCTCAAAGGAATAGGCCCAACTAAAGTGAACTGACAGATTGGCCCTAATTGGATCACCCAACTATGAGACCCACTTGCCCATTCTGGGCCATCAAGACACTATTCTGTGTAATGCAGCAGGACCCTATAACTTCTTTAACTATCATTTTGTGATGTTTTGTGGGAAACTGAACATACCAAAGTGTAATTTTCTTGGAATTCGATTTTGGTGTGCAGAATCTCCAGGGGTGACAAAGGGAACTTGTTCATTTTGAAAATGGTGGACCCATCATATAGAGTCCCGCCGTAAGTTGAAAGATACATGGATATGAAAGCATTGTAATTGAGTGTGGTTACTCGGATTTCTTTGCACAAATTCAGAAAATTTTCTGTTAGTTTTGCATGGAGAGCAGTTTCCATCTTCTCTGGAATATGTAATTCGAAGAGGGATGTTGTGGGCCACAACAAACTTCTCCAATGCAATTTTTACAATTTGTAATATCCATTTAGAACAAATATACGAGTTATTTATGTGGAGCCTCTTTTAAAAAATTTAGCAACCTTCGGATTAGTAAAATGCATGCATCATCTAAGGCCAAAACTACTGAACTCTCTCGTTACATGTGTAGACCATGAAATAGGGGAATGCAGATCATGACTACTCACCGAATGGTGATGGAGAAGGGGCCTTGCTTTATGCTACAATATGGCAGAGGTGTAAAAGATCCGAGCCATTCATCACAGGGTCCAAGTCCGTAGAGATCTAGCTGGTTCACCAGCCAAATGGACCACATGGTGTACCTTGAATGTGGATTGTTTTGGTCACTCTCTAACCATTCATTTTTATTTTTTTTTCATACAAGTTTGGCATAATGAGTGGATCAGCCTGCTTTTTGGGCCAAGGCACGTTCACAATGGTGCCTACCCGATGAACTACCAGGATCTTTCACTTGTGTGCATGTTGGCACGTGTGCCAACATCTCACGTCTGCTATCTCTTATTAGGGTACTAAGACACCCTTGCTCACAGTACCAATGGCTCAGTAGAAGTCGCAACTGTCAAATAAGGCAATAGCACATGCATGATGTTCGCATCAGATTACCATTGACAGGCTTTGAAGCCTCCGTTTGCTTGGGGGGGGGGGGGGGGGGGGGGGGGGGGTTCGCTTCCTTACACTTGCCTTAAAACTAGCATAGGTGAGGCATGATTTTACAGTGTTCCCTTTGCTATGGCTCACCCAAGTTAGAATCAGCATGTTTTTTGGGATCAATGGTAAATATACAATTCCTGTATTCGAGGTGCAACAAAAATCCATCGGAAAACTCTTTACATTTTCAAAGGTCTACCTAGCAATGTTGCAGCAATTCACGGGGTAATTATACAATTTTAATGTCCAAATAAGGATGATGGATTGACCATTCATCCAAGTAAAGATGCAACTCGGTTGAATCCAATCCAGTTTAGCACCATAAATCAACATTTGAAAATATGCCCGACTCAGCCAAAAGTTGCAACCTGACTCAGTATTTCATTTACTTTCTTGTATGATCTCAAACAGCATGCCCACAGAATTGAGTTGTCTGAGGCACGATGGGTGCACATGCGTAATGTGGCTTTCCAATATCAGGAAACATGTAAATCATATCCTTTCCTATTATCCTCGCAGCAGCATGCATAACCCATCGTCCCACCCCCCTGGGTCCAATTTCCACGTGGAACTAACTATATCATCTGTGACCAGAAGATGTGATATCGAGCCCTCAGTTTGTTCTGTCTGACAATCCAGACCATTGCCATCTTGGATGGTCCATTCCCCCCCCCCCCCCCCCCCCCCCCCCCACCCCTAAAAAAAAAAAAGAAAAAGAAAAAGAAAAAGAAAAGACCAATGCACACACACACACACACACACACACACACACACACACACGTACACCAACAACAACTACTAATATCAAGACAGCAATTAGCCTTGATTTGTTTTTTCTTTTTCTTTTTCTTTTTTCTAAAGAGCAATGCTACCAGGATTCAGTTGAGCCATTCACTCTCTTGGTGCATCAGGTGTGGCTAAAACAGCTTTCAAGAGAAAATTCCTGTGCTATTTTGATTTTCTAAGAAACACTGGTAGTTTTGCAGCATTAAAAGATGGCAGCGACTCACCCTCCTCACATATGCTACCTTCTTGTACAACCACCCAGACCATCCAAATCATGGCTCCCATTGTGGATGGAGCATACATCTAAAATTCATCCTCATCATCAAAGCATTATCCCAACTAATTGGTGTCAGCTACACAAATCCTATTCCACCATTTCATTCTATCAAAGACCATGTCATTAGTTAAACCATAGGCCATCAAGGCTGCCCCTTTGCCCTTTTGGAGCCTTCAACTTGAATTAACTCACTCCTAACCAGTGGAGTTCTTGGTCTCAGGAGCATATATTTTAAGTCATAATGATAAAGAATCCAAACCATCCAATTAATGGCTATTCTATAGATAGCTACAAGTAAAATAGCAAGTAGTCTAAATTTGAAGGGGAAAAAACAATCAGATGGTTAATATTACCTTCTCAGTGCAATTTCTGTTATGCTACATTGACAGTTGGTTCAATGATTTGGACGGTCTGGATTGCCATACAATTATACCAAGTGTTTGGTTGAAGAGTCACACAAAATGGTGCAAAACTAACATAGGAATCTAGCCCATTAAAAAGGGGCAAGTTATTTGATACTATGGATGAATGTGATGGTTGATATGCATGCACTCTGTTTCATACCTGTAGCAAATATTAATTCGAAATAAAACGTTAAAATAGTGGGAATCACTATAGTGGGCCATTATCGCAAAATCAGATTAATTGAACGAATGTAGCCTCCGATTCCTGGACACTTGTTTGCTAAATTTGAATCGTTGGCTAAATTTCTTTTGAACTGTCCCCTAAATTTCCAAATACAAACTAATTAAGTAATCAACTTAGTTTTGTCTTTGATTTATGATCCATTTAAAGTGGGGCCCACCATTTGGGCAGTTTAGTTTCAGTTTATTACATGATATGTGTACAAGGCCATTGTGCCTATATATCAACCATCACACTTTCACAGAGTATCAAAATATTTCTCATAATAAACAATCCCGCAGATAATTATCGGTTACTTTAATGGAAAGCATTGCCGGCTACACATGTTGCGGTGAGAGAGCGAATCTCCATAGCTTTACTCTTTTTAAAATCCAACCTTGGTATAAGAGAATGAAAGATCTGTTACCAAAGAATAGAAAATTCTGCAACACTGCTGTGCTAAAATTCTCGCTTGGGCCTGTCATTGCCACTGCACTACCTTTTACAAAGGGAATCGAACATCAGACAAAATCA
This sequence comes from Magnolia officinalis, assembly GCA_021015155.1. NCBI lineage: Eukaryota > Viridiplantae > Streptophyta > Magnoliopsida > Magnoliales > Magnoliaceae > Magnolia > Magnolia officinalis. Next base: position 16,250,984 of record JAJHSJ010000004.1, on the reverse strand, counting down.
ATGAACCTGGGGTTGTTGCATCATCAGAGTACGCAATCCGAACAAAATCGTGTTTCCCTTCATGCTCGTTTCTCCTGGATAATCGAGTCCTCTATGATAGTGCTTAGGCACTAGACAATGTCACGAGGCTAAGTACTGCCATGGAAAAACGAAAAGGATGAGATATCACATGACCATGCAGGAAAAACTTCAAGATACAAATAAAAATGATAAAGCGAGCAAACCCAACAGAATGAATATCACTGCCAATAATAAATGATGAATAAGAGAGGCATTCGGGACTCGGCATAAGCTCTTGCAAGCACACCATATTTGATTACAAAACTGAAAGCCCCATAAAAGCTCCTGATGTCAATGAGAAAGAAAAGAAGAATGCCTCTACTCTGTGCAATTTTTCGGTCTGCAGGTGGCCGCGGTCGCTGCAATCTCACACCCCGGAGCAAGAGATTTGCCTATAATATATACGATCGATGAGCATTTCATCGGACTTTAGTAACACGAGAAAAGTGAACTGATGTAGTAGAGAAAAAGTAATAGAATGCTGGCAGCCAAATCATTCTCATTTGAGAAGGTTGCGAATTGGGAAATGTGCAGAGATAAAGATATCAGCTGATTCCACATGTTAAGGTTGGTTATTAGGTAAAAGAGAGTGGTAACATCACAAATAAGAGAAATTATAGGGCACTGATGCATCAGGATTCAGGATATGAATACAAATGGGGCCCACGGTTCCGTGTGCAATGATCCATTCTGTTGATATGATGGGTCTTATTATAGGTGGGCAATAATAACAAAATTCCCAGATTGGAGGACCTAACCCTCCATCAGCAGACTACAAATCGACGGTTGTGGAAAAATACAGTAACAGGCCAGGAAAAGGCAAAAGAGTGAACAGCTAGGATCATCCAATCTGGAACACTTTTGGGACATTTCCCATCAATTGTGCATTGCATCTAGCTGAATCACTTGGATAAACTAATCATGGCTCCATTTACGCCAACTTGAGAGCATCAGGACACTTACCATTACGGTGCATGAGGACCTTATAATTTCAACACAGTCCACACAGAAACATCACATGCAATTGTGACATGAATCTCCTTGGGGATGCACTGCAGACAAATATGACATCTGGCCCACTCATCTGGCAAGCCCCAGTATAGATGCCTGGCATGCCCCGTAACCCAATATTCGCTCCAGTTTAACGATCCTAACCATTCCATCTGATGTTTTTTTGATGAAAAAAATTGGACGGACAGGCATAAAGTCAAACCACTTGTTCAGTTCAATGGACAAACTTCAGTTAGGTTCCTCTGGTTGATGTGATTTTTCGGCTATGGCCCATCCATGGTGGGAACCACAGAAGAGCCATCCAGATTTTATACAAATGTGCCACATGATATCATGATGGTGCATGTGATAATTAGCATTCCCCTACATAAAACATTCAGATTTCAGAGCAAGGATCCTTCAATCTAATAGTGCATTACAGTGGATATTCACCTATAGATGCATAAGGCAGAAAGAATGATGTCATTCAAATGGATATTGCAAAATGTTGCTATAGACAATGGAAGAGATCACAGCAGATAGTTTTGTAACAATTAGAAAAGAAAAGAGATCATACCAGAAAAGTACTTTTCAGGATGCACGTATGCTATGCCTTCCCCATGTGAGTCTCAGCCAATGACGAACTGAGGTCTTCCCTCGACTGTGATCTCCTGCTTTGTAGCCGCATCTGACCTCTATGCTGAGTCCAGAAAGATCCCACCCCATTCTCAAACTGCATCTGCCCCAAGCTACCGGAAGAATAACTGTGTGAAACGCTTGGGTACAAGTTAGATTCCATAAGCTGAATGCTGCCGGCGCCCAACCCATGTCCCATACCAAATGGTCGCTGCTCAGAGCCTGCAATTTTTGGACTCAGCGGCAACTTTACTCTTCCATCGCCTGAAATGATGAAAAGGTTGAATGCATCATGATTCATGACACTAGATTTAACTGCGTGATAGTTAAGATTTTGAATTGAGGGGCATCATGGTTACTCTCAAGAGAAGCATGGAATCAAGAGAGTGATATCGCCCGCATCACAATCTGTTGCACTTTAAGGATAGAGTACTTTTATGTCTCCCAGTCTGTTTTATGTTGTAGCAGATTAATGAGGAAGTGTTTCGGTGTGCAGCCAAAATGTGGCTGGCAGGGCTTCTCAAGCACCCTTAATGTGTTTGGGGCTGTGATAAAACAAAATCCATTAAGCGGGTTTGTGCTTTCTCGCTCCCTTCCTGCCCCCAAGTTTTTGTTGAGAGAAGAACCAGGTCTCTTTTACTCCCAATCCTGATTTCATGCTAGTGCAACCTGATTGTGCTGGGAACCATGCACCCAAATGTACCCTAACATTTAAGGGTTTCTTTAAAAGCATGTTTGGATACGTGGAATCCAAGGGAAAAGGGGAAAAAAAAAATATCATCCAACGATGATTTCCATCAGAAATATTACAACATAGATTCCAATTTTGAGTTTTTGTCTGGATAGCAAGTGGAAGTCTCATATTCCTCTCACATAACTTCTCGTGCCAAGAATCGAAATTATGGAAAAGTGTAAATGATTGCTGGGTGGAATCCACCCATTTCTTTGCTATCTAAACAACGCGAATTGTCACATCAATGTAAAACCCTTTTCCATTGTCTGTCATGGAACCCATGGATTGCAAACATGGCCCAAGGGAAACTAAAGCATCTGAATATCCACAATCACAGGTGGCCTCAGCTATCAACCGGTCTATGGTTTACTTGATAGCTACTAGCAATGTGAGACGAAAAGGTTTCCAATTAAGAGTGGCAAAATGGATGACTTTAATATGCATGGAAGATTTTAAAACATAAAATTAGGGTGATGAAATTGCAGTTGGTATCGTTTAAAAAAATAAATAAATTTGCAGTTGGTAATTAAATGGTAGTCACATCAGCAATGTATGAATGATAAGATTAAATGCTGTGCATGCCAGATGACCTAAGTGCCCAACTTCATAAAGGAGCATACCTGAACTGATAGGACTCCAGCGCTGGAAGCGGAAAGGAGATGGAACAGACGTATTGCCTCCATTTCTCTGTCTGAAAAGTGGGAGGTGCGGACCACGGAAAAATCTTGGCACACAATTGCCAATCCACAAAAAAGCACAAATCAGAAGCATCAGCGACAATAGTAGCAAAGCAATGAGAATTGCAGGGTCCAGCTTCGTATACAGTAATCTATAGCTGTTAAGCTCCATCCTGCTTGGCAATGCTCGACCGGCTTCTAATAAAGCAACCCCAAGTGTCCAAGTAATACTACCAGATCCAATAACCACTTGTTTATCCGTAATGTGCAAGCCTTGTCTCAATAACGATACAATATATGGTGCCCTGAAGCAATACTGTTCTATAAAAGGCTGCGGAACAACACTATTCTTTGCTACTTCCCATGTACTTTCACAAAATTCCTGACCCTTTTGTAATACATCCTCTAGCATAGCATCAGACGTCAAGTTAAAGAACTTAAACACCACAAAGAAACCTGACATGGCATAAAACTGTCCACTTGGCTGAGGCAAATTCTCTTTAAGCGCACAAGGTTGGAGTTCGCAATCAAGTACAGAACTCAAATGTGACCATTCAGACAAATTGACTGTTATTTTTGCAAGTGCGCTGCATTCATCCCATTGAGGGGCACCGACCAACTCAATAGCTGTCCCAGTTTTCCCGTTTCCTGTACTTCTACCTTCCATCAGAGGGCTTCCTTCTTGGTTTAGTTCTACACACTGAGAACAGATGTACTGCTCTTTGTAACCAGTTTGCAAACATGGATGCTTAAGCTCTATTTTGCCTTTGTTTAGATCGACTTTCGTAGTTTCAGATAGTTTCTTGAGAAGATGAACCACAGACTTATCAAATGCATCATTCAACCCATAGCCTGGAAGAGAATAAGCACTGAGATGATGCTTAACCGCTCCAATACTTAGGTTTAAGCTACTCTCGTCATGCACGACTTCCTCAGTCTCAAAAGTAACTTGCAGCGATGAACCACCCAAATCGAGCGCACCAAATGTTTCTTTTGTCGGTGATGAACCCAACCTACTCATGTGATAATTAAGAGCTATCCATCCATAATAAGCTTCTTCCATGCCAGTGATGATCTTAATCCAATCCTTCTGACACAAGAATGATGAGTTCCTCAGAATGGACCATGCCTTGTCGAGAAGCTCTTTCGAATCATCAGGTGGCAGCCTACGAACTCCAGCTGTAGCGTAAAGGAAGAGTGGAGTGGTCTTATGAGCATGCTTAGGTATTTGTTTCTCAGCCCACTCAAGAAGTGGGTTCATTGCCGTAGTTAAGCCAGACATGTCCCACACAAGTTTATCAAGCCCAGGCTCAGTTTCCATGCGTTGGTAGGCACGACCACTTCGTGAACTGGATTTTCGTTGAATACTTTCGGGTAATGATTTCAAGAAAATGGGGAGATTCTCATGGTCTGTTTTATGACCAATGGACCACTCGTAAACATAAATCCGTGTGCTGGTACTTCCACAATCAAGTATAACATAGAATTGTGACGCTCTAGTACTAAAATGTCTAGAAAATGCATATATCAGAAAAAAGAACAAGAGAAGGCACAGAAGACATGTAGCTGCTCGCACCCATTTCTTCCGTGCAAATGAGGTTGCAGGCAAGGTCTTTTCCTTTGAGAAACTTGATCCAAAAGTTTCTCTTTGTAGAGCACGAGGTGGTTTTGCATGCGTCAAACTATCTATTCCAAGGTCAAGATCACCTTCTTCTGGATCAAGCATGCAGAAGGTTGAGAAATCTTGGAGTGATGCAGATAATCGCAAACCGCCTTTTTGTCCAGGACTAGCTAAACCAAACCTGTGATTCGAACCCGCAGGGGGCAAAAAACTAGGTGAAACTGATGGCCCAGTTGAAGAATGTGGATGCGTAATACGACTCACTGCAGCAGAAACGATTGCTGCTATTCGGCTAGCTCCCATTTGGCTGCGGCTCTGACCTCCGTGAGAAAAAACTTTAATATCTGATCCAAAAGTTTTGACGGTAGTGTAAATATCAAAACATCAGTTTCCAATTGTTCACATAAAATATCAGGGAAATGGTATGTGAACAAAGTCATTTCATTTTTAACCACATGGCGAACTGCAGGTGATGGCAATTGATGAGCTGCACATGCTACCTCCTGAAATCATTCAATTACAATAAGCAGTAAGTAGAAGAAAAAAAGAAAAGAAAAGAAGGCATATTCAACGGATAAACCCAGCTTCAATCCACCACAGCTGGATCAGTCTGCGAAAGGGAACTACAGGTAAAGCACAAAGATATGGACCAAAATGCCACCAAAATGTCATTAACCATAATAATTTATAAGTAGAGGTTTGCTTGAATACTTCTCGACGTATTGCAATTGGATACGTCAGGACTCTAGTTGCTGAATTTGGGTCATCTCCAGATGATCTTCTTTTTTTCTCTTTTTTTTTGAGAGGAAACTCGCAATTTCATTAAAAGGAAGAAAACAAAACAAAACGGGGAGAGAAGAGCCGCTGAGAAAGCGGCAAAGCAAACTCTCGCCGTAAAACAAACCACCAACAACAAGGAGAGAGAAAAAACAGCCCATTCGGTGATGTAGAAGTGGACTTTGGCCACTATAGATCCCACCGAATTGGAGGTTCCTTTGAAACATCTCTCGTTGCGCTCTTTCCAAATTGCCCACCAAACCGCAAGCAGGGCCAATCTCCAAAAATCAAATTTTTGCTTACCAATGGAGACCCCATGCCACGCCTTTAAGAGCATACCCGTAGAGTTTGGGAGGCACCAAGAAACATCGACCAGAGACAGGAGAGTGAGTGAGCCAGATGAGAGTGAGAGAAGATGGGGCAGTGAATAAAGAGGTGGTTAACCGATTCAGCGTCGCCCATGCAGCAGAGGCAAATGTTGGTTAGCATCATTCCTCTTTTCCTCATGTTGTCAACTGTTAACACCTTAGCCTTTCCCACCAACCATCCGAATGCGGCTATTTTTGGGGGAGGCTTGTATTTCCAAATCTTGTCTGTCATGGAAGGAGTAACGGAAGCGTGTGCACTTCTGATAGAATGGTAGAGGGACTTAACCGAGAGCCTACCCGATTTGTCGAACTTCCAAAGGAGGCTATCAGCCGCAGAGAGATTAAGCTTTACCGTGCTGAGACGATGGAGGAACTCGATGTACTCATCAGATTCTCTGTCTTTGAGATTTCTTCTGCAGACAATGGACCAGGTGATCTCAGCGCCAGAGGAGTGAAGAGAGTTGGCAATCGAGATGGATTTATTGGGGGCCAATCTATAGATGCACGGGAATTCGTCTTTGAGAGCAGAATCCCCCATCCACACGTCTTCCCATAATCGAATCTTGTCGCCGTTTCCAACAGAGAAAATGGTACCTTTGAGGACATCAGATTTGGACGCTATGATGTCTTTCCATAGAGCAGAGGCCCTATAGGCCGAAGACTCCTTTGTCCACCATCCTCCTGCTGAGGACCCATATTTACTTTTAACCAGCACATTCCACATTCATAAGATGTAACTCACTTTGTATGGTGGATTGACAATAAATAAAATCTCTTAATTAGATTATTTCAACCCTTTGTTATTTTGGGTCTTTTGCTTACAACATGAACGGTCACCATAGCCTCTGCATACTCAAAGGTTTGAAGTATTCAATCCCAGAGTTTTCTGGGTGCCCTCCATCCAAGGGAAGCCTATCAAATAGACAGTTCCGATCATTGAAAAAAACTCCCAGATCCGACGGATAGAATCCCGATGTAACAATACGTTGGGATGTATTCGAGCAAACCTCTTTACAAGTAAATGGTAAGACAATGCTGTAAGAACCAGAAAACATAACCACCAAAAATTTGGATCAGGATCTAGGTCATACAAACATTGAAACTGACAGGTATTCTGCGGAAATCAAAAGTTGCTTGTAATTTTATTAGGGAAACTAATGGTATTTGTTCTGGAGTTAATGTTATACACGCATGATCCAACAAGGCAAACAATTGGGGATTGAGTCTAATCTAATGCTTCTTGGGGGGGAGGAGACATGTACCATGTGGAAATTTAAAAGAAACCATTAATGGCACTTGGAGAATAGTTGGCTACAGCCATCAGGATATTGGAGGCCCAGCTAAACAAGTGTACATCCAGAATACCATTAATGGCACTTGGAGAATAGTTGGCTACAGCCATCAGGATATTGGAGGCCCAGCTAAACAAGTGTACATCCAGAATACAGTACCCATTTCCATATCATACAGAACCCGCAAGAATACTTTGGCCTCATGAAACTATGCAGGCATCATAACATTAAGGTTGAGTGACAGATTCTATGAACTAAAATACCTTAGCCTCTCTATAAGCAGTGATAACTGCCACTTACTCGCTCAAACTGGGAATATGAGGATTAGCTCGGAAGTATGATGATGAGCTCACAGATGACCATCGTACTCAAATACGATGAGCAGATAGTTAACTCCTTCGTAAGATTTTCTTCTTTTCCGAATATATTTTGCATCTAAAACGACCAAGCCAAGTGTTACTCCTTGTCATTGTGATGTTCTTACTAGAAAACCATTCATTAGGAGCCAGCACTCTGAAATAAAATTCAGTGCATGGCTGATTTGTGGAGCATACCAGCACTCCATTCCTGGACTAAGGCTCATACAGACTGGGGCAAGTCACACCGACATCAAACGTTCAACTTCCAAATCACATGGAAATCTAAAATCTAGCAAAAGAACCAACCACCACAAAGGTATTAAATGGCCAGGCCAAGACATTACCATAACAATAGCTTGTCAGATTATAGTTTCCATAAAAAGGTAGACATGAATGATATCAAAGGTGTTCATCTTAGTAAATATCAGATTGTTAATCTCTCAAAAGAAAACAGTTGGTTCCATGCGTGAATTGTCAAGGTTCAAAAAATAGAAGTCCCACTCAACAAATGTGAGAGCCCGATCTTGGTTTGTTTATATCAATCATTTTGACATATGAAGTCTAACATCATTATCTATTTATGGTAGTGAATCAATGAGTGTATGCTTTTGCTATATGTTATTCTTCATGGTCATTCTCATCATCATCATCTAAGCCTTATCGTAATTAATTGGGGTCGGCTACATGAATCATGTCCCACCATTCCACTCTATCAAGGCCATAACTTTCGCTAGACCATAGGTCATCAAGTCTTTTCTTACCACCTCCAACCATGTCCTTTTGGGCCTTTCCCTTGCCCTTTTAGAGCCTTCAACTTGTACCAACTCACTCCTTCCAATCGGCACAGTTTATGGTCTCAGTTGAACATGACCAAACCATCTAAGTCTACATTCACTCATCTTATTTCCTACTGGTGCTGCTCCTAAGTTCCCTCAAGTGCATTCATCTCTAATTCTATCCTTGTCTTGCCAATCATCCATCTCGACATCCTTATTCAGCTTAACTCATCCTATGAATATGTTGTTCCTTAACTGCCTAACATTCTATCCCATAACGCATCGCTGAATGAGTGAAGCTAAAATGAGGATGTTGAAATGGATTAGTGGCAAGACAATGAAGGATAGAATTAGAAACGGCCGCATTCTAGAGAACTTAGGGGTAGCACCAATAGATAATAAAATGAGGGTAAGTGGACTTAGATGGTTTCTCCATATAACAGAGCCCAAGAATTGCTTCAGTTATGAGTAGGTTGGCTTCAAGTTGAAGGTTCTAAAAGGGTAAGGGAAGGCCCAAAAGGATGTTGGTGGAGTAGTAATAAAAGACTTGAAGACCTAAGGATAAGGTCCTTGATAGATAGGAATGGTCGAACAGGATTCATGTAGCCAATCCCAATTAGTTGGGATAAAGCTTAGATGTTGATGTGTGGTTCTTATGCATTTCTTGTTGTGTAGTTTCCTTTTACCATATCTTATGCATATATGTACCAAAATTCCATTTTTTTGGAATGTACTAAATTCATTTAGTAATACGTTTTACAATATCATTGCGTAATCTTATAAATCTTCACTGGGTAGCGATGCAATAGGCTGGTCCAAAAGCCTGGGTAAAGGAGATGGGTTACTGTCAGGTAGGCAACCAGTGGTTGAACTTTAGCATAAGCCCAAATCCACGAACAAAATAGGAAATGATTACATCACACCAATATGAGAATAAAGATTGTCATGAATTTCACTTAACTTGTGGAGTAACAGGAGTTCACTTATGGGCCTTTGTATTTATAAAGCACTGAGATGAATTGACATTTAAAAAAAAAAAAAAAAAAAGGATAGCTGCAGAAAAATTTAAAAAGAAAAATGCCAGGAAACTTCATTTAAGGGAATGAAATTGCCGTGATATTCTACAAAATTGGTGAAGAAATGAGAATTCCTTTCAGGGTCTTCACATAGATAAATTGCTATGATGATTAACTTGGGATAAAAAAAAAAAAATCAATACCCACACAAAAAAAAATAAAATGAAGAAAATAAGCAAACTTTATCAAAATTTTCTACGACTCTATTGGTAGAGGAGCAAGAATTGCTTATCTGGGTCTTCACATTTAAGGAATTCTGAGATGAATTGACTTGAAAAAGTAAATACCGACATAGCGAAATTACAAAAGGACGAAACTCCATCAAGCTAAATACAAATTTCCATGAATTTCTAATAAAACAATAGATAAACAATAATTCCTTTCTGGGTCTTCGTATTCATAAATTTCTCACATGAATTGACTTCAACAAATAAAGGAATAAGATAAAAGACACCCAAATAATAAATAAAAAAATAAAATAAAAAATCGAAGAGCAGAAATTTCATCAAATTGAAAAAATTTCCATGAATTTCAACTAAATTGGTATGAGAAAATGAGAATTTCTTTCTGGGTTTTTGCTTTTATAAACTAACAAGACGAATGGGTTCGAAATAATCGATACGAAGATGAAAAAAATCGAAAGAAAAACGAGAAAAAACAACCAAATCAACATGACTTACAGAGACTTTGATTGATTTCGTTGGAAGGAGAGACAGTCGGGCAGATCATGAAGCATCCAACGACTCCACGGCCCGAAATCCCAAATGGGTTTCTCGATTTTCTTCTTTTGGGGATCGGAAAGGCTCGAAATCACTCAGATCGGTATTGTAGTTTCGAGGAAATAGATGGAGTGATTTTCTTCCGTGTTGGAGACTCCAAAGTCACAGCGGGCGATCTCTCACTCTCGAACATGAGTTTTGAAACCCTTCTCTACTTTTCTTTTCTTTTCTTTCTCAGAGAATCCAGTGTGCGTTTGTCGCGACTTATCGACTTATCATCTCATCATAAGTCGCTTTATTCGGGCCCACATGATGAGATGGTGATTGATCGGAACCGTCAAAATTCTTAATACTATGAGATATATAAGCCAGTATAATAAAATTAAGATGAAGTATGATTAAAACCGCCACTGTATTTAGATGAATTTCTAACATTAAATAGAGAGTTTCCAATGGCTGGAGTTGGACTCCAAAAATCAAAGATTGGGATTATCATTAGAGTTTCATTACTGAAATGTAGTTTACTTATGGTATTACTGAGGACATGTACGGTTCAAATTGTCTGGCCCCCAGTGATGCTGCATATACTGGAGATCTGATCGCGACGGAGGCAAAACGATCTCAATATTCAGCTCTCTTTACCAAACAAGTGGCGAAAGTGGGAATGATCGGGACAGTTGATCTGGTGGGCCGCCGCTTGAATGCGCGATGATAATAGTTCCGGATAGACCTCATCACCTAATTTTTATGAGGGTGCAGGTGGAATGTGGACACGGTTTGGCTAGTGATCGGTGCTATGTGGACCCCACCATTATGTATTTGTTTTATCCACGCCGTCCATCCATTTTGAAAGATACTTTTAGGGCTTTATTCCAAATTTTAGTTAGATATAAATCTCAAGTGGAGCACACCATGGGAAAACAGTAGTGATTGAATTTCCACCATTAAAAACCTCCTAGGGCCCACTGTAATGGTTATTTGAAATCTAACCTGTTGATTAGGTAATACAGACTTGGATGAAGGGAAAAATATATATATAGCCCCCAAGGAGTTTTTAACGGTGGGAGTTCAATCAACAATGTGCGGTCTACTTGAGATTTGGATCAACCTCATTTTTGGGCTCATACCATAAATGACTTGTAAGAATGGGTAGACGGCATGGATGAAACAAATACATCATGGTGGATCCCACAGAGCACCCACCACTGGCCAATGGCTAGTGGCATGGGGAGTAGCCAATCCCTTTCCGTGGAATGTGTACTGCTCTACTCACCATTTTTATTTATTTATTTATTTTTCTAAGCTGCTTATCGGGGAAGCGGATTACGTACTGCGGGCTCGGTTGAGGCGGACGCGGATTTCCTGCGAAGGGAACTTAGGTGCGGCCCACCGTGATATTTTTGTAAAATCCACACCATCCATACGTTTTGTAAGGTAAATAATGAGCCGGATCCAAGGCTCGAGTGGGCCGTACTAAAGTAAAAATGTGTATAGGGAAATTCCTTCCGTTGAAACGTTCCTGGCGTTGACAGTGATGTTTGCATGCCATCTATATCGTTTATAACGTCATTTCTATTGGGATGAAATGAAAAAATAAATATTAGCCGGATTCAAAGCTTATGTGCCACACGAATATTTCAACTGTAGACGTTTAATCTTTACGTTTTTAGCCTACTTGAAAATTTGATCCACCTCATTTTTGGTCATAAGTCCTACATTGAGCTCACAAAACGGATGTATGGATGGGATTTCTCAAAAACATCACCGCGGGCCACACCTAAGTTCCCAGCGCAGGAACTTCCTGCGAAAGGCTTCCGCAGGAAATCCGCGTCCGGTTCAGGCAGGGGCTCTGTGGTGCCACAGTGATGTATGGGATTTATCCACGCCGTCCATCCACTTTTTCAGGTTATTTAGGGTGTGACACCAAAAACGAGACAGATCCGAGGCTCAAGTGGACCACGCAATGGGGGATTAAACTCACACCATTAAAAACTTCTTAGGATATGCAGAAATTTGATCAAGATGATATTTTTGTTTCCCCTCATCCAGGTCCATGTGATCTTATGAAGAGGTTGGATTGAAAATAAACATCACGGCAGGCCCTAGGAAGGTTTCAACCGTGGATCTCATCATCACTGCTTCTTGTGGTGTGGTCCACTTGAGCATTGAATCTGGCTCTTTTTTTAACTCATACTAAAATGATCTGTAAAAAATTGGATAGACGGCGTGGATAAAACACATACATCACACTGGCCCCACAGAGCCCCTGCCTGTACCGAGTTTGTCCAAGCAAGGGCAGGACGCAATCTGAATCTGTCATCGTGCTCTTACCCGAAGCTAAACCGTCCGATTGGTGGACCTCGAGCCTAAAAAAAATACACTTCTGTCGTAGTCTTAAAATAGCCGTTGGTGGCCACCAAATGGACGTTGGGAATAAAATGATGCTGAGGTTTAAATCCAGCGGCTCAGATTGTCTGCTCAGTGTGCTTCTTCGACCCCGGTCCTCGCAATAGGATATGCCAGATTCCTATCTAAGTTTTGCATCATTTTGAAAAGAAAAAAATGGTGGTGACTCGTGCTCCTCACATGTGTCACTTGTGCACAGCTATCCAGACCATCCAAATTGTGGGTCCCATTGTGGATTGAGCATATTTATAAAATAACATAAATCAATCAATCCTAACCATTTAATTGATAGCTATCAAATTAATGGAAAATGGACCAAATTCAGATGGTTGAGATTATATTTCCCATACATTTTCGGTTATGCTCCATCTACAGTTGGATTAGTAATTTGGACGTTCTCGATTGCCAAGCGTATCTTTGAAGAGTCAACACTAATTATACATGGTGCAAAACTCACACAAGAGCTTAATCCCTAATTGACGGATTCACAGGAAAATTTTTTAATATAAGCTTGCATTTCTCTCGTAATTATAGTTTTCTAGATATGGCCCACCATACTATTTCTAAAAGAGAAATGATCTAGTGGGCTAAGTGCACGGGAACCTTCCGTTGCACAAGGTTGTATATGGACCGTTCGCATCCACCCTACTTATTAGAACCATTCATCCAGTCCACTCTTCATAAGTTGTCTTGAAAAGAAGAAGAAAAGAGAGAGAGAGAGAGAGAGTTCATTCAATCACTGACATCCAAAATTGGATGGACAAGATTGTTTCCAAAGAAAGTAGAATCAGTCAAGATGATTAAGACCGCTCAATTGATTTTTGTCCGACAGTGGAAGAAAAGTGGACCTGACCTAATGGTGGTCCACTTACCTGGATGTGAATGCCAATGAATCCATATTCAAATATGCGCGTGAGAAGATTTTCTTCCACCTAGCCATTAGGTCATGGACGCGGATTGCCCACTGACCATAGGTGGCTATTCGACAATTCTCTTTGGGTCCACCATGATATTTTTGTTTTATCCATGCTGTGGATCTATTTTCTGGGTCAGTTTTAGGAATGGAAATGCGACATATCCAAATCTAAAGTGGACCACACCACAAGAAAATAGCTGTGAATGAATGCCCACCATTAAAAGCTTCCTAAGGTCCATTGTAATGTTTATTTGCCATTCACCCTGTTAATTAGGTCACACTGACATGGATGAAGGGATAAAACAAATATCAGCTTCATCCACAACTTTTATGGCCCCAAGAAGTTTTTAATGGTGGGCGTTCAATCACCACCGATTCATCCGGTGTGGCCTACCTGAGATTTTGATCTGTCTTATTTTTTAAGCTATTGCTCTTAAAATGATATGAAAAATGGATGGACGGCATGGATAAAATACATACATCATCATGGGTTTGTAGGGCACCATCCAATAGCCATGGCTTTTCTTCTTAAAATACATTCATGCATTTAGTTAATAAATCAAGCAATAACATTAATTTTAGTAATTAAAACGCTTTTTATTTTTTATTTTATTTAAAAGATAATTAGTAAATTTTTGGATCTAAATTTCTTTTCCAACATGCCTCTCTCTCCTCTTAAGAAAGAAAGAAAGAACAAGAAGAAAAAAAAAATTGTTCAAAAAAAATACCAAATTAACATAATTTAGTTGTGCATACCATCCATTTTTCAAGCCCGTCAAAGCATTGCCTATATTCCAAGTTTAAAGGGTTAGGATTTTCCTATCAAAGAGATTTTTGGATCTCTTTCAAGTAGATTTAATATTGTTATCATGGGGTCATAGTTTTGCAATCTAGACCATTGTTGTTGCATTAAGTCTTATGTTGGATGGATCACAACCCAAAAATATGGGGTAATGCAAATTCTCAATGTTATTTAAAAACAAATGGTAAAGAATAAATAAAGCATTGGTTCTCATTGAAAATAAAAGTTATATTTGCATTCATATTAATGTGTCATAAAGATATTGTCTATTGAGTGCATACACAACATGGCATTGTCCATGTAACATCTTAGTCATTGAAAAAGTGAGGCTCACATTGGAGATAATTGGAAGCAAAAATTAAGCAAATCCATTTGTCATGTACACCGCATGTTATTAATTAGGTCTCTTTTGTAAGCAACTTAATTTTTAGAATTATTATAAATATAATGCATTATTTTAATATATATAATTCAATAATGTATTAAATTGCAAATGCAATATAATTTTTTAAAATATTCTCACTTAAGATTTTAATTCAAAGTAGCTTTATGTTTTTTTTTGTTAGGTTGCTTATTATTTATAAAAGTCATTATATTGAAATTATACAATATATTGTTGACATTATCTATGAGGCATGCCTTTGATTACCCATCCCTCCCACTTCTTCTTCATATGAATAATCTATATTATGATGGGTTTTGTTTTTTGACCCGTCGATGCGCAAGTCCTTTCGCAACTGGGATGCGCAAGTCCTTTCGCAACTGGGATGCGGAAAGGAGTTTCCTAAAACTATAAAAAGGGGTCCCTAGGATTTTTCTTATGGATGTTGTGTGAAGAAAACAGCAAGAGGGTTTCCTAAAGCTTTGCAAGGGATTTGCTAAAGGGTTTAGGGCTATCAAAGGTGAGAGAGAGGGAGAAAGAGAGAGAGGAAGCTTATAGAAGGGAGGTTCTGCTCGTGGAGGTTCTCTACTGTGCAATCTACATCTCAGCGCTTCTATGTCCTCGTAAGCGGTTAGATCTCTCCGTTTTCTCTATTTCTCTTATTGTTTATCCACTCCTGCGTGAGTGAAGAAGGTTGTAAACGTTCTACTTCATAGTGGATTGTTGATCTGGACGAGGTCCCGTGGTTTTTACCTCTTTGAGGGTTTTCCACGTAAAATTCTCTTGTGTGGTGTGTGATTGATGCATTGATTATTTTCATTGCTTTATTATCCATAATTCTGGTTTGTTCTGGAGGGCTAGATCCTAAGGTTTTGTGTAAGGCCCCCAACAAAGTGGTATCAAGCTAAGTTCATTGAACGGGTAGGATCGGTTTTGAATTATGGAAGGTGGCTCAAGGATGATCAGCCTCAATGGTTCTAACTGGACCATATGGAAGGCTAAGATGGAGGACTTGCTTTATTGCAAGGACCTATATTCTCCAATCTCAGGCATATCAGCAAAATCCAAGGATATGACTGATGATGATTGGAAGAAGATGGACCGAAAGGCGGTGGGGTTTATTAGACAATGGTTGGATGATTCGGTGTTCCACCATGTGTCTACGGAAACCTCAGCCGCTAGCCTATGGCTAAAATTACAAGGGCTGTATGAGAGGAAGACAGCCGGTAATAAGATATTTCTGATAAGGCGACTTGTGAATCTCAAGTTCAAGGATGGTGGTTCTGTGGCCGAGCATATGAATGAGGTCAGTAATATAGTGAACCAACTCACCTCTATGAAGATGGTCCTGGATGATGAATTGCAGGCTTTACTATTGCTTAGTTAATTGCCTGACAGTTGGGAGACATTGGTGGTGTCTCTAAGTAACTCCGCGCCAGACGGAAAGATATCCATGGAACAGGTAACCAGTTGTCTCTTCAATGAGGAGACAAGGAGGAAGTCTCAGGGGTCTACTCAGCAAGAGGCTCTTGTGACGCAGGAACGGGGGAGAGGAAAGAACAGGAAGGGCGGGAAGGCCCGAGATAAATCAAGAGGCAAGTCGAGCAACAGAAAAGATGTTGAATGCTGGAATTGTGGCAAGAAGGGCCACTATAAGCATGAATGTCGTAAGAACGACAAGAAAGGAAAAGGGAAGGAAGATGAATCAGATTCCACTGCGGTCGCTTCAGATGGCGACATTGTATTATTCTTTCAGCAGATCATGATGTGTGTCTCACAGATACGAGTCAGGACACCGATTGGGTGATTGACTCGGGAGCTTCTTTTCATGCGACTCCGCACAGGGACTTCTTCACAAGCTACAAGTCAGCGACTAGGGACCATGAGGATGGGAAATTCTGGCGTATCAAAGATCGTGGGAGTTGGTGATATTTGTGTGAAAAGATGTGGGCTGCACATTGGTTCTCAGGGATGTGAGGCATATCCCAGACCTTCGCCTCAACTTGATGTCGACGGGAAGGTTGGATGATGATGGCTATGAAAGCCGTTCGCTGGTGGGCGCTGGAAGCTCATCAAGGGTTCGTTGATCGCAGCCAGAGGAAAGAAGTGTTGCACCCTGTACAAGGCAAGTGTCAGTGTATGCAAGGGTGGTTGAACGCAGCGGAAGATTCAGCTATTGACATGTGGCACAGGCGTCTAGGCCACATGAGTGAAAAAGGGCTTCAGGTACTAGCAAAAAGCAGCTCCTTCCAGACGTGACAGGTATGCCTCTTAAAACCTGTCTTGATTGTTTATCAGGGAACAGCATAGAGTTTCATTCGTTAAAACTGCTTCTCATGTTAATAAAGTGCATGCATTAGATTTGGTTTATTCTGATGTTTGTGGTCCTATGAGGACAAAAACCTTGGGTGGGGCATTGTATTTTGTTACTTTTATAGATGATGCATCTAGGAGGGTTTGGGTTTATGCTTTAAAATCCAAGGACGAGGTCTTTGGTGTGTTTAAATTGTTTCATGCTATGGTCGAGAGAGACAGGTAGACCATTGAAGTGCATCCGCACTGACAATGGTGGTGAATACATTGGCGACTTCACGAGTACTGCAAGTCCCAGGGTATACGGCATGAACAGACGGTTCCCAAGACCCCCCAGCATAATGGTGTAGCTGAGCGAATGAATCGCACCATTGTTGAGAGAATCAGATGCATGTTATCCCATGCGAAGTTGCCCAAGACGTTCTGGGGAGAAGCAATGCGCACGGCGGTGTATTTGATAAACAGGTCTCCATCAGCCCCGTTGAATGGAGAAGTGCCTGAGAAGGTGTGGACTGGACATGATCCATCGTACAGTCATCTCAGGGTGTTGGATGCAGGGCATCCGTTCACGTACCAAGGACGAGAGGTCCAATCTCGATATGAAGATCAGACAGTGTGTGTTCTTAGGGTACGGTGATGAAAAATTCGGTTACAGGTTATGGGATCTGACCGAGAAGAAGCTCGTCAGGAGCAGAGATGTGGTTTTCTTTGAAGATCAGTGTATCGAAGACATTGGTAAGCCAGAGAAGAACCAGCCTAGTTCAGGTGAGCTAGAGGACATGGATCCGATTACTCCTCCCGTGGTGCCTGATGACGGGGGAGTACAACAAGGTGCAGAGGACGAGGGAGTTCCTTCAGAAGATGGACCAGGGGAGCAGCCCCCGCTTGATCCACCTGTTGAGCCACAGGTGAGGAGGTCATCTAGGGACAGTCAGCCGTCCAAGAGGTACTCGCCGCATGAGTATATTATGCTAACCGATGGGGGAGAGCCAGAAGATTATTCTGAGGCCCTAGCCGACGAGCATAAGGAGGAGTGGTTGAAAGCTATGCAAGAGGAGATTGAATCCTTGCATAAGAACCACACCTATGACATGGTGAAATTGCCTAAGGGCAAGAAAGCTCTGAGCAACAAGTGGGTGTTCAGGAAGAAGATTGAGCAGAAGAATTCACAGACGAGGTTCAAGGCCAGACTTGTGGTGAAAGGGTTTGGTCAGAGAAAAGGCATAGACTTCGAGGAGATATTCTCACCAGTGGTGAAGATGACATCCATACGGGTGTTGCTTGGGTTGGCGGCTAGCATGGATCTGGAGATAGAGCAGTTAGATGTTAAAACTGCCTTTCTCCATGGTGACCTGGAAGAAGAGATCTACATGCACCAACCAGAGGGGTTTGAAGTCAAGGGCAAGGAGCATATGGTGTGTAGGCTGAGGAAGAGCTTGTATGGGCTGAAACAAGCTCCACGGCAATGGTACAAGAAGTTCGATTCGTTCATGTTACAGCATGGGTATGACAGAACGGAGTCGGACCACTGTGTGTTCACGCGTAAGTTCTCAGACGGTGATTTCTTAGTTCTGCTGTTATATGTTGATGACATGCTCATCATGGGAAAAGACATCAAAAAGATTGACAGGCTGAAACAGGAGTTGGGCAAGTCTTTTGCGATGAAAGACTTGGGCCCGGCTAGACAGATCCTAGGAATGGAGATAACCCGTGACAGAAGTAGCAGGAAGCTTTGGCTGTCACAAGAGCGGTATATTGAGAAAGTCCTAGAGCGGTTCAATATGAATGCAGCGAAGCGGTCAGTACTCCACTGGATGGTCACTTCAGATTGAGCGACAGACAGTGTCCCAAGACGAAGAAAGAGGTGGAAGAGATGCAGAAGATACCCTACGCGTCAGCTGTAGGAAGTTTGATGTATGCTATGGTGTGTACACGCCCAGACATAGCATATGTGGTTGGTGTTGTCAGCCGGTATCTTGCCAATCCTGGCAAAGAGCATTGGGCAGCGGTGAAATGGATACTGCGGTATCTAAGAGGCTCATCCAGGTTGAGCCTATGCTATGGTGACGGTAAACCTGTATTAGAGGGCTACACAGATGCAGATATGGCAGGTGACATAGACTCAAGGAAGTCTACATCGGGGTTCATGTTCACGTTTGCAGGGGGAGCGGTCTCCTGGCAGAGCAAGCTACAGAAGGTCGTAGCATTGTCGACGACAGAGGCCGAGTACATTGCAGTCACAGAGGCATGTAAAGAGATGCTTTGGATGAAGAGGTTCCTACAGGAACTTAGCCTAAAGCAGGAGGAGCACGTGGTCTATTGCGATAGTCAGAGTGCTATACACTTGAGCAAGAATCCGAGTCAGCATTCCAAGTCGAAGCACATAGAGGTTCGGTATCACTGGATCAGGGATACTTTGGAACAGAAGATGTTACAGCTTGAGAAGGTCCACACGGACGATAATGGGTCAGATATGATGACCAAGGCTTTGCTCAAGGGCAAGTTTGAGGTTTGTAGAAACCTGGCTGGCTTAAAGAAGGTGAATCCCTCCTGGGTCAAAAAGGGGGAGATTTGATGGGTTTTGTTTTTTGACCCGTCGATGCGCAAGTCCTTTCGCAACTGGGATGCGCAAGTCCTTTCGCAACTGGGATGCGCAAAGTCCTTTCGCAACTAGGATGCGGAAATGAGTTTCCTAAAACTATAAAAAGGGGTCCCTAGGATTTTTCTTATGGATGTTGTGTGAAGAAAACAGCAAGAGGGTTTCCTAAAGCTTTGCAAGGGATTTGCTAAAGGGTTTAGGGCTATCAAAGGTGAGAGAGAGGGAGAAAGAGAGAGAGAAAGCTTATAGAAGGGAGGTTCTGCTCGTGGAGGTTCTCTACTGTGCAATCTACATCTCAGCGCTTCTATGTCCTCGTAAGCGGTTAGATCTCTCCGTTTTCTCTATTTCTCTTATTGTTTATCCACTCCTGCGTGAGTGAAGAAGGTTGTAAACGTTCTACTTCATAGTGGATTGTTGATCTGGACGAGGTCCCGTGGTTTTTAGCTCTTTGAGGGTTTTCCACGTAAAATTCTCTTGTGTGGTGTGTGATTGATGCATTGATTATTTTCATTGCTTTATTATCCATAATTCTGGTTTGTTCTGGAGGGCTAGATCCTAAGGTTTTGTGTAAGGCCCCCAACATATTACAGGTATTATATCTCTGTGAAGAGTCATTGCTAAGCGGACATGACTTCTTCTAACGGTAAAGATCATCATACCAAAGTGTGAACTTCCGAAAGTGAGATACTATTAAAGGTAGGTGCCACACAATGGACAATTCTGATTAATGATTGAACTTATTTTAATTGATTAACATGCATATTCACTTTTCATCAATTGATTAGATATGACATTTATATTAGATATATTTTTAAAAGGAATAAGCAATCAGAGGTATGTCTTACATGATGGACGGTTGGGATCAAATTGACTTCTAATATGATAAATATAGACCCTCTGTTAATTTAATTTGGTGGTTAGGATTCTCACATTAAGAGACACGAGCACTTAGAGGTGGTTACATATGGCGATTAGTTAGACTTTTTTTGTTATAATTAATATAAATTATTATAATAAAAAAAATAAGAGGGATCGTCAATTAAGGTGAACCCCATGCAATAAGTAGTTCAAACACTTATTGGATATTTTGCATTATTTATTACATGGTTATTAAAAAATAACCGCATAATCCTTATTATCAATGCATGTAAAAAAAATGGTGATTCATATACTAAAAAATATATTATTATTGTCCGTCATGAATGAAATATTATTGATGCACACACACGCGCACGCGCACACACACACATTAACAGAGTTAAACTTTTTA
This sequence comes from Magnolia officinalis, assembly GCA_021015155.1. Taxonomy (NCBI): domain Eukaryota; kingdom Viridiplantae; phylum Streptophyta; class Magnoliopsida; order Magnoliales; family Magnoliaceae; genus Magnolia; species Magnolia officinalis. Next base: position 16,230,212 of record JAJHSJ010000004.1, on the reverse strand, counting down.
TAGTTTAAAAGATGCTCAACAAATTTTTTAAATAAAATTCAAATATGCTTAGCTAAACATTTCTCATTTTTTTATGCAGATTATCCACCCACATTACTTTTGTAATTTACCTGCTTTGTGTTGGGACATGATATCATACTTACATCTTTTATCCTCAAATACTCAAATATTTAGAAAGTTATACTAAAAACAAATTCAATTTTCTTTGCCTTTCTCAACAAGAATGAAATTATGTATACGGAATGTTCACCCATTAGTTAAGTGAAATAATCTAAATAGGATAAGTCATATTATACCTGAATTTTTAGTTAAAATAATTTCGAGGTTATGTTCATTACACTCCCCTCCTCGATGAATGTTCAACCTTTAATATATGAAAATGATGCTTTAATACTTTAATAACACCGATTACAACATTTTTCATAATGAACAATCGCGTTTGTTACAAATGGTTATTTATTTATTTATTATTATTATTATTTTAATTTTACAATCCTGCAAATTTCTCTTTTCTAACATATTGTAATATATATCCTTATAAGGTGCAAGTAAATTTGGTGTATTTATATAACTAATATCAACATCATAATATTTGTCTAAATTAATAATAATATGAATGTTATAACTATTCATAAAAGAAAATATATAATAAAAAGAATATCAGTAACGTACTACTTATGAAAATTAAAAAGCTATAAGAGAAAATATATAATAAAATACTCGCGCGTTTGCTGCAAATCTTCCACATCTCACATATACATTTAAGAATTACAAATAAATGAACATGTTGCCATAATATTTTGTAAATGAACTATTTTTTAGTTGTGGTATTTTACTTCTTCCACAAAGATGTGTGTACCATAAATTACTTTGGTAAAATTCTTTAAATGAAATGGAATAAATTAATTTGATATATAAAATCATAAATGTTAAATATATCGCATTAGAAATTAATTGAAAATAATGAAAGAAGTTTAAATTGTTTTGAATTTTTTATGGTATATTAGTCGAAGGAAATTTAATGTAATAAGATGATGGTGATCTTATTGCCTCAAGGACATTCTAAAAATGCCAACTAATGTTTTTCTAAAGTATTAGAAGCGCTCTTGAACTTGATAATTATTGGACTAATAATATATAGAAATATTGTTAATGGTTCTTCTAGTTTCACATGATTAATATCTTGGAAAAAAATATTTTTTGTCAAACAGTATTATAAAGCCTTTGAAAAATGTACTAGCATTTTTGATAAACTCTACAACATTATCTCTTGGAAATACTAAATCATGATATTTTCTCCCTTCAACATAATTAGAATAATGATTAGAAGCAATAACTACAATTTCTCGTTAATAGTAACTAAAATTCTTCATTAAAAGTAATAATAAAAATTTTGAATCATTCATTAATAAATTCAATAATACTCTGCAACATATAAACTAAATGTACAATAATGAAATAATTTATTTTATCAATATACTAAAGATTTAAATAATATTTATTTTTTCATCACAAGCATATATTAGAAAAATGGGATAAAAGTCTTACTCTATAAATACAAAGAGTATTTATTATAGGTATCAATATCATAGTTCATGTATAAATATCAAATATTACAAATAAAATGATAATAATATCATTTGTATCTAAAATCTATGTCAACTAAAATGTTCACTAACAATGGACTACAATAGTTTTAAAAATATTCTACATAACTCTAGTATTATTGATTTGCATTATTAAACTTTGAACGTAATTAATATGAATGAATAGTTCTCCAAGACTCATAAAAACAATCTCCTCATTTTTATCACTGAGTTGTTTGATTTTTTGAACTATTTCATCCATTGAAAAATATTTAATATTTTGCTGCTTCTCAATGCAATTTGTCAATGTGTGCTTTATAGTAGAGTATTTATGTTCTTTGAACTTTATAATAGCTATTGTATTGGTTGTTATGACGTACATCAATTTACTCAATGATAAAATATTATGGCAAGTTGTATTACTTTAAATCACATGAGATTTGGTGAAAGAATCCGCAAGTTGTTCAATGAAGGTTATATACAGGAGAGAGTATACCATCTAAATATTGTTGTTGATCAAAATGATAATCCACCTCAATATGCTTGGTGCACTCATGAAATTTAGGATTGCGAACAATGTGAATGACACTCTTAATATCATAGTGTAGGGTGCCGGCGTTGCAAGATAAACATCAAAATCAGCAAGTAACCATTGTAGTCAGACAATCTCAACAGTAGTTTGAGACATCGTCCGATACTCAGCCTTAATAGTAGATTGAGAAATGCGTTGTTGCTTCTTATTCTTCCAAGAAAGAAGAGAGTTTCTAAGGAATATATAAAAACCTGCAGTGGACTTTCGATCAGAGATAAATCTAACAAAATCAAAATATAAATATACTTAAATATGAAATGATGAAAATGAGTAGTTAGATGTGAAAATGGGGACCGAACAGATGAGGTACTGGTTACCGGATCTGAGTACGATGTGTTGATCATATAGTGTTGAATAACAGTGGAGGCTAACGACGGATACAAAGCTGATCAAATAATCTAAGATGCCAGATGCGGATGACCTTTGAATCAATGGCTCTAATACCATATGAATGGTGAAAAGTTGTATATTTCATTAATTGAAAAATGGTATATAAATACAAAGATTAATATAAATACAATACTTGACAATATATTTATTCACAATTGTAAAGAATATATAAGAAATAATATAATATACACTTTATACATACGCACACATAAGTTATGCACAAGATTGTACTCTTTCTTAAACACCTCAAATCAGTTTTTTTTTAATTAGAATAAAATTGATATTAAAATATCTAATGAATGTTGCTAATACGATTATCCATCCATCCTTTAACTATACTGTGTCATTTTTTTTCCAACTCTTTGTTGTCTCATTAGTTGTTCTTCTAAGAATATCCCTTTAAGCTATATCTATTTAGCATTTTCTTTAGATACTTTTAGTATATTATGTATTTTAAATTAAAGCTTCAAAAGAAAAAAGAAAGAAAAAAAGAGAGGAAAAAACGAAGAGTTGTAAGCACAACTCAATCATACATTTCCAACCTAAGAAATTAATAAAAGAAAGAAATTTGCATTAGTATTCTACTATTCTTTTGTACCATATCATGGTCTAATGATCACTTTCATGATTCGTATATATATCTTTAAGCATTTCAAATCCCCTACATTACATATTTGGTGTAACGGCCCCAAACCTAGTAGCCGAGTGTAAAGACTCAGACCCTATGTCCTTGAGTGTTTACGCTAAAATAGTCAAATGCATTAGCACTGACACTGACAACGCTTCGATTTTTGCCACTAGAGTGCAGTGCTTTAGCTGTATAAACCCGAATGTCGTTAAGGAATACCGCACGTGGAAAAATCTCCCACGCGTACACTTAATCATATTTACATTCATCCTGTCAATAAATAATTAATCAGAGTAACATTAAATCGAAGGACGAATATCGAAAATAAGTAAGGGTAACCTTATAAAGGAATTATACAATATATATAACAATATATAATTTAAGATGATGGTCGCCCAAATGGGGACTATACAAACCACAAATGAATAGACACACAATAATCTAACTAATAAGAAAAAGAATTAAAAACCCTACTAGCCAAGCCTGCAAACCCCAACCACGCTACAAAAAGGCTCCTCAATGGCTAACTCCTCGCCACTAACTATCAGGACATCCTCAATAAGACCGTTGTCCCCTCCTATGCATGCAACAACTGTATGGTTGAAATATTGAATAATGAGTAGCCAGCTTAGTGAGGAATCATCTCCAAAATTATGCGTATAACATATTAATCAAGTATAGTTTCAAGGCAACATATAAACAATTACAGTTGTAATGCATCTTATTTAAACGCATGAGTGCATGCACATGTTTTTCGCTAAAGGGATGCACATTCAGTCGGACCAAGAATAGACATTTCAAACAATTAACCCATTCAATTCAAGAAAATGGATCTTTCAAACAATCGACTCATTATCTAAATGTAAGAGACAGGGTCTTTCAAACAGCTGACTCAGCTTAAAGTCGTTCGAATAGTATAGTGATATTTCAAACAGTCAACCAAGCACTTAATAACGCCCGCGTGCCATGAATGCATGATTAATCTAACCTTTATTAATCTGATACGTAAGCAGTTCATTTATACAAAACCTCTTCAACTAATGACCAATATTGATATGACAAATAAGCCTTACCACTGCAATACATATACAAATCCACAAAGGTTCCTCTTAACAAAAGCGAGCATGGTAAGCTAATAAGGCACAAATGGGATTTCACCTAAACAAAGCCAACAAGGCATGATAATTCTCAACGACGGTAAGTTTACGCTCAATTCCATTTAACCCAACATGTAGGATGACCAATAGTTGAAGACACAATCCTGTATATGTAGTTCACTCATCCAAATAGTTATTTCAACACAATTATCCCATGGATTATATTACAAATGGAGTTGTTTGAATCACACGAGCTTATCCACAATTACCTTGTTAAAGAAAGGGACTCGATGAGAAATTATCGAGAAAACCCCACAGGCGAAGTCCCAACAAGCTCAGAAGTGTGGAGGCTAAATGTGTAACAATCCTAAATTTTGGTGCATTAAAAAAATTAAAATAAATATTTAAATATTTTATTTTTAAATAAAAAATAAAAATAAATCAATAGTTGAGTTGGTAGAGACATTTTTAGTTGACAGAGAGGTTTAAGGATCAATTTTTAGAGTAGTAATAATAATTTTTTATCAAATGTTATAAAAAAATTCAAATTCATTATAAGGGAGGATATGCTCATCCTATCTTATCAAAAGAATTTCTTTAAAGAAAGATCTTTTTAATTTTTTCTTATGTTGTTTATCTCTTCTTGATCTATATAATGGATGGTGTGGATCATTCATACGATTATTATATAGGTGTGTAGAAAATTTTAACAAAGTTATGCTTTATGATTTCAGATCTAATTAGTAATATTTTAAGAATAAATTTAATGGATGGAATCTGATTATATAAGATAGATCTGAATGAGTCATTTGATCTTAAGCGCCAAAAGATAATAGTGCCTTGAATTTCAGATTGACCTAACCATCGGATGGGTCACACTAGTCAGATTTATAAATGTTTAATAAAGAAAGCTTAGATTTCTGCGCAACTGATTAGTATCATTTAACATAGAAAATCGAGATGGTCCATTGATGTATATGTTGTTAGATCCATACCACTCATCCAATGTGTAGAGGCAAAATATGCAAGACATCAAGAATCTGGATGATCCAATCATCCGGTAGGCCACCCCGATTAATCATTTGACATTCAATTTAAGGATCTTAAAAAGAAAATCTAAAATTTGATAATTAAATTTAATAAATATATAATTTTAATTATTTGATCATTTATGGTTTGACCACCTAGGATGTATATCAAAGGTTGGCCCCACCGTATAATATAACCAGATGAATAATGATGTTGTTGATATAACTTATAGGATCTCTAAATTCAAACCAACCTAATTACCTTATGGATTCTACACTACCAGACTCAGGTGAGTAACCCAATGTGTCTTATGATTCATTGGAATTAAAATAAATTATTCGTGATTGTCTGATTGATTAATATATTAATTTGAGTATTTTATTGCAATATTGTATGCTACGTTAAATCACCTGTTAATTTGTGTCAAATTACATAACTATGATAATTGTACATTAAATTTACATATGAATGTTCTCATCAAGACAAATATCTATGAGAGTTATGAAAATGATACATTTATACATTATCCATCATTCATTACATTTACATAATGCATGGTCGATCATAGGGGTCCTCCCTGGAAAAAATGTCGATCCCGGTAGAGCGTTACCAGATGCAGGCTATGCCCAAGTATACCGAAAGGTGGAAACCTACCCAATGGGTGGATGCGGGTTAACGATCTCCAACCCAAGCAGATAGATGATCATTCCATCTGATGCATTCATACATCATTGCATCCATATTATTATGCATACATGACTATATTCAGTGTTTGTATTATTTTAATTGCTATGATTATGAACCATGCCGGGTTATTTTACTAAGCCTATCCAACTTACATTTTTATTAATGGAAAAATTGTACAGATAAACAATTAACTGATGAGTTAGCACATGAACAAGAAATTGTGACTGAACTGGTGCACGACACATGTGAGACATGGTCGTATCTGTCACGAGAGGAATTGACCACATTTGGACTGTTCCTAATTAATTAATTAGAATTTCCTTCATTATGATGATCTGATTTATATATAATGAATTGTGGTATTAGTTGTATGATTTTTAAGTATTAGATTGATTTTATTTAATTGAATTGTTTTAAGTGTGTAGCAAGTAAGTTATATTGACCGATGAATAATGCATAATTTATGCAAATTGAATATTTATAGATGTTGGGAATGGACTGATGTTGTTGCTTAAATCATTTGTGTGAATGATTGTGAATGGACCTAATTGGAATGTAAAAATAAATATTACTTTTGCCTCTTAATAATCATATAATGGAATGAAGTTAGTCACTTCATGTACGAGTTACGACTCGAAACTCGGGTTTGAGGGTGTACACTCTGTACTCGAATTTCGGAGCATGACAAAAGGCATTGACCGTCCGCATCGTCTAGACTTAAGAAATAAAACAAAAATAAAGAAGGCCAACAAGAAAGCCCGAAATCCTATGTATAAGGTCATTTTATAGTTTAAGATTATTTTATAGCTAACCGAATACGGTCCAGCCTAAATCTTTTTAACAGGTTTAGTAAATAAAGCAATGTAGCATTGAAAGTAGATATAAGGAATATCAAATAATTACAAACGCGGCCTTTATACAAAACGACGGTGAAATAACAAAGTCCACAAAAAAATGAAAATCGGCTTATAATCGATCAATCATTATGGGAGAATATATATATATATATATATATATATATATATATATATATTATATATATATATATATATTATATATATATATATATATAGCATGACCCATTTATGAACTTAACTATGCACACTTCTATTCAAGACTTTTTGCATGACATCATTAACTGATCAAGAAGCCTCTCGTTGTTCGACTTCCCCACGCGACAAACTGTGCTTCCAAAGCATCGAGTTGCTAGATTGTTTCCAGCTTGTCTGCAAGCAGACGCTTCTTATCACTTTCCTGCTCCTTGATTGTTGCCACAATCTCAGCCTTACGAGCATGGATCTGATCAATATCAATTTCTCGTTCAACTAAATGCATCTTCAGTTCTTTGATCTCCTCGATCAAAGGTAGGAGTTGCCATTCAAGGATACCTGATTCTTGTTATAACAAATTCTTTTCATAAATTAAGGACATGCATTCTTCCTTTATAAACAATATAGGGGCAATTGTTCCATTCCTTATGTCAAAGTAGGCGACAATAGCATTAAGTTAGTCCTTGGTAGCTCGAAGATGTTTAGGATCGGAAGCATCTCCTCAGTTCGAACCAACTTTTGCTCACACTCATTATCACCACCTAATGCCGATTGGAGTATGTTGAGAACATCTAGAACCTAGACAAGACTCTTCAAAGAGAGCTGGTCGAAAATGTTTTGACAAAAGAAGCGTTCAATAAAATGCCTTAATCCCTCGATATTCTAATCGAATGGGATAACATCAAATGTTCCACAGGCCACGACTATATCTTCCAAATGATTAAAATACTCAAGTGCTAAGTTTGTGCTAGTTTCCTACAAAGAATATGAGGACATGGGAGCAATGGGCAATGCAAAAACTATTTGTGATGCAATGTTTGGAGTACCCTGATACTCGACATACATAGGAAGACTAACGATATCCCCTGAAATCTCGTTCGTGATCGGACTCAGGCCATTCGAAATAAAGGTTAGCGCCTGCACAATGGGGACATACTCTCTAGAATCGATGCATTTTTATTTCTTTTGACAGAAGAACATGGCTGAGTAGAGGAAAGGGAGTTCGGGCCGATTCAATAGCATTTTTAATGTATCTTTCTCCCTCTCGGGTCCTAAAAAATAAAAAGATGAGTCATGACAATATTAATGAAGGGAAAATGGACTCATTCATTTTTTTAAGGCTACCTTTCAGAAGAAAAGGGTTGGACTAGTCTTCTGAAGAATGACTAACTTGGACACTTGAAGATTTAGTCGGCTCCAGTTCCCCTCCAAAGAGTCTCTGATGGTGAGTCGTTTCTTCTTTAACTCATCAGCCCCTGGGCACAGTAATGCCAGTACGATCATCGGACGAGCGAATAGTTTGCAACTACCAGTGAGATGAACGAACTCCAACAACAGGGTCTCGAACCTCGATTGCAGAACTTGCCAAGCCATCAAAAGCCTCATGGCTCGAAGAACCGGACATCCCTACAATCGGTAGAACAGGCATCCCATTGGAAAAAAAGGTTCTTCAAGTCAGTAATTTAAAGGGAAGAATATTAAGAGCCCTAATATGGTTCCTACCAAATTTGGAACTTGAGAATCTCGCACGGTTGGAGTACTAAAGAAGATGGGAAGATAAAGTCATTGACAACCCACTTAAACCTTTCTCTAATTGAATGAAGTTCTTCTCAACGACCACGAAGTACTCTCGAGAGTAGGGGGATGTTTTTCGTGTAACGACATGAGAGAAACGAGATCCCTTAAGCCAGGCCGAACTGCCGTGTGCACAAGGCAACCGGATAAAACTCAACAGTTGTTTTAGGGCGGAGGTTGTTGATTGGAAACATGCCACCCATAGTTTCTTAGGGATTCAGAGTTGAAGGGGTCATACCAAAAGCACCTAAACCAATCTAAGCCATGTATCATCTTGGAAAAAGTAAAGAAAGACTCGTCTTAGAAATTCTTCAAGTCAACTAAGAAAAATTGATTTTTTTTTTCCAAAAGACTGCTCTTTTAACTTGTAGCACGACAGTCGGCGAGTATAATAAGTAGGAGACTGATGAGGCAACTCATAAACCAGAAAGCTAAGAGAATGGAAGTACTCGTAGAGCCATAATTGAAGGAGTCATAAAGGCCCTCTATAAGGATGAAGGTTTCTTGTCGTGAGGTGATGAAGGGTATGATAAAGATGGGCCAAGGCAAAAGGAGCAAGAGCCAAGTACCAACCATCAACTAGTGATTCAACCATTTCACTGTATTATTTAATCATCTACTTAGTCGAGACGCAGAACATGAAACAACATAACCACTAGTGTTCCTGATAAGTGACGGGACCCTGCCCCATTTCTAATGTAGAGCGGGTCGCGGACAGTTTCATGGCCAAGATAGACCAGAAAAGGCCCAGTCGACGACAGAAGTGATCTGTACCGTTGGACCTTAGATCGGGCGTATCTCACAATTCGGAATGAGTTATCGGGCGTAAAATATATGATTTTGGGGTAGAACGAGCTACTTTAGCCAACCAACCCAGCTATGCTGGGTTGCGTAGCCTGGAATTGCAAAATACCCCTGAATCGACGGTCGTTTCCTTGTTTTAATTTCGTTTTTACTATAAATAGTAAGTTTTAGTTTGATTACAACTCTTCATCCGTCGGGCTTTAGGAGTTGCGCCCAACGTGAAAAGAGCTTATAATAATTAGGAGAACGGTTTGGTGAAGCCAAATAGGACACTTACTATTTTTGGCCGAAAACCTTGTGCACTAGTAGACATCACGACTGTCTATAAATAGTAAGTTTACTATTTATAGTAAGTCACGGATTCTAGGAGTTTTAGTTGTAGTTTGGTTATGATTTCTTTCTCATTGCTTGGTACCCCTATTTAAAGGGTTGTGAACTCATTTTTATTAATTAATTAATCAATTTTGAATTTATTAGAATTTATTTCTATTTTCTACTTCTTTTCTTCTCGTGGATTCGAAAAGTCTCAGTGAGGAGTCCAGAGAAGCTCCATGGATTCGGAGTAGTTATCCTCTTGAGGAAGACGGTGATCAACCTCATCACGTTCATCCCTGCGTCAATTTCCTCTTGCAAAAAGGTGTTATAGGCAGCATTAGCTTGATGGTTATTGAAAGAAGGGGACGACCGAGTACTCAATGGTTATACAAAAGCACCTAAGGATGGAAGGCCCATGAGCACACAAACGTCTAATATAGTTGGGCCCATGAATCCTCAAGGGAAATTAAAGCAATTGTTGGAGGGACCACGAAAGCATATGATAGCTGCCAGAAGGTAATGATTCATGGTCATCTCGAACGAGAAAGATGGATGCAACTGAATATCCCGATGGCCCGCCATTGCTCCCAAAGGCAGATTCTATACAATCCAACCCAAAAAACCCAATTTGGGGAAAAAGAAGGCCACGACCGATGGTGAGATCCATGGAGATTCCATTGCAACCAATTCAAGAAAGGGGCCCACAAGAGGATATTCTCTTTCGGGTACAATGGAAAGAAGGAAAAAAGAGAAGAAAAATCCTCGATGGAGGTGGGGGAAAAGTTGGACCTAAAAGGTATTATTCCGGTAGCCCATCCTTATAACGAGTAAGAGTACTTGGAAGATTATAGTCGATCAATCCATCTATAACAGAGTTAATAATCTCCAAAGTAAGAGGATCCATGACTGTATGACCAAGTTTAGACGGTAAATTTCTAGCAAAAATGGAATGCAGAAAATCAAAAATCAGGCGAAAGAGAATCAAGAAGATGGCTTGCAGTAGAAACGTAGCTATATAAAAACAAATCCAGACATCGCAACTCGCGTATGCATTAATCATGTCAATTATGACAGGAGAATTCCGTCTCTTATGCATGACGGTCGAGTGCAAACTCGCGCCAACATGTGTTGAGAGACCATCCGGCCGTTGAAAATCTGAATATCAAACGTCTCATCGCATCTCCCAATTAGGGCTGTCAATGGGCCAGGCATGGGGTAGGTCTTGGCCCTAATTTTGAATTGTTTTAGGCTGGGCTGTTAGGCCGGCCCTATTCAAAATTCTAATTTTTCAAGCCTAAGCTTGACCCATTAACACCCCTACTCCCAAAGCAAAGGAACGTAGGGAGCATTGTTTACACCAATTTTTGGTGCCCTGACATGAACCAATGGGAAGATGCCACGTGGAGACACAATGTGTTTGGCACGGTCAGAATCGTACTCGCACCTAAATGCGATCTACATTTGATTTTCCTTTAGCATTACGCATTCTGTCCTTATTGCGACAGTATAAAACTCCTATCAGGCCTTGTAGGGGGACGAACCATCGCACGCCACATGGTCACAATGAATATGCCTATTAAATGAAGGACGTGCCTAGCATAACTATAAAAGACATGTCGAGTGAGTGTATCCTATCCCACATTTAGATATGATATCATCCAGAGGACCATCTCTTACAGCCCTCCCAAAATGGGAGATTTTACTATAGACATTCGAAAAGTCAACAACGATCTAGAAGATTTTGAACACCAAAAGGTTGAGTCAGTATGCAAGCAAACCTGGACCTGGCTTTAGACCAGGATCGTAGAGGGATGGTTGAACTTACATCGGGTCCCATTTTATATAATGATCGGAATAAAAAGAACGAGAGATATGATCTATCAAAATGATAAATTAGTATCAGGGGTCAGATCCCTCCAACACTCTAAACCATCACCTTCTAGGTGATTAGATAAAGAAGGGGGTTTGATATGGATAGTCCAACACTTGGAAGTGAACAAGGCGGCCCACCAAGAGGTATTGGATGACTACGTTTAATAGATATCAACCTTTAAAGTTTTCAAATTCTGACCTAATTGTTTTCATCAGGCTAAATATTTAGTAGGCCATGAAGACCTCTGCGAAGAATCAATCACGAAAAGAAGATTGAATCTAGAGATTTTCTTTTCCTAAGCAGATCCAAATCTACTAAGGAAGAAATTGTGTGCCCAGGAAGCCTGCATAAAGAATCTAGAAAGGTCCCGAAGACCAGTGTCAGGCTTTCACCACCTCAAGAAAGCTATAAAAGGAACATCTGGAGAAGAACTCGTGGCCCCATGTCAAACACATATATCTACATATTTACTTTACTTTTCCTATCTTAGTTCACTATTGCCTAGTAGCTCCCGCTATAGTACGTTTACCTTAAGAGTAGATTAAATATATGCAACCTTAAGTTGTCAGATCCTTATGTACATCTGAGTTCTGATTCAGTTGTCCATACCCTGGTCATATCTGTTGACCGCTCACATAGATCGCCTATTTCGATAGGCACATCAGGTATTTATTTTTCTTTTCTTTTCATTTTAATATTAAGAGTGTGAGGCACAACGATTATAATATGGCCATTACATTAATAAAAATCGATCGTGTTTATGCTAGTCTTTACGCTGTTATGCGTGAATCTTTTACTTTGATTGAGAAATACCATGTTAAAGCACTAATGAGATAAAATTCCTTAAACCCGCTAATTCCATGTTGCTAGTACAAGGCAAAAAGAACTCATTCGCAAGGATTATCCCATTCCTTTGTTCAAATCACTTCAGTACAACGCACACTTTTAAATCAATCAATGATTGAAAGGACTTTATGTTTCGATCCAATCTCCAATTTATTGGTCTAAACATGGAGTACTGACCAATTTAGGTAATACCTTTGAGTCGAGTAGATTTGACATGGCCATACAACTATACAATAATACATACTTTTGATTTAGGCACACACGAATGTTGAATTTTGGTTCTAGAAAAATCAAATATATTTGAAATTTTATTTTTCGTCAAATCAATTTAAAATTTTCAAATGAAAAAGTGCGATTTTTTCTTTAGTTCCTAATTGGAAATGAGAAAACAAGTTTTGTGGTTTATATGTAGAGGTGTGTGTAGTATTCTTACTTGGAGTCTTAGAGGTAAGGATGTTGGGTTGTGTGTTCCCATGCGTAGCATTGGAACGCATGTGCGCGTGCATTCGGGCACGAGAACGGGCATGGATGATGGCAGTGTGGCTGTAACAAGGGTCCAACAGTCAAATCTTTTGATCCAGCGATCTAAAACGATCCAAATTCACTATCAATGGTCAGAAAGTTTTTCAAACGTTTTGAACCATTGATGGCCACCAGCAACAGTCTACTCTCTTGGTGTCTATATAAACTGGACCATTTTGGTCCTAAAATCAATCAACTCCAACATATTTCTTACAAACCATCTGATATCATTAAAATTCATCTCGTCTAAAAATATTACAAATACGTCCGCTAATAGAGTTCCTAAGTAGACCCTTCTTGATTGTTGCACGCAGGATATATAAATGCTTGTTTTATCCTGTAAGCAATTTGCCAATAACCTATCAACAATTGATAAGGAGGCGAATCACACTTTAATCACATTGTATTTTTTTTCATGTGATTCAGCCTAGTGATAAAAAACAAATAATTTTCTTTAATCGTTTTTATTTTTTCGGTATTTCCAACCTATTTCATAACAACGTATGGCATTAACTGTCTGAATTGGGGGCAACAGCAGCCGAAGAATGGTCAAGATCTCTGCACGTGTCATTTTGGAACAGGTGCAGTGAATTGCACAGCTCCTCTTCAAGCTTTTGTAAATCAGCAGGTGATTTTGCATATTCATTTAAAATGTCAAGGGACCCTATCCAGTGTCCTCGAGGCATAGGAGATACATCGCCTCCATAACCATGCTCCGTACGTGGCACACGTGTACTAGAAGGAAACCGTTCATTTGATAGGTTGAATAGTAAAGGGTCCAGAATCCAAAAATCACACGGCTCGGACAATCCTAACCCTTCGATCAGTGGCATACAAATGGATATCCAAATGTAAAAGGAAGCGATAGCTTACACTGAGTGAGAAAAGATCCATTTATCAGAGGATTAAAACCGCTGATCAAAGTAATTTTTTATTAGTGGCCAATCAACAGCGGGTCCTTACTCTTACCCGGGTGGTAGACTCGGAGTTTCAACACCAGGTCAAGGGTTCGAGTACCCACCAGTGGTGAAACTCCCACGGCAGTTGGGTGTGTAGGGTGTGTGTGCGTGTGTTTTAAAAAAAAAAAAAAAATAAAAAAAAAAAAATAAATCAACAGCGGGTCCCACAGGATATTTGGTTCATACCATCATATAAACGTGCCACGTGTATAGTTCCCGCTCTGGGGCACGAGAAAAATCCTATGATCAACCTCCCCGGCAAGAGAGAAACGTGATGCGCGGGGCAGTTGTGTTTGAGAAAAAAATATATCGTTCTAAAAGATTTACTAAGGGTGCGTTTGGTTGCACCAAAATATCATGAATTTCATGATGGTGCAACCAAACACACCTAAAGAGTGAAGCTTGATATTTGCACAGACGCCCATGAAATATCCTGCACTGGACCTAGTGAACAGTCTAGATCAAAGGATCTGACTTTCTAAGTGGCCAGTGCAGGTAGGAACACTATAACTTATGGTGTTCTAGAGCACTAAACATTTCTCTTTATTAATGAATAAACGTCATTGACTGATTTATTCACCAAGTGCATATAAAAGTAAGTAGTTAAAGAGGAGGTCTCAGGTCCATCCAAAGTAGATATTTAAAGGGGAGAAGATTTCGAGTCCATCTTGTCCAACCATAAGTTACGGTCCACTCAGCAGATAACTTTTAATTTTTCATGTGCATGTGATATCCAATCCATCCAATTGGTTGATTCCTAAACTATCAACCACATCCAGACATTGATGGACCACACTTGTATTTTTCTATTTATCAAATGATGTACATTGTTTTCTATGGTGTGGCCCACCTATGAGTGGATGGAGAAATTTTTTGTGCATGGTGATTCTCACGTTGGGGCCAACTCATTGGAAGGGTTGGATTTTGCATGGACATGATAAGTTGGAAGTTAATTGCTGGGTGGACCATGAATTATGATCAAACTCGTTGGACCTGAGACCTTCTCTTTAAAGAGAAGCCAGGTCATATCTTTAGTTAGAAGACAAAGGGATGTATGAGTTTAATAAGAGGACAAATAAAGGTGGGTACATGCAATTTCCCACTATTTAAGAACACGTGAGTTGCTACAATTTATTAAAGAAAAATGATCAGATCCAACCATTGTATTTATGATGACCATTTTTCAGCCAACATGTCACATGTACAGAATATCCTGTCCATGCAAAAGGTAGACCACATAATAATTATCCCCTGATATGAAAAATCAGACTCATGCACTTACTGGGACCCACACAATACACGGAGTCATACCATTAGCTGTGTATTTATTTCGATGTTGCATCTCATTGGATATGTGGATCTGCAGCCTGATTTTCATATCAGGTGATCAACATATCATGGCCCACCTTTTTCATGGATTGTATATTCTACAAACGTGACATGTTTGGGGGGGAAAATGGTTGTATCTAACTTGTGATACAACCGCTGTATAGGATCCGTTCTCTTTATTAAATTGTCACAAAAAAAGAGTGATATAGCGCAAACGAGTGTGATGTAGCCAGAGCACATGATGAGGATCCTATACACAAGCTTGGGATGTACACAAATAAAAAACGCCCAAATGCCATGATTACTGAATATTCATTATAACCCCAGCTTAATACTTATTCAAGCGAATAAATGAAAGAGGAGTTTGTTGTGACAGCACTACTAAGCTTCAATGCCACAACCGTTGCAGCTGACTTAAAGGATTCAGGGATGCATGACACGCCCATCTATTGCAACAATGGTTGCTATAACATATAAATATGGTATGCAAAAGTGCTCAAATGATCAACAACAATCACAATACCAAAATTCTCCCAAATTTGTTGGAAGAAAGATCCATTCTCCACACCGAGTAATATTGAAATAAAAAAATTTTGAAAAAAAGAGGCAAAGTACGGTACAAATATTTACGTGGTTTCCTACCAGTACATCTACGGATTCTCGCCAATTTAATATGCTCAAAGGCAAAAAATGAAAAAACGAAAAAGTAGCTATCAATGTAATGACAACTCACTCACTCTCTCTCTCTCTCTATAGAATATGTATTACCTTAAATAAACTAAAGTTTACATAAAAAAGATCATGTGAAATTATGATATTGCCCTCCGGATAGTCTTCAGACTTCCAAGCAAGGGAGTGATGCCCACTTGTAACTCTTAGCGAACTAGCTCAGCGTGGAGTTTGACTCTCAGAAGTGATGGCTGAATTAGTAGTACAACTCTAATGATTAGGTTCAATAAATCTTGACAAAATTGAAACCCGGAGTGACTCCCTTCCATGAAAACAAGAAGGAATGTACCATGATAATTGGAATTTCAATTTTTCTTAGAGTTATATAGAGCGTAGGAGTGTTTAAGGCTTGATTTCTTTTTTACACACATACTCTTCACAGCCACACACACCACATGAGTAATGAACCCATGATTTGGGTGTTGAAACTCATAGAGATTTTATAGGACAATTGTACGACCTATGCTTTTATGGGATAGAATGTTTGACAATCAAGAAACATGCTTATAAAATTGCATGTAGGCTGTGCAGCTAATATGAGAAGGTTGAGGTGAATGAGAGATGAGCCATTGAAGATGGAATTAGAAATGGACTCAATTGAGGAAGCTTATTAGTCTCATTAGATAATGAGATGAAAGAAAACTGGCCTAAATGATTTGACCATGTGAATTGGAGAGCACAGCCAATGTTTAGGAGTGAGTTGGTTCAAGTTGAAAGCTATGACAGGGCAAAGGAAAAGGCTCAAAGGTATGAGGGTGGAGATAAGAAAATATTTGAAGTTCAATGGAGGATATAGTCTTTAATAGGGTAGATTGACATGTCAAAATTCATGTAGTCAACCCTAATTAGTTGGAATGAAGCTTAGATGATGATGATGATGCAAATATTCAATGGAGATCTTTTTATCTTTCTTAATTGTCCAATGTATTATATAAGTGTGTGTTGGGGGCCTTGCACAAAACCTTAGGATCTAGTCTCCCGAAACAAACCAGAATTATGGATAATAAAGCAATGAAATAAATCAAAACATAAACCACACCACACAAGAGATTTTTACGTGAAAAATCTTCAAAAAGGTAAAAACCACGGGACCTCGTCCAGATCAACAATTCACTATGAAGTAGAACGTTACAACTTTCTTCACTCACGCAGGAGTGGATAAACAATGAGAGAATAAAAGAAAACGGAGAAATCTAACTGATTACGAGGACATAGAAGCGCTGAGATATCAAGTGCACAGTAGATCACCTCTACGAGTAGAACTTCCCTTCCATAAGCTTCCTCTCTCTCATTCTCATTCTCTTTCTCTCACACCTTTGATGGCCCTAAACCCTTTAGCAAATTTCTTGTAAAGCTTTAGGAAACCCTCTTGTCGTACCTAGAAAGCCCCAGGTACCTCCTATTTATAGTTTAGGAAACTCTCTTCCGCATCCTTGTTGCGAAAGGATTCAAAATCCGCAATCCGCACAAAATCACGGAATGAATCTGCGTAACCACGACCGGTCAAGCGCCACCCATGGCCGATCAAGCATCTCTTTCGACCGATCGAGCACCCCGGAGAAAAATAACCCAAAGTCGTTGGACTTTGAGTCGAGTCAGGGCTAGACTCCACGACTAGTCGTGCACCAGCCCTCGACTGGTCGTGTAAGGCTCACGACCGGTCGAGCACGGGGAAAAAAACCCCATCAGTGTGGGCCTAATGAAACATATGGATTTAATTTATGGGCAAGATCATGTAAACTAGATCCACTTGATGAATTACTTGTGAGATTAAAAAAGTTTTAAAAATGAAGATTTGAAAATTTTAGAAAAGTAATTTTTGCCTTTATTAACCAGCTTTTTTAATTGGATTTAATTTTGTCACATATCCAAAAGTTGTTAAGAAAATTAGACATTTATATTAAAACCTCTTACTAATATTTTATATTAGAAAACAATGGTATATTATCAGAGAAACCTCGTGCGCGCATGAAGTGGCCGTGGCGAGGCGTAGCATGACGCAGTGTGGTGTGTCTTTGATCGGTCACTTTTGATTTTCTTTGTATATGTTTTGACTTACTTATGTACGAGAAGACAAAAAGCCGTTTTACATCACCTAATAATTAATGAGCAGGTATGCGTCGATATGCATTTATTACATCTACTCGCATGCGCCTCGAGCCCCAACGACTACCTACTTTTTCTTTATAAAGACATCTTCTCTCCATCGTAAATCTATCCGAAAAATTCTTCACTCTAATTTTTCCTCTATATTTTTTCTGAGTATATCAGTTCGAGTATTCTTGAGTTCGTGTAGTTGTGATCAAGAGTACACCATATATAAGCCGTTTATCTTAAAGGAGAGTTGTTGTATCAATAGACTTGTTGGGACCCAGTGCACCAAGAATCATCTTTCCGTGGTGGCAAATCTATCTTTAAGACAACGACAATAACGTGTCTCACCGTTGTAGATTCCTCTCTTGTTATTTCTAATTTTCTAATATATCTCTATATTTTAGAACCAACTTGCATCATAGAAAGTGTCGATGGGCCTTACTGGAGTTCCAATTTTCCAATCCAATAAGGGACTTGTAAAAATAAAGGCACGTACTACCTCTCTCGAGTCAATAACACTTGAGTTCATGCTTTATTAATGTAATTGAGCTCAAATTTAATCATCCAACTTGTTAGTTTTGTCGGCCTACAATGGGGCAGACATGAGATTAAAAAAAAAAAAGCAATCCTAACCATCTAATTCAAACAAACTGAAGCCGAAGGTCGACATGCCAAAGGTGAGTTGATGGAATTCTTCACCGGAGGATATTTTTCATCCATCCCCATCCAGGGTAGTGCCAGGCAATGAATATTCTTTGAGGTGGGCCCTGCATTCATGAATTATCAATCTCAACATAATCTTGTTTAACAAATGGTTTGATTTTTGGTCCACCATCAATTCATTGTGGAGTGCCTTGCATGAAATTTCTCAGTCACTAAGAAGTGAGCAAACCTACACATAATGTTGGGTGAAAATCTTTTTGATTCAACCTAGCTTTAGACATAGGAGGGTAGCTTTAGACTGGAGGTCACAAGATTCTAAAGTTCAATTTGGACATGTGAGGCCATATTTTTGTGAACAATCTGATGGGTCTATTATGAAAGGAGGGTTGAAGACTATTTTAAAAGTTGTGTTTTATTTGTTATTATGATTCTTTTTTTGTAAATAGTTATGTTATACAACAACTACTCTTTTATTGGAAGTTGTATTATAATACAACTCTCTCACTCTTCTCCTCTTACCTGCTATAAATATATTTTAATGTATCCATAATTAAATAATAAGAAATTCAAAATTCTTTCCTTTCTCGTTTTCTTTACATGGTATCAGTGTCAGATAACTAGTTCTCTAAAAGCTCAAGCTAGTAAAGGATGTCATATCAATGTGTATCAAACTACTAGATCTCACTAATATAAGCTTTAAAGGATGTCATATCAATGTGTATCAAACTACTAGATCTCACTAATATAAGCTTTATATATATATATATATATATATATATATATATATATATATATATATATATATATATATATATATATATAGAAAAGGTACTATAAGCTCGAGCTCACGATAAGCTCCCATGAGGTCTAGTTGTGTGGCCCCACCGTGATGCGTGTCGACCATCAACACCGTGCATTTGATGGGTCCCGTTAAAATTATGGGATATCCCAAAAATCAGCCGTATACGAAACTCAGGTGGGCCATACCATCTAAAATCATGTGAAGACATGCCAAAAACATATAAAAGCACTTGGGGGGGCCCACCCAAGTCTTGAATGCTGCTGAAACTTGGTCTGAACCCTCATCCAAGTGGGATACACATAATGGATGGGCTGGATTTGCAAACCACATCTCGGTGGGCCCAAAAAATGATTATAAATTTTTTAATGGTGCACGGCCCCTCTCAACTTCTGTATGTGGTGTGGCCCACACAAGTCACGGATTGACTTGATTTTTGAGACCTAGGCCCACGATTGAATGGTGCATCTGACTGATGGGGTAGATGTTCGAAACGCATCACGGTGGGGCCCCATACAGCTCCACCTCATGGGACGTTCCCATCACCTCGAGCGCATAATACCTTTTCCCCTCTATATATATATATACACCTTTCGTGGCTCTTGGAAAAAGGGGGAAAAACTCTCTTAGAGACAATCTGAACCAGTAATCATCCATTTATAGGCCTCCAACCTGAAGCTTTAGATTGTCTCCTATGTGATAATTTTACAGCATGGTCCACCCACAGTAGCATTGATCAGATCGGCAATCTTTGATCATCAAACCGAGGGTTTAACAGGAACAATTGTCGAGTAGCTTTTAAGACCGTCGATCTGATAAAGAATCAGACGGTTCAATTTTTATGAACACAGTCTGAAAAATGAGGCAGTCAAATAATAAGGTGGCCCGCACGGGCACAGAATACTAGTAAGGAACCGACTCATCAACGGTTTGGATCATCCACGCGTGTGACACGTCCGCACATGTCAGACTCGAGTACTGAAAGAAATTGTTCTCACGATTCAACGCGCGAGTACGCGAACCGCAACCGAAGTCGCCGGTCGCGGAATAAGACTCGAACCCAAGACCGACCACACGAGATTCATAGAAATAATAATAAAACTTTGATACTCTGTTAGCGTGGGATGGATGATACGCAGGCACTTATAAATTACATAGAAATTTTATATCTGGAATATAGTTAGTAAAAATTAAACCGTATATACTATGATTTGAAATTTAGATGCATCATGAAGAAAAAATTAAGCTTGTTCGATCATCTGGCTATCAGATTATTAGACATTAATTGGACGGTTGAAATGAATTATTTCATAAAAAAAAGTACCCACGAATCAGAGGTTAGGTTAACTCAACCATTCTTAGGTTAGGGATATGAATTATAGAAAGTAGATTCCATAATATACTCGGTTTAATTTGGTCTAATGTATTCCACGCATATAATTTCCAAGTGCCTGTGTATTAAGCAAAGTACGCTGCCAGAGTATAAAAAACTCCCTAGAAATGAATAAAGAATTTCTCATGTCTCCATCAAACGGATCCTTCCCTTCCCGTCAAACCCCGACAGAAGAATTATACGGTACAAGACCAGAATATCTGCAGAGTATACACCGCGATTTCAGTTCTGATGGGGCCTACAGTTATTAGTTAAGGCCAGTGTTGTGTTGTTCTTTCCTAGTTGATTGAAAATTTCGGAAATATCTATTGGATAAGATGATCCCAGAGACCGATATTAGGGCATTTTCAATTGAATGTGGCCCATCGCTTGTTGCTCAGATCTACCGTCTATATACTTGTAAAAAATAGAAAATTTAAGACTTTACATTAAAATAAAAATAAAAATTATAATTCATCAACACGAGATACTAACGGTTTGGATTATCTATTCAGGTCCTCCAATCATCAGATTTAAAAATCCGCGTATAATCTGCAAATGCTCGGGTCGTGTACCATATGGTTCCTTACCGGCTCCAAAGGGTATAAATATCCATATCGTAATGAAAACAGAACGAACGACAGAGAGAAGGAGAGAATGCTTATGAAATCGAAAGCTTCGCTTCCTCGCCCTCTGATGGCGACTCTCTCTTCTCTCTGCCTCCTCTCCAAACCTCTTTCCTTCCTTCCCTCAAACCCTAACCCTAACCCTAGATTCCCCACGTATAAATCCTTTGCCAATACCTGCAGCAGTAGTTGCAGCAGAGACGCTTCTCTCTCTGAAATGAAATCCATCGGTGAGATCTTCCATGGCCTCGGTTCCATGCACTTCAAAATCCGAAACCTTACCTATCAATCGGGAGGGAGAGAAGATTTGGAGGAGGAGGCACATCTTTCAGGCGGGCCAGAAGGAATCGCGTCGGTAGTGCAGGATTCGGTTCAATCGGATGTGATTTGGGAGCAGAGATCGAAGGATGTGGCAGCAGAAAGTGAGAAGAAGAAGGTTACCAGCCCTGGGTTCAGTTTCTCGGCCGCGGGGATGCTGTTGCCTTATCATCTTGGTGTTGCACAGTTGCTGATTGAGAAGGGGTATATTAAGGTGAATTGTTGATTTTTCTTCTTTTCAATCTATCATTGTTTGAAATTCTGTCAGGAATAGTTGTGTTTGCGTTTTTGCTTCTCTCTCTCTATACTTCCTTTCTTTGGAAAATTTGCTGGATTTGTTTGCTGAATTTTGAGTTGGGAGGATTTCCATTCAAATCATGGATATTTTTTTGTTTCGATTTTGAGGAATTCTAGTTTTATACTGCACTGGCAGTGTATCGTTGACCCTACTCTTGCACACATCCAACATGCACTTGGGTTGGTGCAACCACGTAGGGCTTGCAACTGGCCTGGGCTGTCGGAGCTTAGGTCACTTTGGGCTGGGTTTAGGTTGAGCCACAAGGCCCATGGGTTGGGCCCAGGCTGAGTTTTCAAGCATGATACATACTACATAGTTGAGTGGGCATGGGCTTAAGTCTATTTCAAGGCCGGATAGGTTGGCCCACCTGATGTATTTAATACTATTGGGCCAAGAATTTTCTTAGTGGTATGGGTTCAGCTAGAGTCTGATTAATTCACTCACTAGCGGGGCTGGACTTGGACCAGGATCTATAGCTCATCGGTTGGCCCCTAGTTATTGCGATGAGAAAGGGATGCAGGAAATGATGCAAATAAATAAATAAATAAAAATAACACATGGTCCCATTCAGTTATAATAGAGTTAGCTAGAAGTATGAAATGAATGCAGGAAACTGGATGCAAGAAACACAGGTATTTGCGAAGGGGTATGGGTTTTGTGTTGAAGTTCGTCGGGCCTCGGTCTGTACACCCTTTGGCTGGCCTGGCCCAGTTACCGTGAGTGCTAGCGTGTTACCTGATTATCCAAATTGGTGGACCACTTTGTGGGTGGGGTGTGTCTCAACTCTCAAAAATCACACTGATGAGATGATCCTAATCATTTCAATCGGTAGTTTTCAAACAATTGGTTGGAAAGAATATGCTCAGCAGTTCTAGATCAACAAATAACATCGAACAGTTGGGATAATTGGATCTATGTTATTTGTTGGTCCTTTCCCATCGACAAAGGTGCCTATGATTTGGATACTCCATAAGTACATACTTGCGTCTAACATGTGTATCTTCCACCACACTGCTAGACCATGGTCTAGTTCCTCTTGGATTTGTAGAATTTGATTGCTACTTGAGAGGGATTGTAAGCTTGCATTGGAGGGTAATGCAGAAAATGTGTTGGGGTTGTGCCTTGGAAAACCAATGTTATTTGTTGAGTGTGAAATATTGCATATTTTCCCCCATTTATATCTTAGTTTTATGAACATGATACTGCTTAATGGTATATTTTATGCATGGTTGTGTTGCAAGGTGAATTATTATTTATTTATTCATTATTATTTTTTTTTAAGTAACTGCAAATTATATTAAGAAGGAAAAGAGGAAAACAAAAAAAGGAACCGGCTGCTGAGAAAGCAGCCAGCACCTAACAACCTAAAAACGAAACATCAACTCCTTTAAGATCTTTTACATTAATTGCCCATTTGAACACCCATTTTTTGGCCCTGTCCCCAACAATCATAGGTGAAGATGTTTGATCATTGAAACACCTATTGTTCCTCTCCTCCCAAACAGCCCACCAAATGGCGAGGATAGACATGCGCCATAAAATAGAAGTAGATCTTGGAAGCTTCAGACCATGCCAAGCAGACAACAGATTCGCTGCCACATGGGGAACACACCAAGAGATCGAAAATTTGTTGCAGAAGTCGTTGAAGATCGAAGTAAACAGTGAATCAGGAGATGATCAACTGTTTCAGCATGGCGCATGCAGCAAAGACAAATATTGGCAAGTTGCATGCCCCTCTTCATTAGATTATCTATGGTTAAGATTCTGTTTCTACTCGCCAGCCATCCGAAACAGAGGTGTTTGGGAGGAGCCTGATACTTCTAAAGGAAAGGGGCGAAATCTGTGGTGATCTGCGCATGAGAGTCAATAGCAGCATAAAGAGATTTAACAGAAAAGACTTCTGATTTCTCCATGGGCCAAGTGATTTCATCAGGCTGCAAGTGGAGAGGGCTGAGAACGGAGATGCATCTGAGGAGATTCATAAATTCAACAGATTTACTTTGAGAAAGATAGCTTGGATTGAAAAGAATGTTAAAAGCATGGATTTGATGCTCAAAGAACACCAGGGCAAAGAATGGATCTTGGGAGACCATGATTAAAGAATTCAAGACCCCAAGATCCAAGAAAACCAAGTGGAGAAGGAAGGAAGTCGAAAGAACAAAGTGCTGAAATTCACTTCATTATCTGTGTCATCGACCATAGTTCGATGACATCGAAGCCATCGTTCGATGACATCGAATTTTAACATGAAAATCAAGTTAGTTGTTGGACATATTGAATGCAATTCTCGATGAATCGAAGTCATGTTCGATGACTCGAAGAGATGATCGATGACATTGAAGTCTGTTCGATGACATCGAATTTATGGATGAATTTGAAGCAACTTGCTGGACGGTTTTGGACACTTTTTTTATTACTCGAAGACTGATCGATGACATCGAAGTCCTGTTCGATGACATCGAAGGTGTGCTTGATGACAAGAAAAATTACGTAGTGTGTAAAGGTGCTTCCGGAATTCGACTTACGTTCGATGACATCGAAAGTCGTTTGATGTCATTGAATGCGTTACGCAGAGTTATGCAAACTGCGTAAATTGAGGCGGTTTTGCGATCTTACGCGAACTAGGCTATAAATATGGGTTTCCTACGGACTTTTTGAGATATCTAGGGTTTTGAGGAGCAGAGCAAAGGGGTGGGGCTATCATCCAAGAGTTTCTTCTTCAATTCTTCCTAGTTTTTAATGCTTTCTTTTAAGGTTTTGATTTCAATCATGTCTATGGTTGGCTAAACCTCTTAGCTAGGGCTAAGAGGTGAAACTTGTGGCGTGTTGGGATGTTTTTCTTATTTGATTCTTGTTCTTGTTGAACTTCTTTAATTCTAATTTGATATTTAAGAATACTTTTAGTTTTTAATGATTTGTTGTGACTCAAATTACAATAGATCTGCAATAGCTTTGAGTATCTTCTTTGTTTTATTTTGAGATTGTAGGATTAGTAAATCTAGTTGTTAGCCATTGTCTCCAGGGCATGGTTTGGTGATGGAATCCCTTCCAACCTTCTCAATTCTCCTTCATCGAGAATTAGGTCAATGAAAGTTTAGATTTGATTTTATTGATATATCTTCCAATTGGATAAGATAGGATTCTAATTTCAATTGTGTTCCTTGAAACAAATAAGGAAGCATCCTGATAGCTACAAGTGGATCCTTGGAACCCTAGTTCCCTTTAGATTTTCTGATTTCTAATTTAGATATTTCTCTAGTTCTAGTTCTAGTTCTAGTTACTTTTAGAAACATACAAGTTTTAGTCCCTGTGCATTCGACCTTGGTCTTACCGAAATTATTACTACATCGCGACCCTACACTTGGGGTTGTGAACATACAGGTTGTGAACATACACTTGGGGTTGTGAACATACAAGTTTTAGGAATACCTTTGATGCTTTTGGACACCTGAGATTGGATGCAACGGTTTGGCAGCCAAGGGAGAGTTGTGGTCCATGGATCTCATTGCCCTGGTCATGACCATACAGGTTCCTGAGCATACCTCTGACATGATTAGATGGTCATCTCGTGTGTGGGAATTAACATGGTATTAGGATGACCATTCTCCACCCCTCGGGGTTGACTCAATGTTAGTTTGCCTTCTTCCCTGTCACACGTGAGTGTGTAAGTGTGTCATGGATGGTTCCTTTTATAGAACCTTTGGTCACCTGCATTGGCAAGGATCGCTTGCAAGTATCAAAGCTGGAAGACCCATCATGCCCAAACTTGAATAGGCTTGTGGTTGCACTAGCTCCGTCAAAATCCCCATGACCTGAGGATGTGTAGATGGAGAGGCCTTGATTGATCATGCTTTGATTCTCCTTATGATGCTATTCCATTGCCACTGGAAGTGGGTGTAGCCAAGTGTCTTCATTATGGTCCTTGAAGCACACACGATCCAACATAGGATCCACTTGGTTTACTTGGGACATGAATAGGTGGTTGGTATTAAGGTCTGGACTGTCCATCAAGTGTTTAATAGGCCGAATGATACGTCTAAGGTTTCCAATTGGTTAACCATGGTTTTTCAACTTAATAGGCCGACTGATACGTTTAAGGTTTCCAATTGGTTAACCATGGTTTTTCAACTGTTAACTTATGTTTTTGACCGTTAATTTGTTTTAAATCATGCTTAGTAGACATCCAAAGATTATGATCTAATTTTATCCATATCCTGGGTGTCATGAGAATTACCTAGGGATGGTGATCACGGATAGTAAAGGGAATTGGATGGTTAGGGTGCATAGATTAGGAAGGTAAATAAACATCTTTCACAGTAGGATACGCATATATTTGTAGGGTTTTGGAGCACCATACGGTGTGTATTCGTTGAAACCCTAACCTCTCCTTATATAAGATCTTATCATCGAGGGAGATAGGCATTCTGTGCCAGGAGAGAGTTTGGACGTCCACCCCTTGGACGTATGGATGTTTCCACAGAGAGTAGGAGAGATAGAGAGGTGTGGTGGAAGAGAGAGAGTGGACAATGCCCATACCCTCTCACGTCCACATGTGATAGATCCATGCATGTGAGGTCCACTTCACGGACAGTTCTGGTCGGATTTGGCATTTACCAAAATTTAGACGGAAGTTCTTGACTCTCCCTATCTAAGATAGATTTGGGAGAGATTCCCTACGTTTGGAGATTGACAATGGTAATGATAAACGGTCTTCTTCTACAAGCATTTTAAAATAGATTTTTATATTTTTTAATAAGCATGGGCTGATCTAGGTGGGGATCCTGTCAGGTTGGAATTGGATTTTTTGAAAACCCTTAAATTCTATTGTGTTTCGTAATAGAATCCATCAATATGTATATTGAAAGGGGACTCTAGTTTGAAACATCCACATTGGGAGCTCACAAGATGATGGCATCAAATGTTTAAATTAATCATTTGCCAATTCAGGAGTGTGCAAAATTTATAGTTACTTGGTTGTGTGATGCAGGATGGATGGCCTAGTCTAGAATGATGTAATGAGATCATTAACGGATTAACTAGAACAATTTAGAGCACAAAATAATGCTAATCAATCACAAGCTTAATGAATTCAAGTATTTAACTATGCTCATATTCAGGACTAAATCACAACCCATCAGTTAGATCTTATAAAACATGATTAGATAGGACCTATGGAAGTAGAACTTCCATCTAGCAAAGGAATTGATCTAATTCTAAAGGAAATCTCTTGTTTTGTTAAATGGTTTAAAAACTAGGGTTTTAGGATTTGGGAATTTTGGAAATTAGGATTTGGAATTAGGGTTATGGGGAATTAGAGTTTTGAGGATTAGGTTTTTGGAGAATTAGGTTTGTGGGAATTAGGATTTTGAGACTTGGGGTTTGGAGTTAGGGTTTTAGGAAACTAGGGTTGGAAATTGGGGTTTTAGGGATTAGGGTTAAATTGGAGAAGCAAAAGGGTGAGAAAGAGGGTAAAGGCTGACCGTATGGACAGGTGGGTTGGATGGGAGTTTGAGATGGGTTAGGTTGCGGGTGTATGGGTTGGAAGAAAGAAGAACATAGATGTCGGTGGAGATTGTTCTTTGTTGGAGAAAGAAGAAAAGAGAACTAGAAAGAAGAGAGAGAAAAGAGAATGAATACCCTTTAATGGAAGAGAATGAAAGAGAAGGATAAATTGGAATCACTCCATGGCATCACGCCAAATTGCTCCAATCATAGGAGGTTTTACTTCATCGCAAAGCAAAGAACAAGATATTTAAAAAATAAAAATAAGAATTTCATATACAATAATGGACTAGGGTAGGGACGTCCAACCCTTAAATAGTCTCTGGAGAGACTTTTTACAAAAAGACGCTATCAGATAACAAGTTTCACTTAAAGAAACCCAATAAATAAAATTTGTCCCTAACTCTCTAAACTCAACAAAAATATATCCTAAACAAAAAATAACAAACTTATAAACAACTAAATAAACTAAACTATTTCATGGTCTACGATCAAGATGTCCAATGATGATGATCCAACGGTCGGAATGGTCCAAGTAGGTAGCTCACATGCATCTTCCCAGTGTGGGGCCTTTAAAGATACATAATCATGCATGTGGGATCTTCAACAGGCTAGGCACTCGAATTTGGCCCACGGGATCCCATGTATGTATCACCTAGCCATAAAGAAATGGTATCTCTCCTCCTCCTCTGGTATACTCAGACTGGTGCTTGGATGTCCTCATCATTGTGACTGGTTTTGAGTAGTTTTAGATACATTTCTGTTTCTTTATTTGACAATGTGACTGTTTGGAAGAAGGAATTAATCTTATGAGATAATCTGATCAAGGAAGATTTTGTTCTGATTAGACCATTAGTAAGTCACTGTACTAAAAGATAATTGTTACGTGCACGACTACCAGAATAGCAATTTTAGTGCATTTGTGGGGATTAAGTCATTTCTTTCTTTTTTGTGTTTGTGTGTGGGGGTTGATCTTTGAAATCCTATGATATGCCATGTTGAAATTTCTATGCCTACTTAAGTAGCATGTAACTTTATGTTTTGGACTTCAGATATGTTCATGTTATTAACAGCACCCTTATGTTTTGTATTCTCTGCTGTCATGTGCTGTTTAGAAGATTTCACTGGCTGTAAGATACATTCTGTTTTAACAAATGATTAGTTGATTTTGGGCTTTTGGAGCTAATCACATTTTGAAAGCAACTTAAGCTACTTAAATCAGCAATAGATTACTGCAGTTCTTACCAATGTTCTTGAGGTGTTTGTTTCAGCCACAACATAAACTGCCTATACTACTGATATCTCCAATTTCGGGACCAAAATTTGAAGGAAATATTGCCTGCCATTGTCTGTAATTCTTTTGTTACGTTTTACCTGTCATTGATATGGGAAAATGCAAAGTTCTTGTATAGTACTCTCTTTTTCTTCTTTTTAATAAATTGGGATCTTTTGGTGTGCTCAGGAAACCACACCACTGGCCGGTTCATCAGCTGGTGCCATAGTCTCTGTGGCGATTGCTTCTGGAAACAGCATGCAGGATGCCCTAAAATTTACCAAAAATTTGGCTGAAGATTGCCGGCTTAATGGCACTGCATTCCGCCTTGGGGTTAAGTATAATCCAACAAGTAATCACTACCTTTATTAAATCTAGGCCCCTGCTTGTATTGACATATTGTTGATGGAGGCTTACTAGGATTTCTATGTTAATGATAGTGTACTTCTCATGATTCCTGACATCTTTCATGATAGGATATGCAGGCGTACTGAAAAGTCCTTGTTCCTGATCCAATTTATGAGTGGTATGTAGGACATCTCATGTTCTTCCGCCTACACACAGATGCATATGCATTTGCTGTCAAATACTTAACAAGTAATATTAACTGCACTGAACAGAGATTGCATGAACACGAAGAAGCCATTGGGCTATAATTATCAATCCAAGGGGAAAACATTCTTAAGGAGGTGCAATGGCAAATGATACGAGATGCTATTTGTGTACCATACTACCAGTTCATCTCTGCTAATTGCCTTTTATGAATATAGATAATGCACATTACCTAAAATGAGCTAGCATTTCTTTGATTTTGCCAAATATGAAAAATCTCCACAAGTGGTGTTGGATAAAGTTTATTAAAAGAATAACACTAGTAATTAGAAAGATAAAAATTACGAGTTAAAAATGTATGGCAATCGCATTTATGAGAAGAACTTTAGTGATTGCCATTAAAAAACAAAAAGTTGTTGAAAATTACTAAATGTTGTCAATAATCCCAAGACGCTTATTAAAAGAAAAAAAAAGATGTAAATTAATGTGCCACAAAGAAGTTAGGAGAGAGTAAATGACTTGCTTGCTCTTCACTCAAAGTTAGCATTGTCATCACCTTTATGTCCCAGATGGTTATGTGGTTTATATCAGCCATATAATAGCCAATATATTGGGTCATTATCAGTGTTTGGTACCCCAGTATGCCATGGAGGTGCTATACTGGCCTGCAAGATATTGGATATTATGGTTGACAACGGCTGAGATCCCAGCCAAAGTATTGGTCAACGCCGATATGTTGTTTTAAATAATTGAGATATTAAAAACTTTTACATAATTTACTTCAAGTGATGATTATATTTAATATTAGAGGCTGAGTTCTCAATTAGTGACTGGTAGGGAACTCCCTATTGCACATGAAGTTCATTTGTGTGGGGTTCATGGTTGGGATATCCAAGTCATTGACTTGATGGTCCTCATCATGGATAGATTGCTTACAGAAAATTTTCCCAAATTGGAAGGCTAGCCACCTAATATTTGGCCTTCTCTTCCATTGAGTTTGGATTGTTGTGAAATTCTTCGCAACCATCTTTTTTCTTGCTGCTGATGGAAAGGTTAGCGTTGTCTGATTGAAGAGATTCTTTGGCCATGGTCCATCCATGATGGGAGCTATGAGCTCAATGGTCTGGATCATCAATCTTGGGCTTCACATGTGCAACTTGTGTTCACAAGAGGAAAATTTTTTCATGCAGGGAATGCTGATGCTTTCGAAGAGTATATCTGTGATTTGTAGGATAAAATCAAGCGACAAATATAAGAAAACAATGCATAGTATCACAATGCAGATAGTGACAAGCACAGAAAGTTTTTTAATGAAGGAGATTTTATCATGATATATTTGAGGTGAGATTGTTTTCCAACAGGCACCTAGAACAAGCTTGAATCTAGGAAGATTGGTCCATGACAAATTCAGAGGGAAACTAGAGAAAACACATATGATGTACCCAAAGACTGGATATTTCACTTATATTTGATGTCTTTGAGCTTTTTTGAGTATAAAGGAGACATTGAACAGGCCCGAGAAGCACACAAGTCACCCAAGACATCAATAAGCAATTACCAAAGAAGATGGAAGCCATTGAATATTTCTGTGAGTGAGGATGAAAGGTATGAGAAGAGAATATCGGCAATATCTTGTCAAGTGGAACAATCCTAAATCTGAGTCCACTTGGATTTCTGAGGAGGATTTAAGGAAGATTGATGAGAGCCACAACAATCAAATTTCGCTACAGACTTGGGCAAAATTCCTTCCCCATCCGAGGATAATGCATTGCAGCAATTATGTAACTGGCTACTATTGCATGCTAAAGTAAACCTATGGTGTTGTTCTGCAATATCACTAGAGTATTTTTGCTTGGCTGGCAAGTTTCCTAGATTAGATGGGTATCCTAATTGGTTTGGTTTGTAAGCTGTTACACAAGTTATTGAAGCTCCCTACTGTTCAAAAAAAGAAGTTATTGAAGCCTTTATTGGTTTGGTTTGTTACATGATAAGTTATTGAAGTCCTAGTTTTGGTTGATTTATGTTTTATTAGTAGTTCAGTGTGATTAGTATTGATTATGATGCTGTGTTAGAACCTCTTAGGATTAGTTTGAATTCAAGGATTGTTATGTACTAAGGCCAATAAAAGGCACACAGATGATAAAGTATTCTTAAATATGGAATCTCTTTCCTGGTGACTAGATTCTCACCCTCTCTTCTTTTCTAGCGAGTGGATTCTCCCTCCCTTAAAAAAAATGGCTGAGATATTAGCTAATATCAGCCAATATCTGGATCATCTTACCAGTTAAAATAGAAATAAAAAAAATCTGGATCATCTTGGAATCGCCCTTGACTATTATAATCCGAAATATCCATATTCCAAGTCTTGGATGGCTGTTGCCATTAGGCATGCTGTTTGCAGGGTTGGCTTTGGGCCTGAATAAGTCATTATGTTATGTGCTATTAATGTGTCAATATTGAATACTTGCACACTCAATATGTGTCCTCAGTCTCTGATGCTTCTACTCATGTTCTCCTTACTTCGTTTTGGTTCCCTATAACAGCTCCTGCTATGACCTGTTTTTGTATTGACCATTGTAACAGTGTATTTGCATATAATAAATTGACTCGACTACAACCAGAGCATTTTCTAACATTGAACACACAGATTGGAAATTTGAAGGACCATTATGATAAACTGACATGCTTGATGTCGTCCATGATTGGGAATTCACATCTATGGAGGAGCATTTCTCCTAATAAAATAGGTTGGAAAATTACAGCACCTACGGTGCTGCAATTTCCCTTGCTCATAACATGGAACTTATTGTTTGCCTATTGAGGCATTATGCAAGTTCTCTCAGTATTCATTTGGTTCCTATTAACACTAAACAGGGACAAGCTATCTGAATTTTATAAATTGCATTTGAAGATTGGTGATAAAAAAAGAGAGCTGTTTTATTCATTCCCTGTTCGTCGCATGCAGGCGGTTCTTAGAGACTTTCTGGACAAGTTCCTGCCAGATGATATCCATACAAGGTCCAACGGGAGGGTTCGTGGTGAGCCCACCTCTTTTTCTTGGTCACTGTTATTAAGGTTAGGCTTACTTTGATTTCTGGGTGGTGTACTGATGGGAAGGTTTTCTTAGTTGTAACATATCTTGAAATTTATTTGTTAGTATATCCGGGCTTCTCCGCACTGCTATTGTGTTGCATTCTTTAACTGTTCAATCTCATAATTCTGACTATCACTTCTTGTGCAATCTCTGTAAAGAATCGTCTCATTTTAACTTTTCTTGCTGATAATTCATACCTCTTCAGCTCTACCATTATGCATTCAAGAACACATTCATAGCCTGAAATTGATCAGAAAAAGATCAGTACATTCACTGTTAATGTAAAACAGAGAATGGCTGGTATGACAGCATAGGAGAAGCATGCCTGCACCATTTTGCAACATGGAGGGGATCTAGAGATGTTCATTGCCTTCAGATTTATAGATTTTCTTTTCTGTTGTTTGCATAATATCTTATGGAAGTCATAATGTCTTAGTGTCATCTATTCTATGAATGTGTTCATTGATAAGGCTCAACTTGGCCGGCGCATGATGCATCAGACTTGGAATGATATGGTAATGGGTGGAGCATGGTGCATCGTTTTCCAGATCTGCTAAGTTAAAAAAAAAAAAAACTATAAAAGATGAAAAAAGAAATAAAAATGTCAAAAATAGAAAAAGAATGGGAAATAAACTACAATATCGAAGTTTATGTGTGTGTGTGTGTGTGAGAGAGAGAGAGAGAGAGAGAGAGAGAGAGAGAGAGAGAGAGGATTGTAATTTATTTATTTTTAGTGATATGAGGGGCTAATTTAAAGATGTGATTGAATAAGTGATTCATGTGACTGAAGAAATGAAAGGGATGTGATTGATATGATGGAAGATATAGGACTGATTTAGAGATATAATTACTTTCTATGTTTGCTTTTTATTATTAGGCTTTTACCATATTAAGGAAGATTAGATTGGTTTGAAATAAATTGTGATTGATTTCTTAGTTGAGGGATTTTAAGAAAAGAAGGTTGATATCAATAAAGTTCTCCCCCTCTCTACTCCATTGTTCTTGTGGGTATACTTGTTATTATTATTATTATATTATTATTATTATTATTATTTTGCAATTGGGGTATCGAGATCTCAAGCCCTAAGGGTGGGCGCCACTTAAAATTGAGTTCAGCTCATTTTAGTTAATCATAATTGTGTATTAGAGATTGTCTTGGTTATTAAGATCACTTTTAGTCCTTACCAAAAGGAAATATGACCTCTAATACATAATTACGATTAACTAAAAGGAGATGCACTCATTTTTAAGTGGCACCCAAACAGGCCCTTTATATTTTTGTTCATCAGTGTCTACATTTTGTTGAAGAAGAACAGATATTCTGAGTGATTTCCATGCAAGTCAACCTCCTAATAGCATCTTTTTTTCTTTTCTTTTCTTTTTCTTTCTTTTCTTTCTTTCTTTCTTTCTTTCTTCTTCTGTTTTTTTTGCTGCAGTCGCGATCACTCAAATACTTTGGAGGCCAAGTCGCTTACTTGTTGATCAGTTCGACTCCAAGGAGGACCTCATCAATGCAGTATTTACTTCTTCCTTTATTCCAGGGTACAACATTATGCTTATTCTTGCCTTAATGTTCAACAATACTGTCCCAATCTTGACAGTCAAATGTGATACAACAACTCAAGCTCGATGACACAGGTATCTTGCACCAAGACCTGCAACTGTTTTCCGCAATCGACTTTGCATTGATGGGGGTTTGACGTTGCTCATGCCACCAACATCCGCTTCACAAACGGTATTCACATGTGTGTGTGTGCGCGTGCGTCCGCGCGTGCGTGTTTTTTTTTCTAAAGTTGTCTATGTTTTAATTTCTTCTTGTTTTAGGGTGTTCAAACTTTTAGGGAAAGCCAAAAAGCCAAGGTATTCCGTAATGGCCACCATTGTTACCGTTACAATATGAGCTGTAACGGCTGTTCTGGAGCTTAAGAAAAAAAGGCCCCATTTATGGCCATTATGACCCTGTAAGGCATAACGGTTATCTCTGTTATGTAGTGGTCACCGTTTCAGTATACCTTGGAGAAAGTTGCAATGCAAGGTTATAACAATGGGAATGTAATGCAATAATCCTGTATGTAGATGATCTATTATGGATTTCAATTACTAAGAAGTTGGGTCAGATCTGATGTGAAGCTTCCTTCTTGGATGGGTTGTAGAAGGCAGTATGTAAGACGAGGACCTTAGCCATGCCAATTTATGTTTCGTCATGCCTGTCCAATAAACACCTGACATGGCAGGCTTTCGAGCCCATTTATTACTATATTCTATTGGGGATTCTGATCTGGAGAGAGAAAATCCGATATAGTTGGTGTCTGAACGAGGATTGCTGACAAATGTGAAGGTTGAGACCGCCCATTTGTCCTGCACTGCAGGTCCGTGTCTGTGCTTTCCCAGCCAGTCGGTTGAAATTGGAAGGCATTGGGATTAGTCCAGATTGCAGTCAGAATAACAGAGCCACTCCACATCAGGTGCGTGTAAAAGCCCACACAACAGACTGTATTCGACGACCTTAATTTAGATTATTCACTGACTTTAGTTGCCATTTGACAATTCCAGCTTTTGAAGTGGGCATTGGAACCAGCGGAAGATGACATTCTAGATAAATTTTTCGAGCTTGGGTATCTGGATGCAGAGGTATGGGCTAAGCAGAATCCAGTGGAGACAACCCTCCATGATGATGAGAATGCCAGCCGTCCTTGAATTGAAGTTGTCGCCTTATTCTAAGCAGGCCCATGCGGAGTTATGGAGTGCTACGATTTTTTCTTTGTTTCTTTATTCTTTTTTATCTTGCTAATAATCACAGTTCAGGCACATTAAGAATATGAAGCCAGCTCATTGAACTCTCCTGGTATTGTACCTGTGAATCAACATCCATAAGCAGCTCTGGAAGGCCAAGCGCTAATTGGGATTGGATTTACCAGTCTTGCTACTAAGAAGGCTACTATTCTGCCTGGATCAGTTTATTTAGTTGGATTTATTCAGGTGTACATATGTATTGGATTGTATAGTATGTGATTTTAAGGAGGATTAGGGTTTTGTTGGGGTTTGGGGACCCATAGTACTGTACAATGGCCAGTTCCCACTCCTAGATTGCATCCTTAGATTGATCTGAAGCCTTCAAGTTCTCATTACTGCCTTATAAAAGCTATGTTCTTATGATCATGCTTCATTGATGAACCTGATCTTTGAATCTTGGATTTGACTATGAGCAATTAAATATTCATCTTCATACAAAGTCTCCCGTTCAACAAATGTTTCCTACAAATGTAGCAAAACCATATATGGAGCCTGACATTCTTTTACCCACACCCCCTTTGGTGGGCAGGTAATATGATTTTGAAAACTCCACTGGACTCAATATTCAGCCGGGCCAGCATCAGGCGATTCTTTACTTTACTCAATATCTTAAAATAAATTTTATAAATGGTTTATATATTTGTATGAAGGAATATTAAAATAGATAGCTTGTGGCGCACAGGTTAGAGGTGTCAGTCTTTGCACACTCGTTATAAAGATGCTCCTTTTATCTGAGTTACTGGTTCAAGTCATGGCGAGTCGAGTTTACTGGCTCATCAAGCCAACTCGATGGGTCACTCCGAGTCAAGGCTGAGTCAGTCTCACAATTGAGCTACTGGTGGAATCTTGATGAGTTGAGTTTACTTCGTTGAGTTTTGAGTCAAGTCACCAAGGCTTAGAACTATGGTAGGTAAGCCGGGTTTGAGCTAGAGATCAGAGTTGAAGTTTAGGCTTCTCCCGTTGAGCTATGCACACTTTTTTAATTTCTTTATTATTATTATTATTTTTTTTTTACACACACCCCCACACTCATGCCGTAGTGGGATTTCACCACCTATGGATACTCGAACCCTTGACCGGGTGTTGAAATTCCTGAGAATCTACCACCGGAGCAAGAGTAAGGATCTTGTACATTACTGCGCTTGACAAAACCAAGTCAATTTGTGACCCTAAATTGAGTAGGCTTGGGCTTAACTGTTAGATATATGACCAGGGGCTCACTCGTGGGCAGTCACTATTGGATGGGTCCCCCACACTTAACTTTAACATTGAGAATAGGATAAGATGAAATTAGATAAGATAGGATTACTCACCATCTCATCTAAACTATTCCAAGGGAAATAATTTCTTCGTAAACGTCATCTAATAGTAATACATTTTAGAGAAAAAATGAGGAGAAGGAGAACATCATACTCATTCTCTTAGTTTACTCATATAGCAAATCTAGACTGTTAATCGTATATACCGTTAGATCATCTGGGCCCACCCATCCGGGCCGATTTTCATCAACTTTGAGAGCATGTTGAATAATTAAGGCCTACCTAGGCGAATTCAAGCACGTTCATGATTAAAAATCGGATTAAACGAGAGATGCTCCAAAGCATTAAGTGTTACAGTGCTCCTAGTGGCATTTTGTTGAATTAGGGCACTTTGACTGTCCAATCCATTGATCTAGACTTTCCATTAGGTTCAAACCACAATTTATGTACAACCACGCAAGCATCACACAAAAATTTGACAATTAACCATTCCACCTATGCTTTTAAATATGGACGGTCAAGACCATTTCCACAAAAAAAAGGTCCAATCAACAATCGATCCATCTATTTGTTAGAAAGCATCACAGATTGCTTATGATTCAAAGAACCACTTTTCTTAGTCAATCGTAGCCATCCCCTCCAGGGCTTGAGTAAAGGACAACTATGAAAATAAGGCCAAATCAGGGACTGACTGGATCATCCGATCACTGCAAATTTTATATAGTACTTTGATAAATATCTTCTGAACTTAATGAACAGTTTAGATTGATTGATTGAAATTTTTAGGCAACTAGGAGCACTATAACTGAGAGTGCTCTAGTAGCAGTGGAGCATTTCTGAATTCAAAAATGGGACATCGAATTCAAGGCCCAGCCCCTTAAAATCTCTTGGCCGTATGTTAAAAGTCTTAACCACATTCAAGTACAAGTGGACGTCTGCCACATCGTTATTGACCAAAACCCATAAAACTGTCAATATCTCAAAAAATACAAACTCTTAACTACACTCTTCGTATACAATGACGGCCGAGCGTCCTTTCCTATGCACACATACAATTAAAAATAAAAATAAAATGGGAAGCGGACTGCACGCACCACCTGCCTCCTTCGTGTGTTGACGTCACAGGTTGTGTGGGCCCACCATGATCTATTCGTTATATCCACACCGTCCATACATTTTACGAGGTCATTTTACGGCATGGAAAAAAAAATGAAACAGATCCAAAACTCAAGTGGACCACACCACATAAAGAATTGGGGACAATGATGCCCACCGTTGAAACCTTCCTGGGCCCACCATGATGTTTATTTGCCATCCAACCTGTTCATAAGATCACACAGATATGGATGAAGGGAAAAGACAAATATCAGCTTGATCCAAATCTTTTGTGGGTCCAAAGAAGTTTTCAATGGTAAGCATTCAATCCCCACTGCTTTATGTGGTGTGGTCCACTTGAGCTTTGCATATGTCTTATTTTTTCAGTCATAACCTAAAATGATAATCCAAAATGGATGGACGATGTGGATATAACACATACATTGTGGTGGGCCCTACAGAAGCTGGTGACGTCAACACACCACATAGGTAATCAGCTTCGGAGAAAATGATAAAATGTTGATAAATAGAGAATGTGTCACATCATGCGCATGTTAGCATCATCCAGAAGTATAGTATATAGTCAACAGTCTTCCTCCCTCCACGCAAGAAAAGAAAAAGAAGTGAGGCGTGATTGGATGGTACTGCTGTTGAGTGGGAGACAAGTGCAACCCACATTGCTAGCTCCTTTTGCAGCAAGTCAAAAAGGGCAGTTAAAAGGCCAAGCGACAAAGCATGAGCTAATAACCTCAATACACCCCACTACACCATACAATCCGTACAACTCCATGCATGCTCATGCATCCCCCACCACCCTCTCTCTCTCTCTCTCACACACACACCACACACACACACACAACACAAATTCAAAACTAAAGCTTTCTCTCTCCAAACCATTCTCCTATAAATACTCCTCCCTCTCACTCTCTCTCTCGACATATATATACATATCTGTTGGTTTCTCAGAGGCTTTATTATAGAGCAATTTTGGCATTCTGTCCACCTCCACCAACACCAACCTTTTATTTTATAGTTTGGAGGCGGCCAGTATGCCAAGAAAGCTCTGTAAATTTCGCTCTGAGAAACCTCCGCGATGAGAAAAGAACTGCAGTATGGATGTTTGGAGTAGGACTGTTCTTTCTTCTTTCTGATTGTCTTCTTACTGATACTTGTTTCTTTGTGAATGGATGTGTAAATTTGGCTAGTGATGATGCTACTGTTTTTGTAAACATGGGTTCTATTTTGACAGGTGAGATCGGTTGAGATAGTTTGGAGTTTGGATGGGTGGGCTGGGATTGAATCCTTCAACTCAACATTGCAACAGTTGGACCATTGGAACTAAGATAAGTCCCAACGACATGCAACCACTTTCTACGCTATTTCAGAGACACCATTTTCCTATGATGGATTGATTCCATTCTCTTTTCTTTCCTTTTAAATTTTTTTATTTTTTTTATTTTTAAAATAATTTTTTTTTTTCTGATGTGACTATATATGGGATCCTAACACGACCACCCATTCAGTTCAAACGGTACATGAAGACTGTTATTATTATTATTCAGAAAGGTAGGAGCACATCACCTAGGGTGTGTAGATGGAGAAATACTTGTAAAAAAAGAGTACACACTGCCTATAGTTTTATTAAGTGGACTATAAAGAACAACTAGGAGGGGAGGAGAAAACCTAAACCCCTCAAGCAATACAATTATCTCAATGGAAGATAAGGCAGATTTGTTAACAATAACCTACTATCAGTACCAGTACTAGTTATGAATTTTTATTTATTTATTTATTTATTTTTGTATTTCCATTATTGGTTGTAATATATTTCATCATGTACGTCTACTTATAGTTGTTAGCTCTTGTGGTTGCAGTTGGCCATTGTGGTTTAGTGTGAAATCTGAAAATATATTTTCGATTGTATTATTTTCATGGTATCAGAGCGCCATTGAGAGAAAATTTCTCTCCTCTCTCTTTTTAGAGCACCACTGGGAGAATCTCTCTCTCTCTCTCTCTCTCTCTCTTCCAATTCTCTTTGATCGGGACCCTATGAGCCGCACGATTGCTCACTGATTGCGTTGATTGGCTATTCAACGTCCGAGATATCTTTGTTTCCTCACTGATCAAGTGGATCGCAGCTGTTCCTTTGTCACTTGTCTCAGCAGCAACGGCTACTCTTCCTGTATCCTTCCACTAAGATTCGTTTATTTTCAAGATTGATCCCATATAAAAATAAAAAAACACTTAACATGATTCAGGATATGTTAAGAACAATTCAGGGTCCTTACTCTTTCTCGGGTGGTAGACTCTCAGGAGTTTCAACTCCCGGTCAAGGGTTCCAGTGCCATAGGTGGTGTAATTCCACTAGCGTGAGTGTGTGTGCGTGTAAAAATTTTTTAAAAAAAAAAAAAAAAAAAAAAACTTGGAACAGGCATAATTAGCTGATGAATCCATGGCAGAATTACACTCTCAGTAGATATATGCAAGCTGAATGTCCATGGAAGATGGAAGTTGAAGTAGAAGATCTAGGACTCATTAGATCATAACATGAATTACTCATAAGATTTTTCCGTGGATTTTTCATCATATGATTCATACAAAATCCTACATCCATCTTGATTGTAAGGCTTGCAGCATGGGTTCGACCCTAGTTCAACCCTAACCCAAATAGACCACATTAAGTAAGGGTTGTAGTTGTTTTTGACTCTTGGGAGCATTGACGTAGAAATGGGATTTAGACAGATATTGTATTTTAATATAAAGTCAACCACGTTAATCAAAGATTGTAGCTGGCATGTTGTGGATGATTTGCGTCCTTTTCTTCTTTTTTATTATATTGTTGTGTGTCATATTGGTATGGTGGGGTTTGGACTCCACGATTTTAAAGCATGGTGCTCATTGCAGTAGACACGTGTCCTCTTCTCATTTGGTCCTGTTGGTTGTAGTTTTCTAGGGTTTTGGGTGGGCATTGGATTCCAATTAGGTGCACGCCTATGGAGTCTACGTTGTAATCTTGGCTTTTTTGACATTTTTCCAAGTGCACGCTCAACATGGGTTTTTACCACCAAAGATGGTACGTTTACTTCCTCCCATTTTCATGTGTATACCATAAAAATCTCTCTCTCTCTCTCTCTCTCTCTCTCATAAGTCGTTGTTACGCAAGGAACCACATTCCACAGAGAGCCATTATCGTTCAACATATTATTGTAACACAAAGAAATTCAATTACCTTTTGACCATACAATCTGCATAATATTTTAGTTTGTGCAAGTGGGGGCCATTATCCAGAGATCCAGACCATTGAAACGATCAGTCCTTACTAGATGAACACACCCAAAAGCTGTTCAATTGGGCAAATCTTACTTTCCATGCGTAACCAAAGAAATACAGTAATGGTACACAGTCAGCTGAAAGTAGACCAAAGATTGGATGGCTTGGATCTTCTAAAGGGAGATTTTTGGGGAATGGTCCGTCCATGGGGACACTATATCAATTGGTTTGGATCACTGAACCATGGGCTCCAACTGTTCAAACTGAAAAGCCAAGAATACTATCCATATCAGATTTGAATTCTATGATATGGGATTGATTCCATTTTGAAGAAATCAAAATCCTTGAATAAGAAAGAAGTGGATTATCCTTATTATTTATTTGTTTTGTACATATTGTTAAAAAATGGGGCCCATCATTTGTTAATCAGACCATAGGCGTGTTGAATCACGCCGTGGATGGAGCATGCCCCATAAAATCTCTCAGAGTCGTTGATCCCAGCAATCAATATTAGAACCTTTAGTTGAACATGGATCTTTAATTAATTCCTGTGTTTCCCTTCTAAACCATCTCATTGGGACACAAATCGAACGGTTAATATTGTCCTATCAATGAAAATTTTCATTCCATCCACAGCCGTGGGACACAACAGGCAATTCATCCAGATCACCGGACATGGACCCCACTTGTCGGAATCGAATACATTGTATACTGCCGAAAGATGCTGGCCGATAAGACCATTATCTGACCACTAACAATGAAAAATAGCTGTTCTTGGATTGTAGCATAAATAAAATAAATTATCAGAAGTAATAAACTATATATCTAATGCAGGGGCATTTTTACACTGGGCTCGAGTGGGGTGGCCAGTGGGATGCAGGAGCACAATCAGAATAGGCGGCCCGTGTGAGGCAGGTAGCTTGTGTGAGACAGACCACCTTATTCTTGCTGAATAGTTGCCAGGTTGGCCTGTGTGTTGTATAAAGGTGCATGTGGGGCTAGAGACATATATTCTTGATGAATCCTTAACACGGGTGGGCGGCGGATACTGATCAGATGGACAAGAACAATGGATCATGCGTCACCGCACGTGATGACGATGAAGAAGATGAATGGCCCATTTTCTTTCTTAATCAAAGGGTGGCAAATACACAATTGTGGATGTATTGTCTCATTTTTAGTCATGATCTGCTGTAATGAATATGCATGATCTAGAAGCGCACACATGAATAAATTTTTTTAAAAAAAAGTAGGTGAAAAAGCCCAAAAGAATGACAAAGATAGGCATATGAATTGCAAACCATTTGTGTGAACTCAAGGTCCTTACTCTTGCTCCAGTGGTAGACTCTCGGGAGTTTCAACACCTGGTCAAGGGTTCGAGTACCCATTGGTGGTGAAATTCCACTAGGGCGTGAGTGTGTGGGGGTGTGTGTGCATGTGTTAAAAATAAAATAAAATAAAATGTGTGAGAACTCAAGGAAACTTGACTCGACTAGACTCCGCCAAGTCGAACGGCCGATTTGACTCGGTCATGGGAAAAAACTAATTTGGTCAGGACTCCATTGAGACTGACTGGACAAAACTCGACGTCCACCACAGTTGGACATGTGATAATAGATCCGGACCGTTCAAATGTTGGGCTACACATTTGATGACCATTTCCCAAAATCATGCCAACAGGACCAATCTAGTGATTCAACAAGAGGTTATGCCCAGGTTTTGATGACTCGACTGAGTCGACTCGGTTTTAGTCGTGAATAATCAGGTCGGTACCATTACTTAGTCACCCACGATTCAGGCGAGTAGGGACTCGACTCGAAGATGAACGAGTCAGGACAGTCACCTCCAAATGCTCACGTGTGCACGTATCACAATGTGGCATGTGTTCGATCTGAGCTTTCCATCAAGTGCGGTACACTCTTGTATCTTCTGGTATTAATTAAAATCAGGTCATTTCACACATCAGATGGTCATCAAGATATGAAATCAAGTGAATGGCTAAAAATAAAATTAAAAAATTAACTGCAACTCTGTACATTGTGGTCCACCTGAAGAGTGAAATTATCTGAAATATTTTTAGATTGAAGTGAAGATCTGAACATTATTTCCAACTTTATAGAAAGCTAACTTATATAGCACAGGTGTTTCGTATTGTGCCCGTGTGTGGATGTGCTCTACACGTGTGGAATTAGTAATCCGGTCCAAACGCAATTAGCAATAGGCCCAAACCCAATTAACGGATATTAATGGAGCACCTGGTCCTAAAAGAGTGGGCCCAGGCCAAGCTCGGGCTAGCCACCCCTAGGGGTAGTTTGGCAACATGGATTTAAGTGAATTTGAATGCAGTCGAATCCAAAAGTCAACTGAGAGTGTAGAATCCAAAAGTCATCTGAGAGTGTAGATTGGGAGGCATTTGAAATACATAGTTATATTATATTTTAATCTCTTCCTCGTATTGATATTGGAATCAATATCTTTAAAAAAAAAAAAACTTCTTTCAAAGGCAGGATAGTTGCAAGTGTAAAAAAGGTATCATTAGACTATTAACCTATTGCAGACATAACGCACTAACCATGTCCTAAAACAATCAAATTATCAACTACATTACTGAAATTTCATAAATAGAATGATCTGAACAATCCAAACATTGGTCATGTAAATCGATGGTTAAAATATGTTAGTTCATTTGTGATCTTAAGCTTGTAACACATTTGAGGTTCATAATTTCTTCATTTTTTGTAGAAGTTTATATTTCAATAGACTTATTATCATCATTCTGTCAAATATATATTATATATTTACACTAATTAGGAATATTAAAACTTATTTAGTAATTAACCAAATTCAAATTCCTTTAAATATACTATATAGAATTTAAAAGCATTGTCATTTTAAGATTCGAGTGCATTCTGATTAAGATTCAACATCACCTTGATTTATGATTTGAAATCTAATGTATTCTAAATATAAGCTCCCAGATTAGAAGATCCTACCACTAACTTGGGCTCAGTTGAATGTGGATCGTGGTTACATTTCTCTTCTTAATAGTCTATTTGAAGATCACAGGGTACCAAGAGTCTAATGATCTGGAATGCTGATCCACCGGCCCCACTCAAACAAGCCGAAGACCACAGTATACTGACCGTATCCTGATCTGGTCTAGGATCTTACCAATCCTCACAAGGCCCTATTTTAGAAAGTGGTGAATGATGGGGTGCTGTACATTGCACCAAAATTATGGTGACGAGGGGCCTCCACTACGGTACATGTGGCAAGCAACGTAAATCTGAACAGCCCAAACAGTGGGACCCATAGTATTATTCATCTGCAAAAAATTGGATTGATTGCAGAATCCTAACTTAAGATAAATGGAAATAAAATTTTAATACATAAGGCATTTATTATATTTTTTTGCTATTAGCCAAATATCTCTTTTTGGTACTGTTAAATAACTTTTTAATTTTTTCATTAACGGCTATAAAATATATAAATGATACTTATTAAATTTGATTGTTAGCCATAAAAATAATACTTTTGCATATGGCTTTACCAAGATGAGAGGTTTTCATTTTGCCTTTATACAAATATGAAAAAGCTCATGAGGAAATTCTAATGATTTTTTGATCAAATGGTTATGTGGACGTTTGTGGGCGGATTTTTCGAGGAGACGGGAGATTAATTCTTTTTTCCACTGGTTGCCTCGTTCGAGGGCTTTCGTTTGAGAATAAAAATGTATGATATTTTACCAGAGTTGCCACTAACCAATTATTATGATCTTATAGTTGGTTAGACCA
This sequence comes from Magnolia officinalis, assembly GCA_021015155.1. Taxonomy (NCBI): domain Eukaryota; kingdom Viridiplantae; phylum Streptophyta; class Magnoliopsida; order Magnoliales; family Magnoliaceae; genus Magnolia; species Magnolia officinalis. The sequence goes on along the minus strand of JAJHSJ010000004.1, from coordinate 16,185,400 downwards.
TGTGGAAATGCTTAGCATTGTGAATATGAAAATTCTTATCCCTAAAATGACTAGCGAGTTTGCATTTTATAGATTTTGAGTAAAAGACCACGATTACAGAGATGGAAGGTGTTAAGTCCGTACGGATGTACGGTCTTTATTTCACAAGATCCAGCTAATTTTTGAAAAAATAAAACTAATTCTCGAATGCAAAAAATGTAATGTGATGCAATGACAATGGTAATTAATTGATCTGAATTTCTAATGGGTAGGATCTCATTATATCGGTAAGCTGCAGAGCATACATTCGAAACGATCAAGTGCATGATGCAAAGTATGTAAAAATGTGATGTGTGGGATGCTTGATATTGTATTGATGCTTATGATAAAATGACAACTAATTGGCTAAGGTTTCTGAAGGACTTGCTCCGATTATATCGGCAAGCCGCAGAGCATACGCTCGCCAGTCAGATATGAGAAAATGATGAAACGCAATATGATGATCATGTATATGAGGAACAAAGGGGTTGAGAAGGGAATGAATATTGCATGATGCTAGTGCTCTAGTTTAAGAAAAAATGATTGAAGCTTAAATGGTTGGATGAACAATATATTGCAAGGCTAGATCGAGTAGCTTAAATTTGAACTTAAGTGGCTTAGGAGGCTTGGGCTCTGGCTAGGCTGAGCTAAACCAGGGTCGGACTCTAGCTAGGCTGAGCTAAACCAGAGTTGGACTCTCTCTCACTCTCTCTCCTTGGTGGAGGGATGGCTAGACAGCTAAGGCCCTAAGGGATGAGGATGGATGATTGATCCTTCCTAGATACTCTCGATGTAGTAGGGTCTTCGAAATGAGAAGGGATGCTTGAAATGAGAAGGGATGAGGCTATTTATAGCCTCCAAACTCGGTTTTCTTGTAATTCCTAGTGATTCTAGAGACAAAAGATGGTTAAAGGGTTGTGATTGGAGATTTTCATATCGCATCATCTTATGAGTTGGATGAGGGAGTAAGAATGTAATTTTAGGTAAGGAAATGGACATCAAAGTAAATACACCTCAACCGCACACTTAGGGCTTGAAAAATGAGAATTCCACATGCTTGAGGGACACAACCCAAAAAGGGGGAGTGCCACGTGGCCGATGACAACCTGGTTGCTGTCGGTCCCCACTTGGACTCCTTACTTTGGCAGACAGTCTCCTCTAAGCTTGTGTAGACTTTGTTGTAAGGGTTACTACTTTAAAGTTTTACCTATTTCTCCGATTGAGTTTGCTTTTGGGCTTAAATAGGTGAGTGGATTGGTCTGTTGGATTGGGTAGGCTGACCGAGTGAGTTGACTTGTTGAGCTAACTCAAAGTTCCAGGGTTTTAGGTTCTTGGAGTTTAGGGTTAGGCTAACTGGGTTTACTAGGTTGAATGGGCTGAGTTTAGAGTTTAAAACTGGGGTTCCTAGGATTTAAGCCTCTAGAGTTAGGGTTTAGGATTGAGGTTTGGTTGACCATTCATAAGTTTAAACTTAATCAGCTTATCAGCCTGGGGCGAGATATCTACAAGTCCATACCAAATGCCACGAATTACCATGCTGTTGGATGGTCTAAATCACATGGCCATGTTAGGGCCCACACAATGAAGCAAGTTGGCCCATCTCTCTTATCTTTTAAAACCAAGCGTAAAAGTATCATTTTTGTGTGATTTAAAGTCAAATATAGCACTTAAAATTTTCTTTTAATGGTTAATTATAATGAAATTTTTTAGCACTAGGTGTTTTATAATCGAATATAAGAAGTGTTTTATAATCCTATATAAGAAAGGAAAATGAGTTGTTTGATTATTTAAAAAATAAAGGGATCTGTTTCACTTATAATTGAAAAGTAAGGTGATATATCTCTGAAAGTCAATGAAAATTTATTTGTTGAATTTGGACCATTATTACTTCCTTATGACAGTCCATTAGTTGTCCAGCAATCTGCCAGTTAGGATTGTACTCCATTATAAATTTTTATTTGCTAGGATCCATCTACAGCTAGTCTCACTACTTGAATCATTCAATTTTATATATGTACCAACTTTACGGGTACTTTACTTTACGGGAAAAGAACCCAAGCACCACAAGTGTAGTATAAAGGTGGACGAGTCGGCCAGTTACTTTTGAGATGCATGTGAGGCTAGGGATGGCAATGGGCCGGATTATACATGTGGCGTATATACAAATGGCCTCAATGGCACATATAACATTTACATGGCACTTAAAAGTTAAATGTATCACTAGTCACGAAACATTTATATAAAAAATAGATATCATTCATATACCTTATTGAGTATAGTAAATAATTTCTTATTAATTTTGGCTTCATCCATTCAAATTTTGACATTTTGACGACCTAATATCAAAACCTAAGTTTAAAAGACATCACAACATATAAAAAACATATAGGACCCGTTTGGATACAACCGAATAAGTTACCTTTTCTACTTACAACAGTAAATAAGTGACTTATTTGCAATAAGTTTGGTTCATGATCAATTAAAGTAGTTTGTTTTTATTTAAAATTACTTGACACTTCCATTTAATAGGTTAAAATCAAGATAAGCTACTTAAGGCATAAATAACTTACAATCCAAATGCCCCCTTAGCGAACCCATTTGCCGGTATTTAAGGTCACTTTCTAGTGATAAAACCATTGATATGATGGAATATATAGTTTATGGTATATGCCTTCAAGAAAACTTTTAAACTGAAAGATCCAAAATTTCTAATACCTATCTTACAAAACAATTTTTGAAAAGGTGCACATTAAAAAAATGAAGTTGAAGGATGAAATGGTTATGATATTTTAATTTGAGATTTTATTTTTTCCTTCAACATTCTTCATCAGCTGCCCAGCACATTCTTAACTATGGTCATTGGAGCTCCCCTCTCTTAAGGTCCAAACCCTTCCAATTGTTCACCAGTACTCACTACAACAAAAGGGACCTAAGCCGACCGATGGCCCAACCCTTTACCCGCGGCCAGTTTTACCGGCTGCGGGCAATGGGTACACCCTATAAAAGCAAAAAAAAAAAAAATGAGAACCCTAATCTATTCGAGCGCCGACCCTCCATCTCTCTCGCTCTCCATCCCTGTCGCTCGCCGACCCTCCATCTCTCTCGCTCTCCATCCCTGTTGCTCTCCTCGTCCCTCTCTCTCTCTCTCTCTCCTCTCTCTCTCTCTCTCTCTCTCTCTCTCTCTCTCTCTCTCTCTCTCCGTCACGCGATCTAGAGATCTCCTCTCTCTTGTGTTCTCCTTCTTCCTCTCCCTCTCTCTCGTGCTCTCCCTCCCTCTCTCTGCCTCTCCCTCTCCCCCTCGAACGCTCTCCCTCTGCCTCTGCCTCTGCCTCTGCCTCTGCCTCTGTGTAACGCCCCGGAAAATCGGGGGTCGTGCATAGACTCGACTCCCGAGTTCCCGAGTGTCACTTATCATGCATTTATGGTTTTTATGATTAATCAAATTTAACTGCGCAAATTAGAATTACCTGAAACATGAAGCACAATCGCACCAGTCTACTGAAGTGAAGGAAATCTCACAAATATACAAGTCCAAAAATAATAATGGGTCGCCCAAGGCGTTGCCCAACAGGATAATAAAAGAAGGCTATATCTCAAAAGACTAAAGCGGAGCCCGCGGTTCAGCAAATCCAAATTCAGCCCGATCAAGCCGATAGAGAGCCACCCATCAGCTGAAAGTAGGAGAACTCGTCCTCCTCGAGGGTAGCATCGCCATGCTCCACCTGCTCTGCATCCCCTGCATCTATGAGAGAATCTGGTTGGTGTTTTAAAACACCGTCCCAGAGTGGGAGTGAGTGATCAACTCAGTGTGAACTATTAATCTTAAGTTTTAACAGACAGCAGTTATAGCATGAATTTAATGAAAGGCAACATTCATAAATACTAAGCTAATCTTGATAATGCGTATGCATGGTGAATGGTATGATGCATGCCCTCGCCACAACTCTCCCTCAAGCGACTCCATCTTACGATCGCATATGACAACACTCTCTCAGAGCGACCTCGACTGCCGAGTCGCCACCCTAGCTAATGCGATGCAATGACATGTTAGCCAAGTTCTTAGTTAAGTCCATTCATCCAGCAGGTTGGGGATTCTGATACACCCCACGTATCAATGCCCTAAACTATTTGTGAGGCCAAGACCCCATCAATGAGTGAGGCCAAGACCCCACGGTCCGTGATCCCGTCGAGTTCCTCATCCCCGACTTCAAGCACATGAGGAGTGCCGAGAGAAAGGGATCGCTCGCGGTCACTACGGGGAGGTGCGACACCCCAGCGTAGGCCGACAGCTCGGACACAGTGTCCCATTCCACCATGCCCGGCTCACGAGGCTGTGGATAAATTTCAGGTGGGTTATTGATGGGCTATAACGGTTGTAGGGTGGTTCAGGTTTCATATATATGTGAGCAAACAGGGTTAACAAACAGGGTTGATCAGACAGTGGGCTAAACCGCATGAATCAGGCAAGCACGTGGCGGAACGACATCGGGTACCAGCGACCCATGTAGTCTAACTACTGTCGCCCACACGCACTCGTCCAATCCATAGGTTTAGCTTCAGACGATCCTACCAACGGGACCCCGCCTTCGCTTTCCTCGCATTCCTGACCAACCCAAGGATTAGGTGGTGATTCATAACATGTTAAGTATACAAGTTATCAACTAACATATCAATACCATGTTCACATGCATCTCAACTATAAAAACGAGTACTCCTACCAAGTGAGCAAACATTATCAAGAACTAAGGTGCGTGTGAGTGTGTGGGTTTGTGATGAAGTTAAGCTCTTCCACACCTCAAGGAATTAAACACACAAGAGTCAAGATTCATAAACACTATGGAGCAATGCATATGAGCGAAATCAATCCAAACAAACATGAGCATGTAATCATTCCTATGCTAAATCATGTGAGAGACAAGATCAACATCAAATGTAAACTAATCATGCCAAATCATGCAATTCCAACAACACACCATTCCTAGGTTTTCCCTAAATTCTTCAATACCACAACTCAACAAACAAAATCATTACATTCCTACTATAATTGGTGCTAGGCCACCTAAGGATAATAGTCCGCACTTTGGATTCGATGGAGGCTTGGAAACGACCTAGGAGATGTGGATTTCGGGGTAGATCGGCCGGAATCCCTAAAGGCGACCACTTACTTGTTAGAATCCCAAGTAAATCTCCCTCATCACAAGGGTTTCAAAGAAAATAGGGAATGGAGCTTACCTAGTTGCTCAACGGACGAAACAACGATTGTGGGGTGAGGTTTCTTCTTGGAGAAGAGGTGGAAGATGCAAGATTGGCTTCCTTGGGCCCCACCTCGATCTAGGGTCCACACTCCTCCTTCTTCACTCTCTCTTCCTCCTCCTTTCTCTTCTCTCTTTCCCCCTTTTCTCTTAGGGCAAAATCGTATGGGGAGAGGGGTGCCCAAATGAAACCCTTTATATAGTGCCATTTTTGGTACAATTGTCCCTAAGTGTTGGGTCTTTACTATACTAACCCTATGGGAGGGTTTTTCTAGCCTATGGGGTGTACTAGTCGATATACACCACAGGATAGTTAGTTCTAATGATGATTTATGTATGGACACAATCGGCCCGCCATTTCGACGCGCCGATCGACAGATATGATTAGAAGTCTGTTCAACGGTCACCGATGGTCGATCGGGGCCGCGGCTATATGGATATGAGGAGGAAAATATCTTTACTCGATGTGTGAAGTTTGGTCACAAACCGACGGCCCGAAATCCTCAACTTTGCATAAGAGTGGACGACTCAAATCACTTAAGTTCCCACAATTTCCCAAACTAGTCTTCTAGAGCTCCCTATTGAAGTTGGGGTGGCCCTATCACCCCCTAGGCCACCAAATTTGGTGGGTAGGTGTCTTGTGGCCCAACTAGGGCCCATGTAAAATTTGGGGACAAACGGATGAACGAATATATGATCTGAGCAAGCGTTTCCGACCTTTAAGTGGCCCTTTGGGGGCCATTCTGATTGATGGGATATTTCTGGTGGCCCTCTGGCCATGAAATTTATAGGGTAGGTGATCCATGGCCCGATGAAGGGCCATGCAAAATTTGGGAGCGATCGGATATGGGGTTTGATCGCACGGGTCCGATTTACGATCAACGGTCATCGTGCCACGATCGGGGCCCAGATTTAGTGGGCAGGCGTTGAAAAATCCATTAAACCTTCATCGTAAATTTGGAAGAAATTCGACGGCTGGAAGGCCCGGAGTCTCAGTTTCTTTTGTCATTGCCAAATTTTAATCTGGCATTGGTGGGGTGCATTGGGTAAACGCCAGATGGTACTTCTAGGTGTCCACTGGGTCCGCAGTCCGCGATGGACTACAAGCCCAGTGAGATCTATGATTTCTAAAGTTTTAGATTTTTCTGACCCTCCTCGGTTGCTGGGTGGCCCACACGGGCTGTCTTTAAGTGTAATCAGTCATCTGGCTTAGCGGCCTGCACCAGGCCTTATCACGGCCTGTTTGGTCTATTAAATTGGACTAATCTTGGATTAATTAACTCGTGTATAAGCTAACGTTGAGTGCTAATGGTTAGTATGTGATAGTATAAGTTAATTAAAAAAATATATCAAGGATTTTTGGAAATTCAAAATAGTGAAAATCCGGGATGTTACACTCTGCCTCTCGTTCTCCGCTCGCTCTCCTCTCACTCTCACTCTCCCTATCTATCTCTCTCTCAAAACCCTATTCCTCTCGTGGATCTCGGATTCTCATCCATCTCAGGTATGCTGTGTCGAATACAAATCCCTAATTAGGGATTTGCATTGTCGAAGTCATTTTTAGGGATTTGCATTGTCGATTTCCCATCTTTTTTTTTTTCCAGCTCATTTATTTCACACATCAGTTACTGATTTCTTATCTTGCGATTTCTGCTATTTTAGAGATGGATACTGCAAATAAGTTTTGAACTCGAGAATGTCTGTGCTGGAGCCTTGGAAGTACTTGTTTGCGTTTTGTTCTTAATATGGTGAATTTGCTCGTGGTTGGAGATTTTTGGGCTTTTTATGCATGGATATAGGCTATCTCCAATCTTTAGATGAGCTTTTTACTTGTAAATTTTTTCCGTTTTTGGAAAAATCTGATATGCTTTTTGTTCGTTATCCAATCTCCTGGTTTGAGACACCTGTGGATTTGCTTCTGGTTTCATAGCCAAAATCTCAATCTCTCTCTCTCTCTCTCTCTCTCTCTCTCTCTCTCTCTCTCTCTCTCTCTCTCTCTCTCTCTCTCTCTCTCTCTTTTTTTGCATTATACAGATGATTTTCCTTGCTTATTTATTTAGCTGTCTAATGCAAGTGCTCAGGTCCTATCCTCTGTTTGAACAGTTATGTCAGAGGACTTGGTGTTGTTTTTCCAATCGATGCTCATGGTTGGAATTAGTATTGGACTTGCTTTCAATGTAGTTTTGCTTTCAACTGATAAAAGATCAAGACTTCCATGTACAGCTTGTGGAATTAGTATTGGACTTGCTTTCAATGTGGACTTGCTACTAATATTTATGGATTCTACAGTTTGTATATGAATATTTATTGGCCTTTGTGGAAAAATTTGTATGTAGGTCTTTATGCTTATGATCATTCCATTGAATGGCCCATTCATAAATTTGTGCCTGTCTTCTAGTTTAACTGTCTGATGTAGCATAACTATTGACATGAGCATGATAAGGCTGATAATTGATTTTTGGTAATTATAATGATGGTAATCAATAGATAAATGGTACATATTACTGGACCATGATAACTGCCTGTTGTGGCATTCTTTCTGTGCCCTGATCCCCACCCGGCTCGAGTGCATGGCAACTTCACATAGTTCAAAGACGTGTCAACAAAACCCATCCATCAGCATCTTAACATTAGGGGGTGTTTGTTTTTTAATTCACATGACAAATACCTAGAAAATATATAATAATTATTTACTGGTGTAATTATTTAGGTTCGGTTTGTATAAAATTTTGTTACTGTTAAAAAGAAAGTCCTTTTTGTTTGCCACAAAAATTGAAAAGAAATTAGGAAAAAAAGAAGATGATGTCCTTTTGGCAGTGGCACAAAGCGCAACTCTTTTTCTTCTGATTAAGTCTCAACTTAAATGGCAATCCAAACTTTGTAAGAAAATGATTCTTTATGGTTAACCATTTACAATATGTAAAATATGGGCAACTATTGAGAAAGAGTTATTTTCCAGTCAGTTACTTACAGAATGGTGGGCATGCATCACTTGCTTACAACAACATAATACAGTTTCATCAGGTTTGCCTGAGTTGCTGCAATTTGGATAACTGGTTTGACTTAAAGAATGGCTAATAATATTGTTTCATCTGTATTATATGTTGCAAGAAATAGTTGCTTTCTTTGGTTGCTCACTATCACTGGAATCTGCAGGCCAACAAGTTTAGTTATGTAGCCAATAACAAATTTCAAGACTGGTTGAGCTTGTTGTATTGTGTTTTCCTGACTTCTTTTTCTTTCCATTAAACTTTCTCATTTCAGGTGAATGTTGTTTTATTTGATAAGTTTTGGGTCATTTTAGATTGAATTTTTCGTCCATGCCAGGAAATGCATGTTACTTCATGCAGAATTTATTATCAGTTCTCGTTTGGATGATTTACTAAATTTTGCATCACTTACACAGGGATTGGACCCACTGACTTCATCAATTGAATACTGTTGTACAACAGCAGGTGCATATGGATCTTTTTTTTTTTTTTTTTTTTACTTCTCTCTCTACCATGTGAGCTACATCCCCAGGTGCATATGGATCTTATTTCAGTCTTTTATAGTCATTAAGCTCCTCCTTTAGTCACTAAAGCAGTAGCTCATTTCAGTCTCTCGCTCTCTCTCTTTTTCTTTGATGGTTATATCTAGGGGTGCACACGGTCCGGTTTGGTCCGGTTCCGGGGTAAAACCGGAACCGAACCGTTACTAACGGTTCTGGGATTCTCGGAACCGGAACCGAACCGTTAGCACACTAAAACCGAACCGGAACCGGACCGTGAAAACCGGTTTGGTTCCGGATCGGTTCCACGGTTCTGGGTTTTTCATTTTCTACAATTCCGCCACCTAGGCGAGGGTTAAGCCGCCCTCTGGGACACATTGGACGGTCCAGATCATGAAAAGGGATGATGGGTGGGGCCACTGTCAAAACCCAATCCATGCACGTCCGGACTTCTCATTTCATTTTTCGGACGTTTTTTCACTGTTTGGATATTTTGAAAAAAAAAAATTAGGTGGGGCACTTCTGATGGCATTCTCGGAGATCTACTCCACTCATCCTTCTTAGCAACATATAAGAAGAGGTGGGGACGGTTCCACGGTTCGGGTCGGTTCTACCTGCCCCTAAACTGGAACCGAACCGTATCCAACGGTTCTCGCAATTTTGGAACCGGAACGGAACCGAACCGGTGCTGTCCAGAACCGGACCAAACCGGACCGATCCAACGGTTCCGGTCCGGTTCCACGGTTCTACCGGTTAAATGTGCACCCCTAGTTATATCTCTTACATTTATTTGATGGGGTAGTCTTGATTGCTGCTGGTTTCTCCATTCATAGTCTTCTTCAATGGATAGTTTACTAAATTTTATTTGTAGGACATGATCGAAGTTCTTCTGAACCATGGCTACGTGAATATCAGGTTGTACCAAATTCTTATACAATCTTTCACAGATTTGAAGCTTTCCTATTGCACTACTTTCAGTTATACTTGTCTCTTCTTAGAGATTCATTTACTTTTGCTGCTTCATACAGGTGATGGTAAAACTAGCTAGCACATCTGGTTAAAAATCTGCATGTTTCCTGAACACATGCAGAATTTAAATACATAGGAACCTGTCTTGTTAAAAATCTGCATGTTTCCTGAACACATGCTTGAGAATCAATGAATTTTATCATTCATTTTAAGCCGCTACGGCTTCTTTATTAGTGACCGTTTCAATTTATTTTATTATTCATTTCATTATCATTATTATTGTTGGGGAATATGTGAATAAAGGGAATATGTGAATAAACATCATTTGGACAGAAGCCTATAGGGTCTTTCTCTGACTCAGGGTGTTCATAGACATGCCAGGATGCTGATGCTTCATATTGCTTCTAGAGAGGCTAACATGATGATCAAGATGATATATTCCATCAAATCATCTATAAAGCACAAGAGAATTGATTCTTATAGGATGATTTCTTATCATGGTTAAGCATAAGAGAATTGATTCTTATATATTAATGCAGCAACTATGGATTAAAGGTGACACTACCTAATGCATCTGTCCATTGTAACTCTTCCTGCTACAGGATTCATGGCACAAGAGTTAACTTCATCTGTCAAATTCCTGTTTTGTTTTTTCCTTTTAGTTATTTTCTACAGGTACTTCTCCTATGAACATTTCTATGTGATATACTGCAAATTTTGGGAGATGGATACGGATCATGATTTCTTGATTGATAAAGAGAATCTTATTAGATACGGTAACCATGCTCTCACATACAGGATTTGTTGACAGAATTTTTTCACAGGTTTAATTGTATTTCTATTATGTGAACTATGCTAACGTCCCTTTTCAGTACATTAAAATAATTTGAACAAACTATTATCTTCTGATACATTTCTGTTTCTCCTCTTTAAGTGTTTCACATATTGAATGTTTCTTCTCTTTGAGTTATGTACTCATCATTTCTTACAATTTTCATCTCTGGGATATTGTTTCTTCTTTTCATTGCTTTTTTGGGTTTAGATTTGCCTTGATATTTGTTAAGCTTGATACATTTGTACTTCTTGTAGTCTTCTTCAGCATATCTCTTGTAAAAATTGCTACTGCATTAGCTGAAAAATGGGATTGCTCTGTCTAGGTAGCCATATGCAATTGGGAGCACATGATTTGTAGAGTTGTGGGACATCACAACACCAGGCTAATGAAAGAACAAACATGCATTTTTTTTTTCCAAATTTCTTTTAATATCATGTTGGTGTGTTTTAAGCCTTCTCAACCCATCAAGAAGCTCTTGATATTTTGGTTGAGCTTGTTTTTGCTTAAGGTACTGCAAAGTACAGAGATGCAAGGGCTACTTGTGCTTGTGGGCTCTCCTGTCGTCAGGAACATATGTTGGAGATCTGGTCCAATTGGGCCCCACTATTTACATAACTTGGCTGCCAAAATCAGCTTCATCCAGTTATCAGTTGGCTGTCTTTGCTTGTTGAATGTTGACCCTGGGTCAAATCTTTTTACAACCATCCATTTACAAGTGTGGCCTTCCCGATGAGTGTGGCTGGTCTGATTTTTGATGGATCAAGTTTTTGCTGCCAGCCCTGTGGAAAAAAAAATCACGACAAAGGTTCAAAACCGTAAACTTTGATGCATTTTAAAAAAAAAAATCTAAAGCTGCGTTTGGTTGCAAAATGAATCCTCTAAAACATGAAATAACTGTCTTGTTTACCAATCATAAGGACTATGCAAACAAGAACAGTGTAGCTGTACCTAAACTATCTTGGAGTTTTGTGTGGTGCCTCTAATGCATTTCTGCTTTCATTTCTGTTACCTATTTGCTTATGCTTGATGGAACTTTGCAAACAAGAACTAGTGTAGCTGTACCTGTTTTTTTTTTTTTTTTTTTAATTTTTTTTTTTTTTTAATTTTGTAATTTTTAATTTCTAATCAATATGCAATCTTTTATGGTTTGCTATTGTCATGGATATGCTTAGATACTTAGCTTACTCCTGACTTGTAACAGATCATTCTCCTCACCCACAGTTTCCTAGAACTTGTAATAGATCATTCTTTAGAGAATAGAGGCTTTATTACTAGAACTCTATTTATAACAAATCATTGCTTGTATTGAAGCACTTCTTGAGAAATGGATCTTTGTAACTAGCAATATTTCAAATAGCGAATAGCATGCAGCGTAGCATATTCAAATTATCATGTAGCGTAGGCTACACAGCTCAAGCTATTTTCATGAGCTACGTAGCGATAAGGCTAAGTTACACTACATAGTGTAAGCTACATGCTACATAGTTGTTCAAGGATTTGTTGCACAAGCACTTTCTGTATTTTAATATACAGAAAGTTTCTGGAATTTTGATGTGAATACTGATATCGCAAAATACTTGCTTGGTAATACGTGAAGCAGGTCATCAGTCATGCATCAACAATGTGTGAGGAGAACATCTTCAGTCACACTTTACCGGATACTGTTCATGAATTATGATTGGCTGTCTTAGAAGTCTAATATAGTTCTTTCTCAGCCTAGTTTGCTATTTGGTTATGTCGATAGAAGTGGAGTATTTAAACACTCAATTCCTATTTTTACAGCAAATATAGGTATGAGCAGCAAAAGAAGAAAAGGGGGCAACAGAAAAAAAGTGCTGGTGAATATCTTATCCTTCCCATTTCCTTTTCGCTATATTCTTTTGGAAATTTAGTCAAGGTTTTCTCAGGATAGCTATTAAACTTCTTATTTGACAAAGTAGCACCTCTTATACATGGCCTTGAATGTGCAGCAAGTCGTATGGATATGAAGGAGCTCAAAATGGGGTAGGATTTGTTTATTTCATTTCTGTATGTCATTTGTTCCTTCGTAGCTGGTTTTGCTTTGTACTTGACTAATCTCCTCATTGCTAATAAAAAGGTAAAAAGAAAAAAAAAATGAAAAAAATGAAAAGAAAAGGAGAACAGGTAGACTACTACACCCATTTTTCACCATCTCTTTAGGGCCTGTTTCAATTGAAGGTAAACTAGGGGAATGCAAGTGAAAGAGAAAACATAAACATAAGTGTTACAATCAATTGGAATTCACATGAGTTTGACTCACACGTAAATGAAATTAAACCAATGTAAGATTTTTGCTTTCTTTTATGAAATATTTGCATATATTAATAGGTAGCATAATGACTTGGTAATTGCTGCAAGGATGACTTTGTTCCCTATGTCTAGGACTCAATGATGCTTCTCACTGTCTGCTATTGATAAAAAGAAAAACCACTTCTCCTTTTGTTACTAGTCCCTGCTGTACTTAGATTCCTTTAAGTTGGTCCTGTTTGCAATCTATCGGTATTCAATGGTAAACCTACCACTATTCCTGTGACTACTGTGACAGCATCTGGGTGGTGAGCAACCTGAAAATATTTAAAGCTGCAGTTTTGAAATCACATACTTGGCATACAAATTCTTTTAATCGACTCTTTGAGCTAATTGAATCTCTTATTTTTTCAGGATTTTAATGAGTACCAAATGTCCAAATTGAAAAGCAGTGAGGCATTCACGGCAGAAAGGGAGAGAGAGATCACTTAGGTAAAATAAAAATAAAAATTCAGCCGTTGATTCCTTTCTCAATCTGATATAGACCTTGCCCTTGTCTAACCTGAAGTGTCCTTAGGTTGTCGAATCAGTAAATGAGCTTTGTCCAAATCATGAAGGATCTCTCAGTCCTAGTCATAGATCAGGTTAGAAGGTATACCACCTACACCCTCTTCTCCAACCGTCATTATTTTAGGGTGGCTTATTGGGTCCATTTCCATGAGCAGGGGACCATCGTCAATCGGATTGACTACAACATTCAGAATGTGGTAGCTTCAGTGGAAGAAGGATTTTATTTATTTATTTATTTTTTTGAAACTATTCAATTTATTATTGTAAATATTATTTGCGGCAGCTTGATGCATGTCAAAGGGCCACATAGGCATGTATTTATTTATTTTATTTTATTTTATTTATATAGGAAAACAATCACTAGGCACAATGACTTCCCAAGAGGAATGGGAAATCAAGTGGGCCTTGACAAAAAGGGTCAATGATAAATTGAATGTTTGCAATCTAATGGGTCTGTACATCCGAAACTGCAGGCAACATGAAGCTGCCATAGGCAATGGAAAAGAGAGCTTAACTAGTAAGGCGTAGAGAGAAAAAAAAAAAAAAACAAATCACAATTATAGATGCGTTTGCAAATGCATATGCATTATGGAATTAGGAACTTGAATGCTAATTGAAGTGTTAGTAAAGTTAAATTAGTCTTATAGGGATCAAGAGTAAAAAATTTAAATAGCAGTCTCACAGGGATCAATAGCCAAAAATTCAAATAGCACAACGTGCTGTACAAACCGTCGGCAAACCCCATATGCAGTGGCGGCTTGTACAACCGCCAGTAAATCCCACACGCAGCGGCGGCCCGTACAACCGCCAGTAAAGGAAACACGACCGCTGGTAAAGCCTTTACCGACCGAGGCTTTACCGGCTGTTGGCAAACTGCGGGCAAAGGCTTTACCGACGGTTTTTTGGGCTTTTGGTGGCGGTTTTGACCGCTGGTAAATGCCAGTTTTCTTGTAGTGACTATTTTAGAAATGGTGGGCCTTTGACACCATACACATGGTGTATTTGTATGAAAATCTAGACTATTCAAATCGCATGTGCAATATGTGAATGGAGGACAACCGTCTATTTTATAACATTGATTAACTGCTTAGGATTATATTATCACTGTTAAATTTAAGTTAAGGTCTTGCTCTGGCTAGGGTTTATTTCACAATTTGAAACCGTGCTCCAATGCCCCATCATAGTATTTCGTTTGGCACCATGGATTTGGGGGATTTGAGGGGATTTCTAATCCCCGGTTGTTTGGCAGCATAAAGTAAATGGGGGTTTTAAATCCCCTCAAAGATGAGGTTTGAAATCCAAGGTGAGAGCTTGGATTACACGTAAAATCCTTTCAATAGTTGTATGTGTGACATATGTGTCACCATACTATTATTCTATGGGGCACATGACCTACTAAAGATATCCAAAAACAATTAGATTATCAATTGCGCGCATCACTATAATTACTTTAATATGATGATCAGCACAACACCATCCAAACATTGTCCATGTAAAATCAACAACAAAAAATAGTTGGTTAGTTACTCAAACATGATCTTGTGCTTGTGGCCCTTCTGAGACTCGAAATTTCATCGTTTTCGGGCAAAGCATATATTTTAGTGGGCTTATTACAACAATTGTGTCAAACATTACATACATTACTAATTAGAGATATTAAAGTTGATTAAGTACTTAAATTCAAACTCCTGTAAATGTATCATTCATAGCTACTTTTGGATTAAGTTGATTCCGAATCCAGGGTGCCAAACACAGTATAAGGATTTCAAATCCAGGGGTTTTGAATCCAGGGGTTCCAAATCCACGCTCCTAAACAGGCCCTTGTAATGTAAAGGATCATCATTACAATTTTATAAAATTTCTTTAAACACGTAATTCAGTGTGTGAGGCCCACCATGGTATATGTGCCTTACATCTACGCCATCCATCAGTGGGGACGGTGAGCCAAAGAATGAGGCAGATACAAAGCTCAAGTGGACCCCACGACACAAAACAGTGGGGACAGTGATGTCCACCGTTGAAACATTTCTAGGGCGATCATGAGGTATATTTGAGATCCAACCTGTTAATAAGTTAACACAAACATTAAAGAAGGAAAACATAAATTTCAGCTTGATCGGAAACTTTTGTGGCTCCCAAGAAGTGTTTAACGGTGGGCATTCAATCCCCACTTTTTTCTATGGTGGGTCTACTCTAGCTTTGGATTTGCCTCATTCTTTGGATCATGCTCTAAAATGATATTTTCAAAATGATGGACGGTGTATCAACACCTACATTATGGTGGGGCCACAGAACTTGGTGAGGTGTAATCTGCGTCCGGTTGGCATCCCACCTACGATTGTTCCATGTTTTATGTTTTGTAGCCACATGAGCTGTCGATGTAGCTTATTTTTCGCCATGATGGCCGAACATTAAAAGATACAGTTTACAGACGGAGTGGATTTTATGATTGTATGGTGGTCCGTAGAAAAAAAGAGACGCAAATCAAGGGAGGATTTTTTTTTTTTTTTAGTTGTTTTTTATTTTGGTATTTTCATGGCTGACCAAAGTTTTGGATCAAAGTAAAATTTGGGCATGGGGTTTCATGGAGTGCTGCATCACACGGACTGTTCAAATTTTGGACTAACATCATGTTTGATGAGTTCTCAAAAAGTTCGCACGAGTTCTATGGGAACTACTACGCAACTAAGCATTATATATATATATAAACTTCCGATGAGGTCGAGTTGTGGGTCCCACCATGATATGTGTCGAACATATACCTCATCAGCCCGATGCAGCTTGGGCCACGGGCTTAAAAATCAAGTCAATCCATGACTTGGGTGGGCCACACCACAAACAATTGAGAGGGGTTACCCTCCCCATATGGGGGGTACTATGAGGTCGACCTCATGGGAACTTCCTATAAGGTTGAGCTACATGGGCCCCACCGTGACGTGTGTCGAACATCTACCCCATCAGTCAGATGCATGCACCATTCCATGGTGAGCTACAGGCTTAAAAATCAAGTCAATCCATGACTTGGGTGGGCCACACCACATACAATAATTGATAGGGGTTACCTTCCCATTAAAACATTCATAATAATTTATTAGGCCAACCAAAATGTGGTTCACAAATCCAACTCATCCATTGTGTGTGTCCCACTTGGGTGAGAGGTCAGACCAAGTTTCAGTCGCATCCAAAACTCATGAGGGCCCTAAAAAATGTTTTTATATGTTTTAGGCATGTCTTCACATGGTTTTAAATGGCATGGTCCACTTGAGTTTTGTACATGGCTTATTTTGGAGATATTCCATAACCTAAAGGGGACCCATCAAATGCACGGTGTTGATGTTCAACACGAATCATGGTGGGTGATGAGGGTCGAATATTGCATCTCAGACCCCAGTTATTATCTAATTTTATGTTCATGATAATGTTTAATGCCATATTTTAATTATATTTTTGTTGCAGGATGCAATTAAGAGCATGGAATGAAAAAGAGTATTAAAAGCATGGATTTGACGCTCCGAAGTTACCAGAGCAAGGGATGGACTCCAGAGAACCAATAATGAAGAATTTGCACGCCTGAGATATGAGGAAAGCAAGCCAAAGGGGCTCGAAAATGGTTCAGAATGAAAGATCACATGGTTCCCTCTATCCGATTGGCTCAAAACTTTATACATGGGATTAGGGACATAAATTAACCGTAAATTTCAAATTTCATCCCTCGGATCACTATGGAAGTGTCCCAACTGACAAATCAGCCCATAAACCGTTGATTCTGGGCCCACCTGATATCTGAATATGCTTCAACTTCAGATTCAACGTCTTACTTGAGAAGAAAAAATGAATGGATGGATTGGATTTCTCAGAAACATCACCGTGGAACCCACATGTACAGAGTGTGCATAATGTACAACGCATTACCGTCGAGCACCGAACCGCGTAAGTCGGTCAGCCGCGCTGACCCGCGTCTGCATCTAAAAATGGCAGTTGCCGTTTTCCGCTGCCGCGTAACGGACGCCGCTGATCCGTTTTGCGGCTGACTGTGGGCCCCATACGACATTCGTACAGCTCATTCAAGCCATTCATCTTGTAGATGGCCGCGAATACTACAAAACCATGTTGCTACTTTGCAACCATTCGTGTACATGTGTGATACAGAGGCCACAAAAGGGCTGCCCTGCAACGTTCAAATCTAATCTTTTTGTGTTTTCTCCTCTGGGACGCGTCAATGGACGTTCAAAACTACCTATTCATGACTGAAATTTCGTCCTGAATCCAATGGACGGGGTGGATTTTCCAGAAAATACTTCTGTGGGGCCCATCGATAACGATAGTGAGGGGTACGAAAGGATTCGCACATATTAAGAAATCCAATTTTTCAGGCGATTATGGGCCACCATCTTTGATCATATGGTAGATCTGAACCGTACATCATGTAGAGGACCCAAGAAAAGTCCTAAGCGACGGTGTTTGTTTGGAATTTGAGCGAGGAAAATGCTATGTTTCGAGGGCCCGAACTGGGCTGCGAAAAGTCTTTCGCTGCGCGTGCGACAGCTTTCCAAATCCGATTTTCACCACTCCAGCCAATCCATAGCTGGGGAGAGCAGATCCATAGCAGGGGAGAGCAGATCCAGAGCTTGAGGAGAGACAGGAAGAGAAGAAAGAGAAGGGAGATGTATTTCTTGATATTTTATTTTTCCTTCTTTTTATTTGAATTCATGGCTTGTTAATTTCTCACCTAGGGCTGAGATGAAGCCCCTAATTTAAATGACTTTTGTTATATGTTGATTCCATCCTGAATTTAATTGATTTGTTTCTTTCTCTAAGTGGGCTTGATTGATTTGAATTCTGTACTTCTCCATCTATGAACTTGACCACAGTATATATATGGATGTTGTTTGGATGCTTATTCTAGGTGCTTGTGTCTGATCATGAACGGGTTTCCTATAGAGGAAGAAACATGGTGCTTTAATGAACTGTACATTCCATGTGCCCGACCAAGGACATGTGATATGTTATTCATGGCCTTGCTTAAAGCAATTAGACATTCTGTATGCCCGATTATGGACACAGATTGTGCTTTCTCTATATAAGTGGTATCAATCTAGATTAAGGTGAATCAACAGACAAAACAAGGGTTAGGATAATTAGGGGTAGATTCGGAAGTCCTAGTGCTCCCTCTGATTGAATTTTCTTCCCTGTTTTCAATTGTTTTTCATAGAATTATGCTTAGTAATTCGCTCCATTATTTGTTGGATTAGTTAGGGAGAATCATAGATTTGAATTGTGACGACCAGTCCTCGTGAGAACGATCTCATAATACGTACCATATCTACATCTGATTCATATACTTGCGAGTTTAAAAATCATTTAAATCAGATTGGTTTAAATAAAACATCAAGTTGTTGGCGCTGTTGTCGGGGACTATTTCGTTCCAAATTGAATTTAGGATTCTCTCTTATCATAATTCATAGCTTAGGATTTTTACTAATTTAGAGTTTTTTTTTCCTTTATTTTAGAAACTAACCTATTTTCTGTTTTGTAGGGTCTTGAAATAAACTTCTAATTTGGTAATCCCTTTCTAAATTCTTTACTTTTTCTAATTTCTATTTTTAGAATTAGGGTTTTATTTTTTTTAGAATTTTTTTTTAGTTTCTAATTTTAAATTTAGATTCCTCTTTCAAGTAACTTTCTATTTTCTAGTTTTAGAAATTCTTCCCTTTTTAGAAACTAACTTAGCTTGTTATTTCTAAGATTAGAAACTTTCTTTTTTAGAAATTAACCGTTGCTTAGGATTTTTCTATCATTATTTTAGGAAACTTAATTTGTTTTTGTTTTTATTTACAGGAATTGAGGAAGAAAGCTACTAAGTGAAGGAGGAGCTTCTTAAATCTTTTGACATCATTCATCTCCTTTTCCGGGTTCTTTCTTCCCATTCTTATTTACATAGTTTTAACTTGTTTTAGAATCTCATAGTTCTATTTCTCTTAGGTTGCTTCTTAGTTTAGTTTTCTTTCTTACATTGCAATAACATAGTTTATGCTAGGACATAGATCTCTAAACATAGAACTAGCACCTTTTGATCTAGAAATAGAAAGAACTTTTCGTAGAAGATTTAGAAACATCCTATTTGAAATGGCGGAAGAGAATGGAACTAAAGCTCTTAGAGATTATTCAGCTCCTGTCCAATTCAATGCGCCTTCATGCATAGTGTTGCCCACCACCACGGCAGCACACTTTAAATTCAAGACTGGGGTCATACAGTTGTTGCCTTCCTTTTATGGTTTAGACAAGGAGGACCCATATCATCATGTGAAAGAATTCCTAGACATTTGCTCCACCTTTAAGTTCCAAAACTTCTCAGACGATTCGATCCGCCTACGCCTGTTTCCTTTTTCCTTGAAGGATAAGGCGAAAGCATGGTTGAATTCTCTAGAAGTTGGGTCTATCACTACATGGGATCAATTGTCTAGGAAGTTCTTAAACAAGTTCTTCCCTGTTCACAAAACTAATGCTCTTCGTAGGGAAATTACCAATTTCACACAAAAAGAGGGTGAGCACTTTCATGAATGTTGGGAAAGATGGAAGGACTTACTTCTTAAATGTCCACACCATGGTTTTGAAAAGTGGCAACAGGTTCAATACTTCTATGACGGTTTGACACCCCAGAACCGTCGCATGGTTGATGCCACCAGTGGAGGGTCATTCATGACCAAAAGTGATGTCGAAGCGTGGAACTTCTTTGAAACCTTGTGCGAAAATTCCCAGCAATGGGACTATTCAAATAGAGGTGACAGAAGTCCCCAACCACAAAAGAGAGGTGGTATATATGAGATAGGAGTCATGTCAGATCTGTGCACCAAGCTTGATAACCTGACAAAGAAAGTTGATGATCTGGTATTAAATAATGGATCTCCACAAACAACTCAAGCCGAGGCTTGTGCCATATGCTCTAGTCCTGCCCATCCTATGCAGTCTTGTCCATCTGGTGCAGCATCCCCAGAACTTCTTTCTGAACAAGTACATGCTATGAATACTTTTCAAAAACCTGGGAATGATCCTTACTCGAACACATACAACCCAGGATGGGCTAGACATCCAAATTTTTCTTGGGCAAAAGGACCACAACAAGGAGGACCATCTGGAAATCCTTCCATGCAACCGCACCCCTAAGTTGGCAGTCAACAATTTCAACAGTTTCCGCAATATCAACAACTGCCTGCACAATCTAGGAAACCATCTCTTGAGGATACACTCAATCTTTTTATGCAGAGTTCTCTCCAATTCCAAAAAGACACCCAACAAACCTTACTAGCTAACCAGCAAAGCTTACATGCAAATGCGCAATCCATTGCCAAGCTGGAAGTACAAATGGGTCAACTAGCTGCCACATTGAGTGAGAGAGAGAAGGGCAAGTTCCCTAGCCAACCTGTGGCTAATCCAAAGGGACAGTATGAGATTGACTCTAATTTCAACCAAGGGCAATATCATGAACAAGCCAAATCGATCACTACCCTTAGGTCAGACAAACAGATTGACAACAGAATAGAGATGCCTAGGGATGAATCAAATTCTAAAGCAGAAGATTAAGATGAAGCAGAGAGACACACTAATGCATCCAAAGTCCAAAAGCTCTCTGACTCTCCAAAAGCCACTAATGTGCCACCCTATGTGCTCAAAGCACTCTTTCCTCAACGTCTGGCACCAATGAAGAAAAGAAACAACTTTGATGAAATCTTGGATGTGTTTAAAAAAGTGCAAGTCAACATTCCGTTACTTGATGCCATCAAGCAAGTCCCTGCTTACGCTAAGTTTCTTAAAGATTTATGCACTCAAAAGCGTAAGTAGAATGTTCATAAGAAAGTCTTCCTTGCAGAGCAACTGAGCTCCATGATTCAACATAACACCCCTCCTAAATTTAGGGATCCAGGAGCCCCCACTATTTCTTGCGGCATAAGAGATCATAAGATCAGGAAGGCATTGCTTGATTTAGGGGCGGGCGTCAATTTGTTACCATATTCGGTTTATGAGCAGCTAGGACTTGGTGAGTTGAAACCGACTAAAATAACATTACAACTAGCTGATAGATCTGTCAAGGTGCCCCGGGGTGTTATTGAAGATGTGTTAATCCAAGTTGATAAATTTTATTTTCCAATGGATTTCATAGTTATAGATACTCAGCCTGTCCAGAATCCTCATAGTCAGATCCCAGTCATCTTGGGTCGTCTATTTTTTGCCACATCTAATGCTATTATAAATTGCTGGAATGGAGTTATGAAGTTGTCCTTTGGTAACATGAATATTAAACTCAATGTCTTTAATGCAGGACAACAATCCGCAGATTTGGATGACATATCTGAAGTGGACATGATCGAGAGTCTAATGTAGGACTCATTCCATAAATCTTTTGAAGATCCACTTGAGACCTGCTTAGAACAATATGGCACGGATTTTGACATAGATAGTCCCATCCACGAAGTCAATGCACTGCTCGGCTCGACTCTACTCCTATATTGGAGACTGAAAAATGGAGAGTGAAAGTGGAACCTCTTCATCCCTCTGAGACTCTTCCTGACAGTACAGTTTCTAACTCTGAGAAGGCAAAAGAGAGCAGGCTGCTTAATGTTCTTAGAGCATATGAGGCAGCAATTAAACGGATGATAGCGAAAATATAGGGAGTATGCCCCACTGTATGTATGGATCATGCTGCGGGAATGTCGCGTGAAATGCAAAGGAAGTGTGATCCTAACATGGAAGAAGTCGTTCGAGTAGAAGTCCTTAAATTATTTGATGACAATATCAGTTACCTCATTTCAGATAGCACAGTTCATGGGAACTCACATCACTTGTCTGGGATTGGTTAATCAAGGTGTTGAGGTAATTTCTTTGGCGGACCCTGGTTATAAAGATTAGTTAATTCATGGTCCGTTCTTGTCTGACTGAAGACGTTAAACTTAGCGCTCTTGGGAGGTAACCCAGCCTTTTGTTTTATTGTTTTCTCCTAGTTAGTTACTTCAATGTTTATGGGTACATTGCTGCAAACCCTCACGAGACTACAACTCGTCCACTAGGGGTAACCTAGGGGTTTAAAGGCTTGTTGCATACGCTAAATGCAATCGAGAACACCTGCGAAAGTGGTATAGGTAGGATTTTCTTTTTAAGATTTTATTTTTGCTATTTTTGATATCTCTCTTGTGCTGACCTGCTTTTATGTTGATATTTTTGAGAAAGCTTCTTGATTCTCCATCCAGGTACTATCTTTCCATCACTCCTCTTTTACTTTCATCGTCCCATGTGCATCGCATGCTTATTTCTTTTACATTGAGGACAATGTAGATTTTAGGTTGGGGGTGGGAGATTAGGTTACCTAATCAGTATTTTCTTGGTCTTGAGCAAATTGTGATAATTTTTAAAAATTTTCTGGAATTTTTTGTGAATTTGACGTGCTAATGAAGGATAGTTGTGATTTTCATATTACAAGATACAGAATGTGATAATTTATGCCCCTTGGAGTCAGCCATTTGTTAGATTTTACAGTTAAGTTTGAATTGTCAACCCGTGATTAGAAGTTGTAAACATTGATTGAACCATGATTTCACATATCAGATCTCGCTTACACATTAAGTTTTCTGGTTCGATAATTGAATGATTAACTTAGTAATCACTAAGCATGAAAGGAACCAGCCTGAAAAACAAAATTTTTAGCATCAGTTTATAAAGAAGAATTGAAAGAGTAAGTCGCATAATCGTTATCATAGGTTTGCTCCCTATAGATGAAGATTCGATTCCCCATAGTTGACATGAGAAAAGAGTTAGGCGACAAGTTTTCACCATAGGTTTGCTCCCTATAGGTAAGGATTTGATTCCCCTCCTTGGCACCACTGTTTATAAAGGAAATCAAAGGCTGATAGAACGAAAAGATGTTCTAAAATGCTAGTGTTGGTTTCAGGTTTGGTTGTCACGAATTACTGATGATATCATGAAATTGACAATTGGATCTTTTAATGATTGTAAGCCGAGATTACACTATACACTCATGGAACGCAATGTTTAAAATTGTTCTAATTAATGGATTAATATTTTGAACTTGATTATGAAGTTTACTGTAAGCTTGATTTCAGGAGAAAAATCTTCTCACCATTCATAAATCTTAGAATTTTCACATCTCAGCTATCTGTTCACAAGTCACTTGAGTTTACAGGAATTGTCTTTTATTTTTGAAATTATTTTTCGCATGTTTTGCTCGGGACTAGCAAAATGCTGGTTGAGGTTTGTGATGAGGGTCGAATATTGCATCTCAGACCCCAGTTATTACCTAATTTTATGTTCATGATAATGTTTAATGCCATATTTTAATTATATTTTTGTTGCAGGATGCAATTAAGAGCATGGAATGAAAAAGAGTATTAAAAGCATGGAATTGACGCTCCGAAGTTACCAGAGCAAGGGATGGACTCCAAAGAACCAATAATGAAGAATTTGCACGCCTGAGATATGAGGAAAGCAAGCCAAAGGGGCCCAAAAATGGTTCAGAATGAAAAATCACATGGTTCCCTCTATCCGATTGGCTCGAAACTTTATACATGGGATTAGGGACATAAATTAACCGTACATTTCAAATTTCAGCCCTCGGATCACTATGAAAGTGTCCCAACTGACAAATCAGCCCATAAACCGTTGATTCTGGCCCCACTTGATATCTGAATATGCTTCAACTTCGGATTCAACGTCTTACTTGAGAAGAAAAAATGAATGGATGGATTGGATTTCTCAGAAACATCACCGTGGAACCCACATGTACAGAGTGTGCATAATGTACAACGCATTACCGCCGAGCACCGAACCGCGCAAGTCGGTCAACAGCGCTGACCCGCGTCTACATCTAAAAACGGCAGTTGCCGTTTTCCGCTACCGCGTAACGGACGCCGCTAGTCCGTTTTGCGGCTGACTGTGGGCCCCATACGGCATTCGTACGGCTCATCCAAGCCGTTCATCTTGTAGATGGCCGCGAATACTACAAAATCATGTTGCTACTTTGCAACCATGCGTGTACATGTGTGTGATACACAGGCCACAAAAGGGCTGCCCTACAACGTTCAAATCTGATCTTTTTGTGTTTTCTTCTCTGGGACGCGTCAATGGACATTCAAAACTACTTATTCTTGACTGAAATTTCATCCTGAATCCAATGGACGGGGTGTATTTTCCAGAAAATACTTCTGTGGGGCCCACCGATCACGACAACGAGGGGTACGAAAGGATTCGTACATATTAGGAAATCCGATTTTTCAGGCGATTGTGGACCACCATCTTTGATCATATGGTAGATCTGAACCGTACATCAAGTAGAGGACCCAAGAAAGTCCTAAGGGACGGTGTTTGTTTGGAATTTGAGCGAGGAAAATGCTATGTTTCGAGGGCCCGAACTGGGCTGCGAAAAGGCTTTCGCTGCGCGTGCGACAGCTTTCCAAATCCGATTTTCACCACTCCAGCCAATCCATAGCTGGGGAGAGCAGATCCATAGCTGGGGAGAGCAGATCCAGAGCTTGAGGAGAGACAGGAAGAGAAGAAAGAGAAGGGAGATGTATTTCTTGATATTTTATTTTTCCTTCTTTTTATTTGAATTTATGGCTTGTTAATTTCTCACCTAGGGCTGAGATGAAGCCCCTAATTTAAATGACTTTTGTTATATGTTGATTTCATCCTGAATTTAATTGATTTGTTTCTTTCTCTAAGTGGGTTTGATTGATTTGAATTCTGTACTTCTCCATCTATGAACTTGACCACAGTATATATATGGATGTTGTTGGGATGCTTATTCTAGGTGCTTGTGTCTGATCATGAACAGGTTTCCTATAGAGGAAGAAACATGGTGCTTTAATAAACTGTACATTCCATGTGCCCGACCAAGGACATGGGATATGTTATTCATGGCCTTGCTTAAAGGAATTAGACATTCTGTATGCCCGATTATGGACACAGATTGTACTTTCTCTATATAAGTGGTATCAATCTAGATTAAGGTGAATCAACAGACAAAACAAGGGTTAGGATAATTAGGGGTGGATTCGGAAGTCCTAGTGCTCCCTCTGATTGAATTTTCTTCCCTGTTTTCAATTGTTTTTCATAGAATTGTGCTTAGTAATTCGCTCCATTATTTGTTGGATTAGTTAAGGAGAATCATAGATTTGAATTGTGACAACCAATCCTCGTGGGAACGATCTCGTAATACGTACCATATCTACATCTGATTCGTATACTTGCGAGTTTAAAAATCATTTAAATCATGTTGGTTTAAATAAAACATCAGTGGGGCCCACAGAGCTCGACCTCATAAAAAGTTTCCATGAGGTCGACCTTATAACTACTTCACACACACACACACACACACACACATATATGAATATTGTTTGCTCAGTTGATACGGCCAATAACATGTGGGCAATAACATGTGAAAGCCTAAATTCAAAGTCTATCCACATTCAATGAAAACCACATTTAAGAACTCCATACTTGAATCTCGCAGAGGAGTTGAGAAAAGAGGTTAATGATTTTAGGTGCTTGATTGATATGAAAAGCAACGTATAAAAGCCCTAATCCGAAGTATATTCAGATCTAGTATAACCCATAGCTAAGACTTTCATACCCGAACCTCGCAAAGGGATTGGTGAGAAAAACTAATAATTATACTTACATCGTTCGTAATATCTCATGCAACATGTCATATCTTTGGACGCTGATCCCCAGGGTTATGCGCTTTGTTTGCAATAACCTAGTATAGTTATGAATTGTACATTACTTTTCATAAGATTGATAAAATGATTTAACTGAGCACTGTTTTAGAATTGTCACCAATTAGAAAAAGGCTATAGAATTCAGAGCTGGCTAGAATCTGTGTAATTGTATAAAGATTGGGAAAACCGAAGAATTTCTGACTTAAGTGACTCTTATTTTGATTTGTGTCATAGATTATGAGCAACGGCTTTGGCTCGTGAAAAGGAAGGGGTTATGCATCCTTTTACCATCTGTGTAAAACACAGTCTCTACTTTGCTAGAATGTAGGGTTTTAAGGGAGATTCAAGGAAATATGAGTAAAAAAAAAACTTACCTTTATATGTCTAAACTATAAAAGAAAAACTGAAAACGAAATGTTAATAGTATAAAAATGATTTTCCGATAGAAGTAAGGAAAAGATAAATAATATCGAGTTTTCGGATACTCCTTTAAGCCACGTATTCTCATACAGATAATCCTCAAAAAAGGCAACTAGAAAGTGTACTTTATGTGATGACATAGTAGAGCATACTATTTCAGGTGTTAAAAGCAGTGGGGTTGAAATATACAGATTGAAAATGATAGATCAAGAATACAATGTTAGCTTTAAAGTTAAAATAGAATAGCATTACATTTAAAGTTGAAATAGAATAGCGTTGGCTTTGAAATTGAAATAAAATAGAAGAGATTGAAAAACTAAAAGAGATTGAGAGAAAGGTGGGAAGCCGAGTTTCCTGACTTTGGATGGTAGAGGTCAGGCTTTGGATGGTAAAGGTCAGGGGTGGAAGCTCTTCCTCCAACTCTCACTTTCTTTCTTTTAAAAAACTCCTCCATCTTTCTTGTTGGACTCTCCCTTTTATACGCATTTGGAGATAGACACGTAAAGCAGATGGTAAGGTTTGGTTGCTCTGAGCTTAGACTTTGGTATCAATGCTAGGGTTGAGTAGACTGAAGGAAACTCAAGGAGGTTATATCAAATGAGCCAAAATTAGAGTGAAATTGCACAAATGGTGGTGTGTCCACCACATTTGTGCAGAAACAAGGAGCCACCATGCACCTACCCAAATGTGGCGAAGCTACCACTGCATTTACTCAATGGATCCTGAGGTGTTTACAAGAAAATATAAATATAAGCTTGTTCTAAAACGTCCGTGGCCTGCAAGAACTTTCCAACAGTAGTCATTTAATTCTCATTGTTTATGTGGTATTTTCCACTTAAGCTTTGAATATACTTCAATTTTCGGTTCATACCCTAAGAAAAGTTAAGAAAATGAATAGATGATTATAGATAAGATTAGGGCTGAAAGTTGGGTTGGGTTAGGTTGGGTTGGGTTGGGTTGGTGCTCAACCCTAGCCCAACCCAAGGTTCCTATACCTCAACCCTAACCCAACCCAACCCAACCTAACCTCGGGTTGGAAATTCTCAACCCAAGCCCAACCCAAGCGGGTTCGGTCAGGTTGGCCGGGTTGGTCGGGTAGATATATGCTAATATTTTCATTATTACATTAGTTTATTATATTTCCAATACAAGTTTTATTTTTTATTCCTATAATTTTATTAATCATATATGTAGTTATTTATTGTAAAGAACATTTTTTCTAAACAAATAAGCTAAAATATACAATTACTTCTTTAAAAGTCGTATTTTGTATCAAGCAATCTATTTGGGAGAGAGAAATCCAGTGTATCCTGTTAGCTTGAGTCATCAGAAATGATGTGGACCAATGAAACCTGACAACATTGGGATTTCTTGTGCGTTCGACAAGGACAATCCGCACTCAATTATAATTAATTTATAAGGAACTTATATATTGATCGGTCTCGGGTTGGGTTCAGGTTGGGTTGGGCAACTCGAGACCTCGACCCGATCCCAACCCAAGTTTTATCAGGTTGGCATTTGTATGGCCCATGCCCGAGAACAAACCCGATACATCCTGCCCAAGCCCAACCCAATGTCGGGTCGGTCACGGGTCGGTCGGGTTGAACCTGCGCAACTTTCAGCCCTAGATAAGATACATATGTTGCAGTAGGCCCCAAAGAGTTTAACTAAATAATGTGGGGGCCACTGTATATATCTTATCCATGCCGTCCATCCATTTTACCAGCTCATTTTATGATATCAACTCAAAACTGAAACATATCCAAAGCTAAAGTGGACCACACACCAAATGAAACAGTAGGAATAGAGTCAACCACCGTTGAAATCTTCCTAATATTCACAGTAACGTTTACTTGTCATCCAAAACCGTTCATAAGGTTATACAGACATGGTTTAAACGAATACACAAATATCAGCTTGATGCAAAAATAAAATTTCAACTGTAGACATTTAATTCACACTTTTCCTATGGTGTGGCTCACTTAGAGCTTTGGAAATGCTTAAATTTAGGTCTTAACCCTAAAATGAGATGATAAAACCGTTGGACGACATGGATGAGAAATATACATCACGGTCGGCCCCACGGAGTTTACTCGCTATACTCAGTACAGAAACCGCGTTCTGCGTTCCGATTCTACATTTAGAAAATGGTGGACCCCGCAGACTTGAGTGTTTTACATACCAGGTAAATCATACGCGGCAAGGATTCCAAATTCCAATTCACCCCTGCAACATCACGTGGGCCACCACATAAAGCCTTCTTTTGGCCCTTATTGTTAGACGCCATCCACCCATACATCACATGATCCCCACTATGGATATGGAATACTGCACAAATCAAGCCTGTACAAATCCTTAGGTGGGCCATACCATAGAAAACAATCGTCAACCGTCCAAAAACTTCCAATATACTCGGTGGTCGACAACGGTTGGATCGACCTGATTTTCGGGGCATCTAAACTTAGTGCCGGAAAAACTGGGACACGGATTGCCTACTTAACCTGCCAATATGAAGGTGGCTACTGACAGTGTTATATGGGCCCACCATGATATATAAGTTTTATCCACACCATCTATCTATTTTTACGTACCTAAATTACAACTGGACAACACTGTAAGAAAACAGTGGTGATTGAACGCCTGCCATTAAAAATTTCTTAGTCTTACTTATAATGTTTATTTGTCATCGAACTTGTTAATTTGGTTAAAACATAAGCATCAGCTTCACCCAAAACTTTTGTGGCTCTTTAAAAAGATTTTAACGGTGGGTATTCAATCACCACTATTTCCAGTGGAGTGGTCCAAATCATATTTGGGTCTGCCTCATTTTCGGGTTGATGTCCTAAAATGATATGGAGAAATGGATGGACGGCATGGATAAATACATACATCATGGTGGGACTCACATAGCACCATTCAAATCTCCACCATGTAACTTCAGTAGCCCTCCGGCGAGTGAAGCCTTGGGCAAGTAATCCGCGTCCGGCTAACCTGCTGGAAAGGTCAATGGGCCCCACACGCAGCACCGGCAGAATAACTTAATCTACAAGGCCTCGTAGAGGAACCGTCCTTCGTTTATTGCTTTCAAATTGCAATGCCTTAGCAATGCTGCAATGGTAGATTTCAAAAAATCTTGTCTAAAATAGGAAAATCTCTTATTTTATCTTCTCTTCTTGAAAAATAAAAACCTCTCAAAAACTCAAAAGTTATTTCCAGAATATAAAAAGCATAAAACATGGAATGAAAATGGCCCCACAAAAGGGGACCTTATAAGTGTTCCAGGTCACATTCTTCTTTTGTTGATTGGAAAAAGGAAAAAAGAAAAAAAAAATGTATTTGGATTCTTTTATATGTAAGCGTTCAGTGATTTTTCCTTCTTCTTATGCATAGATTTTTATTTTCTCTGTATTTGGTTTTTTTTATTCTTATGCATGGAATTTTTTTAAAATTTTTTTTGTGGTTTTTTAAATTAATTTTTATTTCATGGGTTTTTCTTTTGTCCCCTTTTTCTGGCCCATGTTTCATATATTTGTGCAGTGGTGCTGATTTGAATGTTGGATTGCATGTTTGGAATGGTTTTTCATGTTTTGGTGATTTGGGTGTTGGTTATTTGTTCCTTTGCTGCAGTTGGGTAATGGCTAATTGGGGCTGCTTTTTTGAGTGGAGTTAGTGTTTGAGGTTTGTTGGGAATAATCTGAAAGAGAGACTGACAGAGATGAGAAAACAAGGTCCTTGTTGCCATTGTGGTATTACAAGTGAGTTTGCTTTTTTTGCTTTATGTTTACTTATCTCTTGTTGGAGCAAACTGTTATGTTTTTGGCCTGTTTGGATGTTTCGTTCCGTTCGGATAAATGCATTGGTTTCATATGGGTTGATAGTCTTGGATGATATGCTGCTCTGATAATGAGGAATAAGACTATGCTAGACTCAATGAAAATGGTATTATTTTATTCAGCCAGGTGCAATATGGGTGGACCTTACTTTTCTATCATCTACGCCGTTCATGTGGCGTGACTTGTCATGAATGTGTCGCGCCCCATTTATATTGCTCCAATAGGAAATCCCACCCATATAACTGATGGCCTGTTTTTCCTTGTGGAATGTAGATGATTGGCTAAACTGCCCCTTTAAAGGTCACCAATTGGATAGTTGAGATCATCTGATGGAGAGGTTTTGTAGCATGGTCTGTATGTAATGGGGGCTGTGGGCATCCCAGATGAACGGAATGGATCACTGAAAGGTGGGCCCAACTATCGAGTTGCTGGGTCAAAGCATCAGATAAGACATCTTTAATGGTATATTTGCAGTTGGGACTGAATTGAAGTGCAAGTTGTGTGTTTGTTGAATTCCCTCAAGTGTGCTATGAGTTTCCACTGATCAAAGGGATAAAATGTACTGCTCAGTTGATTTTGTTCACTTTCTATTCGATGAATGTATGAAGTAAAAACATGGGGTTTATCCAATTTCATGTTTTACTGTTTTCTGCCACCTTTTGGTTCTAAAAGAGATGGCTCTCCATAGCATGTTATTTCAATGCCTCTTTCCTGATTGTAGTTAGGGGGCCTGCCAAGGAAGGAGTCCAAAGACAATATGAAGCTACGAGGGCATCATGCTCGATTTAAGCTTGAATGGCATCGTTATAGATAGGTGGTTTATCCTAAGCAAGATTAGAAAACTTGCAAATTTGTTACTTAACTCCCTTGTCCACGGTAATGGATCACACACATCATGGTAGTCGGAAGATGCCTCCATGGATCAGTTGATCTTTGTGTTTTGAATAGTTCAGTACACTAGTCTCTTGTTCTTTTCTGAATTGAATGAAAAATCGCCTGTTATTGAACCCAACAATGGTACTGGTGGGGCCCACCTTTTTGTAACCTAAGATGTTGGTCTGGTGGCCCCGCTACAAGATGGGTCTTGCCCTTGTACCTCTCCTGTAAGACGATCCTAGCCATGAGATGTAAATGGGCCATTACCATTTGCAATCAATTGTCTACATCTAATGGCGGGTCAATCAGATGGTCATAATCATCTGGCAGGGGAGATTTTGTTCTTTCCCATCCACTGTGTGCTGACCATATAGCGATTGAGATAATCTAAATGTGGGCCCCGAAATTTAAAGTTTATTGGGCCAAGAAAATTCCCAATTGGACAATGTAGTTTTCCTCTCTTTTCTATTTCCACTTTGAAAGTTCAAACTACTCTAATCACTACCAATTTGATGATGAAGTTACCACTAATTGAGTCATCTCACCATCTTATGTCACATGTAATTTGTGAATTCACTTGTTGTTGACTATTTGCTTTGTCAAATTTCCTCATCTTCTAAATGTTGAACATTGGCGGAATGACTCAGGCACTCCACTTTGGAGGAACGGGCCGCCTTGTAAGCCGGTGTTGTGCAATGCATGTGGATCAAGATGGCGGACCAAGGGCACACTTGAGAACTATGTTCCACTACATTCCGTAAGATTTCCACCTATTGATTCTGAAGATAGCAGGAACTCTCAAGAGCTTAAAATTTCATCTAAGAGAAAGTTGAAAACCTTGCACAAAGTAAATCAGAGTGAAGGCGAGATAGAGGTTGGAGAGATGATACCAGGACAATACCTGCATAAAACAGTTTTCGAAGATGATACAAGCAATAGATCCAGTTCAGGATCTGCAATATCATTCTCCGAGAGCTGTGTTCAGCTGGAAAGCATGGATGGAAACGATATCTCAGGTTAACACCAATGGTTTTACTTAGCAAAATTAACAAGACAAGATTCGGATAGTGTTTGGCTTTTTTTTTTTTTTGGTCCCCCTGCTTTATTTGCTTTGTTGATTTAAGTAATAGTTGCATCAAGGCGGTAAATTGCATTGGAAGGCAATGACTATAGATTCTGACTCTGCAATGCTTTGGGGGTATTTTAGGCTGTGTTTGAATGCTCAATTCAATCAAACTACAATATTCAATAAGTAGAAAGAACCAAAGTGATGCCATCCCCAATCCGTTCATGACGGTTGGTTAATCTCCAAACTGAAAATATACCTTTTTTGAACTCCAAATTGAAATGCATGGAATTGCAATGATGGACTTTGTCATCTTTATGAATTATAAAATGGCATCACCTCCGCTGTGGTCATATCTTCTATTTAATTCAGTTCAGTTCAATAGAGAATCCGAACACACCCGTAACTTTGTTAACGTTTATTAGCTAACATTTATGGAGCGGAGCAATAAAGTTTTGATACTAAGTAGAAGCTAATACTCTATTACCCATGAAAGAAGGTTTCACTTATTCTTTCTTCAATTTGGATGCATGGCGTACGCTAAAGAGGCCTGTGGGCCCCATAAATAATCCTTTCCTTTTCTGAATCAAGGCATGCCGATGGAATCTCATTTCATAACATTCATGCCCTTCTGTGGATGGCTAGTTTTCAGCCACGTGAATCCTTGTCAAGCTGCAATCCACCCAAATTGCAATACTATATAAAAACCTTGAAGATCATGCGTATGACTGAATCTATTGCAAAAAACAGCATTGATTCCATGAAAATTAGTATGACACCAAATATGGTGAAGCTCATGGTTTTCAGCCTTATAGCATGAAAAAGTGGGAACTGTATATGCCATACAGAACCAATCATCTGTTTTTCTTTTTTCTGACAGATGGTCTTATCCATATACATTTCCACTCCAATCACAAGATCTGATGTCTTGGATTAAATGATGCATAATACAATGGATTACTCAAATCAACATGCATGAAGTTGAGTAGTCCGATCACCTAATGCACTCAAACAAACATGCATGACTAGTAAAAGGTTTAATAGTCCTACTCTTGGACATGGTTTTGAATCTATTCCTACTAAATAGCAGCTGCCTTTCCTTCTAAGAAAATTGGCAAATGGCAATGACTCTAAAACCAGTTAAACTAGGAATCTAGGTTCTCTCACCATGCTCACAATGCGTACCTACAATGCCTTCTTCATGTTGCATATGCATCTCACGTCCTTGAATCCTATTGGTTGCTAGGTGAGGGCTACTCTTCATCATGTCCATCTCCTTTAGCTGTGGTGACTTATTTTTCTTGGGGAAGTACTTAGTTGTGCTGCTGTCTTTACTTTCTATAAATCAATCCAATGTTGTTATAAATCCCTTGTCAATGATTTGAACCATGTTCCTGCTTGACCTCATCATTGTGATCTTGCCTATGAGCCTTATATCAAATACACTTGCACCAAAACTGTCTCAACTTATTCGTACAAAGACAGATGTTCACTTATTCTCTTCTTCCTTCAAGCGGTTTTGTTTTAATAATAAATTGTGATCCCATGAATGGTTAAAAAAAAGGGTAATGATATGGTTATATTGCCTGTATCATATCCTAATTGGCCATCCCCAAATGATATAGGGTGAACTGATCCATTTAAAAAAAAAAAAAAAAAAAACTAAAATGGGCCATATCGGCTGATACAGGCCTATACAGTTTGTATAGGTACAGATACAGGCTGATATGGCCCATACAGGCCGATAAGGTCATAAGGGCCCCATTTCAATGTTTTCCAACTTTTCTGTAGTTTTTCACTTGTTTCTTCATTTCAATCATGGATGAAGCTTAAAAACTCATTTCATACTAGATGCCTATTTTGGGAATCAAAACTCTAGATTTGAGTGAGATTCGATGAATTGAAGATGAACTATAATTGGGGAAAATTAGAAGAAGGGAGAAAACTATGACTTCTTTCCCTCTTTTTTTTTCTTTTTATTCTTTCTTTTTTTTAAAAAAAAAAAAAAAAATTAATTTTCTTTTTGCTGTATTTCCATTTAATGCCCCTAGCCTATCAAATCATGCTTTATTTATGTCTGATTAGGGTCTTTTTGGCTGACTTGCAGTAAGTCATGCAGATAGACAACAATCTTATCAAAGAATGATCCAACACACTAATAAGTACATGTCAGAAAAAATTTAAAAGAAAAGATAGAGTTCAACAAGGATAGGGTTCACCAAATCCTCAAAATCCGGTGTTTTGCATTTTTTCCCTTATTTACCTGATTTTTTTTTTTTCAAATTTTTTGGGACAAAAAATTCTGTCCATAATATGGGTGCAGGCATCGAGTTCAACAAGGATAGGGTTCACCAAATCCTCAAAATCCAAATTCTCAAGATACAAGTACACCAAGGATTGGTTACTGCTCATAAGTATAGTAATATTAAAATACTTCCCCTACAATATCTTTTATTTTTTATTTTTTATTTTTTTATTTTTTAAGAGCTAAATTTTTATTGAAAAAACAAACAAAAACTACAATTGGTAAGAGACGCCAAGGGGGCGACCCGAAAATTACCCAAGAAAATCAAGATTACAACCCCTTGATTTAGATACACAAGGCCCATGTGAAGATTTATTATGAAACAACAATATCACAATTTCTCTCCCAATTCGCAGTTTTACCATGAAACTCCTAGCTGACTAAAAAATCTAGAGCTCAAAGTCCTAGCAGATCTGGATTTCAAGTCTCATGGAAGGAGGATCCTTTATCCTTACCCTCGTCTGACTAGAACTTGGGTAGTTCTCATCTTTTCAAAGGCCTAAGTATCATAGGTTCAAGCACAAAATGGGGTATAGGATCTTTTGTCTTCCTAAGGAGAAAATCAATGACTGCTAATTTCTTATTTATTTCTATGAACTTTTTCTTGTATGCGTTATTATTCTCTATCTTGCCTCAAGTAGTTTTCTCCTCATGGAATAGCAATGACAGCAAATTCTGTTCACTTCTGTTACTGCGTGTTGGTGTCCATGCATTTACCCTTTTTTGCCCAATGTTGCCAAACATGACGTCCTCTTCTACATTTTCCCTTGGTGGTTGAAAGCCCTCAATGCGGTTTGGTAATGACATTGGGTACTGTTCGGAGCAAGCAACTCGAAATTTAATGTTTCCTTGCTTTGGGAAACATGTGGATCGCTAGTGAAGAGGAAACTAAATGGAAGCAATAAACTTCTTAATATGAAGAACTAACTTTTTCCCCCTCTCTGTTTGGGTTCTGAAAGAGGGTGCTGCTAGCTGACAACTTAGATGTTGGGTTATCATCTGAGTGGCTCACATGTTTCAGGAACATAGAGAAACTGGATTTCATGCCAAAGAGCTGAATGTAGTTCAGTTAGTATGGTATGTTAAGCTTCTGTGATGACATCTGTCCCGTTCATACAGAATCTACTTCAATCTGCGGCAGATATCTATCACTGGTGTATTAGTTTTGATCTGATCATGATATCATATCCTCATAAAAAAATTGGGTTGAATACCTAGCTGAGATTTCAATTTGCAGGGGGAATTTTGTGTGAAACAACACAAATGACAATTTTGCTGTATCTAGAGTTCAAGGATCAAGATTGCTCTAGTTTTTCCATTCAAAATTAGAAACTCTTGTTCTGATGAGCTACAATCATGGTTTTAAGATTTGTCTGAGTCAGGTGCAACTTGGATTCTGACTTGGGCAATCCATGACTCAACCCAAGACCAAACAAGGCAATCCAAGTCTCTGAGTCTAAAAACGATGGCTGGAATTGGAATACCAGAAAGACCGATTCACAAGCTGAATATCATCCAGGATTGCATTTTAGCAAATGATTGAAATCTGTACCTTTTTCTTTCAATCACCTTGCTATAATAAACTTTATGGTGTTTTTCCCCTTCAGATCTAGTCATATGCTAGCCTCATGCTTTGCAGGTTCTGCACAATCATGTTTCTGGGACTCCCACATTCCTTCTAGAAAGATGAAGGGCATTGAGTGCCACAGTCCATCACCTGTCGAGAAACTTCGAAGAGACCTCTATGGTATTCTACAGGAGCAAGAATCATCTTACCTATCTGGGTCTTCAGAAGAGGTGCTTCTTTTTGAGAGGCACGATCCGATGGTTCCAGTTGAGACATGCCTTGGTAGCGTTCTTATCAAGCGTCCGCTCTCGTCAGAAGAAGAGGAATGGGAAGCTAGCTCACTAATGAAGGAAAACAAGATTTCATGTTTGAATGATGCTTGTATGAGCTCATCATTCATTCAAGCATCGTCCCAAAGCAGTGAAGTCAGTTCCAACCCAGGAGTTAAATATAGAATGCTTCGGAATTTTGGAGAGAAGGAAGAAATAAAAGAACAACCTGCAAAACGACGTGCACTCGCCAATCAATCTTCGTAAGTTTTTTCTTTAAATACTCTGTATATTATCAGCATTTTGAATTGGACCTTTTCTGGAAAGGCAACAGTATTAGTATTGCCTTTTCAATCTACAATTTTCTTTTCTCCCTTGCTTGTGTAATATGGAGAGGCTTGATGCACCATACATGTTGGGTCTTCCTTTTCTTAATCTGGTTTCTTCATGTTGTGGGCCATGGTGGATGGGAGATGCCCCGAAAAATCTCCGCCACTGGTTGATCGTAGCCATCTGTCTGGACCGTGGGTTGTTATTGTCCATTATCAGATGGATAAAATCATCTGATGATATTTGGGTATGTCCAATCCCATGGTAGGGCCCTCAAGGATCAATGGCTTAGGTTGCTAAAAGGATGGCCCCATCTGTACCTATATAATATATTTGACTTGTTCTTTAACCTTGAGGACCGATCACCTACAACCAGTTGCATTTTAATTTAACCTAGAACCCATATTTACAAGCATTTTGTCCCTGAAAATATACCATATTTTCAACAGCGAAGGTGGAAATCAAAATTCTAGAGGCATAACCAAACAGGCCGTAGCATACAACTGTTTGTAGGCGATCAGTTCTCTATATATTTTTAAGAGCTCATTCGTTGTGCTTGCTTCATGACGGAGAACTCTCTTTTCAGCAATCTTGATATCCAACAGAATATGGCGGCCCCAAAAGATCGTGTGAAGAATGGAAATAACGTTAGTGCAAATTTTCATCTTTTACGGGAAAGTTTGATTGCAGACAGAGCATCCGTATCCAAGCCACCGAAGGATCGGTTGCAGCTGGCGGGGCTCCATTCAAGTATGAATCTATCTGCATTGTCCCCAGGCAGCAACTCCATGCTCAAGTCCACGAGTGACAACCCATTCAATGAAGATTTTCTCAGTTTGTGTCCCAGTGCTTCCGGTCCGCTGCAAGTACTTGAAACAAAGAGAATCTAGATGAACAGACCCAAGTAGTGCCCAAATGCCCCAGCATCCCAATCCATATTTTCTCGCCTAGCAATTCACCATCCCAATCCGTATTTTCTTGCTTAGCAGTTCACTGTCCTGATCATATCATGTTGAAATCACTTGTTGTTTGTGTCATCTCTTCTGCAAATGCTTTGTCAAGTAAGTGCATTGTGACACTCCTTAGGATTTTGTTTTACCTGCCTCTGACACAACTCAGGAACGTCAGCATGTGTCGATCCAGGGGCCCACATGCTGAGATGGTCCAATGATCAGAACCGCCCATGTTCTGGATTCTATTAGGGTCATGGTAAGAAACTTACCATAACTCTGTAGATGAATTCAGACACTAAGGCCCTGTTTGGCTGCTACTTGAAAAGGAGTCTTATCTCATTTTATATAAGGGTGTATTTGGTTGCACCAAATTTCATGAAATATCATGAAAATTTTCACCAAACTGGACTGATTTATGGTGAAATATCATGAAATTTTGATTGGTGCAACCAAACACATCCTAACGTTAATGGTGTATTAGAGATTTCCATAAGGATAAAAAACTCTTGATAACCAATAATTTACATAAAGTATGATCTCTAATACATAATACTGTTAACTAAATGAGATGAAATCACTTTGAAGTGGCAACTAAACAGGGCCTAAAATGAAGAACTTCAATGGCCCACATTCAGCTTCATAAATCGACAATTGAGCTCATCCTGGCAGCATGATTATGGGATCGTGGCTTATTTGTAATACTCAGAAGATCGACATTCGAAACCATTGGACCATCTCAGCATGTGGGTCCAGAGACATATGCTGGCAATCCTGAGATGCGACAAAGGCAAGGCGAACTCTTTTCTTGGGCTGCATTACCTACCATCTTGTTTTACATTGATCTATTTCAGATTCTTGTTGCTTGTGGGCCGGATGCGAGAAATTTTGTGAAAGAAAAATTCAGTTTTGGAGCTCACTTTGGACAGTTGGTAAGCATTACTTTGTGCTATTAAGGTGCAAATCTATGAACTTTGCTTTTGATAATGAGTTGGGTTTGATTTGATGAGCGTTACCACACTTGAATTACTGTGCTATACATGGATGATTGAAATTTAAGTTGATACCATGAGCAATAGATGGATAGTTACCCAATGTTACATGAATGCCATATGAGCTTTTTAAGTATTTGATTATTACTGACATGAATGGTTGCATTGCTACTGCAGTAGATGTATTTGATTCATCAATTCATGGATGTGATCGGCCCACCAGGGTTGAATTCGGGTCCCAATTATATGGATCTAATTAGAGATCGGATCGGATCAGGTACACCTAACTAGAGTACCAGCTGGATACTACAAGTTTTTATTTTTTATTTTTATTTTATTTTTAATCATTTGTTATTTGTATTTATTAAAAAGGTCTCACACACAACTAGTTGGATGATAGTGAGATCATCTACCAACCATATAATCGCCAATGTGCCAAGTCCTTGCAACATCCAAACTGTTAAAAAGGTTGACATCACCATGACGAACACCTTGTCACAATCATGGTTATTCATTCCTAATGTGGGCCACACCATAGGAAGCATGAGAACCATCAATCCGATACAAAATATACTTGTGACCCACTTGAAGGGTGGATCTGTTTGATTTTTGGGTTAGGCAATCTTCATGGCAGGTCCTAACCTGTCGAACCATTCAGATGCCATGCACTATACATGGGCCATTGTATGCTAGTTGGACAATAACACCATCATCCACTATTTTATATCCCAAACGCCCCTCTATTTAATACAATTAAAATTTGGTTTGGACCCAAATCATTATTCAGATCCAAACCCCATTCCGAATCTTAAAATTGAATCTGAATGAATAGAGGCGATGGAATACTGTTGTCAAATCGCCTGGCCAAGGCTCAGTCCAGGCAAAATTGAAATTTGGAAACGCCCAGCCCGAATAATTCAAAGTCCGGGTCTGAGCCAACCCAAGGCCCGGTCCGTTGACAGCTGTACCCGAATCTATGAGCTAGGCCTTTTAGAATTTTGATTTTGCTCATCGGAGCCAAGCCGATTCACAGCCCTACATTAGTTGAGTTGGCCGACAGGCAGGGCTGTCTATGGACCGGGCTAAAATATAGGCCTGTGTGCTGGGTCCACGTAAAATTCAAACTGGTTTATTAATCAAATACGGGGCTGTGACCCGCTCGGATGACAGCCCTAGATATCCATACAGGTACGCAAGTATCCAACTGGGACCCGACCTAGTTGACAATCCTAGCCCTATCCTCCATCAACGGTGGAGATCAACCATGCCGTGACAAACTAACTAGTTCCTATTTCCTACTTATCTCATCATTAACTAATTATGTGGCTATTACTAAAGCCAGCCAACCGTGAATTCAGATCACTTGGGCACAAAGGAAGTGGGTCCACTCATCAGCTAGCAGTAAAATTAAGCTGGCCTGCTCATTCGATGGGCTACCAAAGGTGAAATCAAGCCTGTCCGCTGATCAGATGGACCACAAAATCACAAAATATGTATACTTATTAAGCATTCGTTTAACATTGAAAAGCACCCAACTTACAAACACAACACCATACAACGTACATAGATAAGCAGCCATCGGTGATCAACAGTCCCATTCAACTACGTGCAGGTGGGCCACGCCGACCCTGCCGATCATCACCACCATCCGTCCTTGGATTCGGCCCAGCAGATCCTCCACCACCAACAGAACCCCCGAACCCGAACCTCCCGTTAAAATCCCCGCCACCAAATCCGAATCCGAAACCAAAACCCCCACCGCCACTATCGGGAGAGTTACTGCTCCATCCAAACCCGAAACCAGCACCGTCACCGGGCCCGACGGATGCAGCTGAACCGAAACCGAAACCGCTACCACCGCCAGGACCTGTACCAACACCCCAGCGGTAGGACCAACTTGCGTCCGGATTCGAGCCAGATCCCCAACGGAAATCCCATCCGCCCTCTTGCCTGGAATTGCGATTCGCCATGTGAACTTCTTCTCCCCACGCCTTTCTTGCTTTTGCTGCTCTTGTTGGTGAGACGATGACAATGAAACCATTGTACTTGTCAACCCCCAAATTACATTCCTCACCCGTCAGAAGAAAAAAAACTTTGATACTCTGGCAGTGTGTGAGGATGATACGCAGGCACTTAGAACATTGCATGCGTCGCATACAAGTAATAAACTTAAACCGTCTAAATTATGATACCCGGTGTAGATGTATCATGAAACGAAAAGTTAAGCTTATTTGATTATTTGAATATCGGATGGTCCAACGGTTCTCTTTCTACAAAAATGTGTCCACGAATCAAAGGGTAACATTGGTCAACCAATCTGATCCTGGGATTGTGACTCTGCGACATTGGGCGACACGATCTAGTCGGTTTGATTGGAGTTATTTATGCCACGTGTAGAATTTCTAAGTGCCTGTGTATCAAGCGTCATACGCATCCTGACTATCATATAATTATTAAACGCACTCTCTTAAGCACTGTCTAGTGGAGTGGAGCCCATTAGAATGGGTTATTGAAACTCCGGCAGAGTCTGATGGTTGATACGCAGGCACTAGAAAGGCACTCGGATCAGACCGGTCCGAATGGTGGGTCCTGATTTATATAGCTGATAAAACGAGTGTTACACTGACTCGATTTCTGAGCTGGCTGGTTAGTGGAAATTCAAGGCCGGTCCAAATTTAACAAAAAAAAAAAAAAAAAAAAAAAAAAAAAAACCAGTGATACGATGCCAAGACATCGTGTTGAAACTAGGTATCTTTCACTCAGTCTACTACTTGAGCTATGCATCGGGTGTAAGACCAGTCACTCAAGTGAACTGTAGGATCATTCAACCGATCTATGTTTTGGTTGGTGAACTATCGACATTAGATGATTCATTCTGCACCATTGGATTTAAGTTAACGCATGACACGTGAACAATTTCTGAGCTCCTGCGTATCAACCTTCTGACTCCGCCGGAGTATCAAACAACGTCACCGAAGACTTGGGAGGGAGCGGGAAACTGAGTATTAGTTACGGGGTAGTTGGGAGATGACACAGTAGAGCCATCTCCCTACAGTGCACGTGACAAGATTACATAGCAATCTGGACGGTTCATACGGTTGGCCCTGTTAAAGATGGCATAAGCTTGTTAAAAGGGGCTCGTCTGATAATCTTAGCCATCGATTCTCTGCAATGTGGAAGTATAACTATCGGGATCTATGTACATCTTTCCTTGTTTCTTTTGTCAGGGATTTGTGCTGCGGATCCATACAGATCTAGGTCTAGGATAGCAATCCAATGACATAAGTAATTACAAGAAAACATAAAGATTTAACATGAAAAATTCTTATGAGAACAAACTATCGTACAAAGCGATAAAATTTTACTATGAAAATAAAAATTATAAAAAAAAGGGACTTATCCAATTCAAGTAACCCTTGAATCCCTTTAGAAAGCCTTAGTATTTTTGGAATAGCTTTAAGGATCTCTATTTATAATTTAAGAAACTCCACTTACACATCTAGTTTGAAAAATTTTTGAAAATCACATCAAATTTACGTCATCCGCGAGTAGGCTACGTAACCCTCAATTAGTCGAGTTAGGGCCTCGACTGGTCGAAAGACCCTTCGACCGGTCTGATCGATCATCCTGGATACTCAAAAACTATAGTTGCTAGACTTTGAATCGAATGGGCCTCGACCAGCCGAGTGAACCCTCGACTAGTCGAGCCAGTCCCGACTCGAGCAAGTGAGACAGAAGATTCCGAGTTATGACCCATCTTTTTTTATTTTTTACTTTCAAGAAAAACTTTAGAGACCGACAATACCCGTTTCTTCAGCTATTGTGATCACTGGATAGAAATAACTCAAATCGAAGGGTCCAAATGGTGGGCCTCAGTGGAGATGGGTCATAACCCAAAAAGGATGTTGATTGAACAATCTAAACCTTTGATTGATGGACGTTTGTTTATTGGATCAAGACCGTTGGCTATTTCTATTTTAACCGTCAATTAGATGTCCACCAACCTGCCATTTTTTGGCCCATTTTAAACTGACAATATATACGTGCCACGTGTACAAATTTATGTTGCATGCATACCGACGTTTACACTCTACATCTCCTTTTATCTTCGTGCGCAAGTAATCTCAGTCACGAGATATGTGTGCACTGGGTTAGTGGACGCGGATTGCGTCCTACCCCGCCGGATGGTAATCCGTCCGGGCAGGCCTCTGTGGGGCCCATCGTGATGTAAGTGTTTTATCCACGCTGTTCATCACTTTTCTAAGATCATTTTAACATATAATGTTAAAAAATGAAGCATAAATACAGCTCCAGTGGACCACCTCAAATGAAGCTGCAGTGATAATGACACCCACCGTTGAAACCTTTCTAAGGGCCACCGTGATGATTTTTTTACCATCCAACCTATTAATAAGGTCATGTAGACGTGGATGAAGTGAAAAAACAAATATCAGCTTGATTCGAAACTTCTCCAGCTCCAAAAAGTTTTTGATGGTGGACGTTCAATCCACACTTTGTAGTCCATTAATCCCTGGAACTGCCTTATTTTTCTACTTCCTAAATTAAAATCATACGAGAAAAATGATTAACGGCGTGGATATAACACTTACCTCAGGTAGGCCCCACAGAGGCCTGCCCGGACGGATTACCGTCTCATTTTTGGGCTTGTAACGTAAAATGATATGAATGGCCATACATTATGATGAGCCACAACACCGACCCGTAACGTCACTAACTAATCCGTGTCCCATGCAGTTCGAGGTGGTATTTAGGGTGTAAATCTGGCCCACGGCACGCCTGGCATGGTAAAATCGCACACGGCATGACCCTGCCGCATGGCAAGGCATGGTAAAATAATGGGCTATGTTGGGCTTCGCTTCAATAGCTTGACGTGCGCTGCGCCAAGAAACACGGCCTATTAAGCTCGTCAGACAACACGCGACACGACCCATTTCACACTATTAACAGTCCTCAAACGGACAATTTCCGTCTGACGTAGACCCATTTCACGCTATTAACAGTCTTCAGACGGACAATTTCCGTCTGATGTAGTCCACCTGATGTTTAGATCTACCTCATTTTAGGGGTTAATGCTCTAAAACGTGATATCAAAATAAATAGACAGCATGGATAAAACAAATACATCACGTGGAGGCCACAGGGACGCGGATTTCCTGCTAAAGCCTTTGGCAGGAAGTTCTTGCGCTGGAAACGTGGGTGGGGCCCAACGTGATGTTTTTGAGAAATCCACCGGGCCATCCGTTTTCGGAGATATTTTTAGGATAATAGGCCAAAATGAGCTGTATCCAATACTCAAGTGGACCTAAAATGTGAGTATTGAATGTACACAGTTGAAATATTCATGGGCCACAGAAGTTTTGAATTAGGCTAATATTTATGGTTTCAGTTCATCCAAGTAGGAATGACGTTATTAACGGTATGGATGTCATGTAAACATCAATTTCTACCCCAGAAAGTTTTCAACGGTAGGAATTTTCCTACCCACCTTTTACTCTAGTGCTGCCCACCCGAGTCTTGGATCTTGGAGTTTTGGTCTCAAGTACTAAAATGAGCTCATAAAACGGATGTACAGAGTGGATTTCTTAAAAACATCACGTTGGGCCCTACCCAAGTTTCCAGCTACTTTCGCAAGAAATCCGCGTCTAGGCCACGGAGGTTTGACACCAGTTAGCTGGCTGGTGGTGAGTTCCAGCCAAACCACGTCCGAAACGGATGCCTTAAAATGGAAGGGCGCGGCTTTGGAGGTGGGTGATACCCCTGACTGTGTGGCTCATAGTTATAGAAGTGACTTAAATCCACACTGTCCAAACATTTGGACAGCTCATTTTGGGTCATAATCCAAAAAATAAAGCTGGCCCAATTGTTAGGTGGACTACACCTCAGGAAACAGTCGTGATTGAATCCCCACCATTGAAAACCCATTTCACACGATTAACAGTCCTCTTGATAAGGTCACAGAGACCTAGATGAAGAGATTACACAAATATCATCTTCATCCGAAACTTTTGAGGCCCACAGGAAGTTTTTAATGATCAATTACCACTATTTCCTGTACTATGGTCGATCTGGAATTTGGATCCGGTTCATTTTCTGAATCATATTCTAAAATGATCTTTTAATACGGATGGACGACGTGGATGTAGTCAGATACATCTCTGTTGGCTCCACAGTCAGGGGTCCACCTACATGGATAGATCGGGGATCC
The DNA here is from genome assembly GCA_021015155.1 of Magnolia officinalis. Lineage (NCBI taxonomy): Eukaryota > Viridiplantae > Streptophyta > Magnoliopsida > Magnoliales > Magnoliaceae > Magnolia > Magnolia officinalis. Next base: position 16,140,439 of record JAJHSJ010000004.1, on the reverse strand, counting down.
ACCGAAGCGGGGACGCGGATTTCCTTGTGGAAGCTTTTGCAAGAAGTTACCGTGAAAGGATGTTGTGTGAGGCCCACTACAATGTACGTGAGAAATCCATTCCGTCCATCAGTTTTCAGAGATCGATTTAGAAAGAGCAACGAAAAATGAAGTGGATAAAAAACTAAGTGGTTTACACAAGAGGGAAAATTGTGGAAAGAAATTCATACCATTGAAACCTTCCCGGGCTCCACTTTGTTGCTTATATGCTATCCAAACCGTTTATAATGTCATTTCCAATGGGATGAAGTGAAAACACAAAAAGATAGCCTTATACAAAACTTTTATGGCCATACGAATGCTTCAACAGTGCTCACTGAATGCCCACCGTTTGCTCTCGTATGGCCCACTTGAGTGTTGGATACACTTCATTTTTGGTCGAACGTCCTGAAATGATCTACAAAAACTGATGGACGGGTGGATTTCTAACAAACATCTCGGTGGGCTCCAACCATCATCCTGGAACTTCAAATCTGCGTCCCCGAAGCCGCGCCCAAATTAGTTGGTATTGTCCAATCCGGAGAAGAAAAGCGGAATGCTTATACGTGTGGAACTTCATTGGGCCCACCATGATATATGTGTTAGATCCACCCTGTTCATCCATTTTTTTAAATATCATTTTAGTGCATGAGACAAAAATCGAGGCAGATGCAATGCTTAAGTGGACCACACCACAGGAAACAGCGAGAATTGGACGTTTGCCGTTGAAAAATTATTCGCCTAAAGAAGTCTCTGATCAAGCAGATATTTTTGTTTTCCATTCATCCGTGTCTGTGTGACCTTATTAATGGGTTGGAAGAAAAATAAATGTCAAGGAAGGTCCTAGAAAGGTTTCAACGGTAGTCATTCAATCCCCACTTCTTTCTTTGATGTGTTCTACTTGATTTCTACATCTCACTCTTTTTTGGGCACATACACTAAAATGGTTCAGAAAATTGGATGGATGGTATGGATGTAATATATACATTATGTTGGGGCCGCAGAAGTTCCGCACGTTAAAACATGGTTACTGTATTATGCAGTAACTCCGAAAGAGAAAATCTGTGTACCACGTAAATGTCCCTATTGCAAATCCGTATGTATTTTCATTTTTGTCTTTAGTTTTTGGCTGCTGATATCAGCTGATTGCATCGGCGCTGACGTGGACCAATAAAAAAGAAAAGCACAGGAATTACCCATGCCTTCAACACAGGCGAAGAAATAATCAATCGAACCACTATAAGTGGGGTCCACGAGGCAGGGTGTGTGGACACCAGAACTACCGTTTCAGATCATGCATCAAGTGATAAACCAGTGACAACTGAGAACGTTACAATAGGAAAAGAAGACGTTTGCTAAATCCATGCCTCCGCTGCCCATCCACACGAGCAAGCACACGTACCAATATGGCACAATTGAGAGAGATCCGAGCCTTTCATCAGGTTGGAGACACTTAGTAGATCTTCCCTCAAAACCATCATTCTGTTCAAATCCTCATGTGAGCCACAAGATAAGAACAAAACATACGGTAAAAAAACCTTCCCGGCCACCCACTGAAAAGACTTGAATTTTAGTCGCAGTAGTTATAAAAGGTGTGGTCCACCTGATGGAAAGCTCCGATCTGGCACAAGTGCCATATTGACACGTGTCACCTGGCCTGCGAATGACAATGCTGTACACTTCGGGAAAGAAAAAAAAAGGCTACACGCCGGTCTAAGGACGCGGAAAACCATCCTAAATATAGAAAATTACGAACCCGGGTCATTAAGACATGGGAAGATTTTCTCTTAAGCCACGGATTCCGATTAAAGAGATGGCAGAAATAGAAAATATGAACAGAAGATCATTTCCTTCTTTCTATATTTCCTTCTTTCTATTGCATAGTAGAAGAAGAGGAAAAATAACCCTTCTCTCGACAGGCGTGAGAAGAAGCGAAAAGAAAGACATGTTTCGTTAAGCTTTGGGGGTTTTCTCTTGGTTTTAAGCTTCCTGTTAATGGAGTTTTCTACAACAGGTTAGTTGTAAGGTTGCATTTTTTTTTTTTTTCTAAAGTTAAAATCCTTCAATTAATAAAATATATAATAGTACTATTATTTATGTTTTTTCATTTTTAATTTTTAATTTTGGTTATTGTAGATGGGTATGATCCGATGGACCCAAATGCGAACATAACCATTAAGTGGGATGTCATGGAATTTCATGATGACGTTTACACGGTAACATTTTCATGCCTTTTTATTTTCTGATGTTTGATTTATGAGATTTCATTATGATTTTTTATTTTGGTGGAGGGAAGATCTGATGTGGGGCCATGGGCTATGCGGATGTTTTGTGTTTTCACCCCATGACAAAGGTTGTTAAATGATACCCAGTGGCGCATCTTAGCTGATGGATGGCTTTGTAACGTTGAAGGATTTACGTTACAGTCGGAGCTCTCTAAGGCCTGACGCCGGACTCGTCTCTGCTAACCTGAGCTCCGGGGCGCTGTTTAATGATCCGATGCTAAATTAAGCATTGGGTTGTTTGTTGGTGCTGTACAGCGTGGCTGTCATTGCCTGGGCCCAGTCTGTACGGCACCAACCAAAGCGCATCTTGTTAGTGGTGGCCGGACGAAACTGACCGTATTATTAGTGATGTGGCTAGTCTGGCCGGACGCGGTTTGGCTAGTGACGCTGCCACAGCCAGGTGGCTAATGGTTGGTTCTATGTGGACCCCACCATGATCTATGTGCTTTATCCACGCGCTTTAGGGATTAGTCCAAAAAACGAGGTAGATCTAAATCTCAGGTGGACCACACCATGGGAAAATAGTAGTGATTGAATATCCACCATTAAAAGCCTCCTAGGGCCCACTGTAATGGTTATTTGACATCTAACCTGTTGATTACGTCATACAGACTTGGATGAAGGGAAAAATATATATCAGCTTGATCCAAAACTTTTGTTGCCCCTAGAATTTTTTAACGGTGGCCGTTCAATCAATACAGTGCGGTCCACTTGAGATTTGGATCAACCTCATTTTTGGGCTCATAACATAAAATAATCTGGAAGAATGGGTGGACGGCATGGATGAAACACATATATCATGGTGGGTCCACAGAGCACCGACCACTAGCCATTGGCTAGTGGCAGGGTCAGTAGCCAATCCGTTTCTAGTCTCGCCTGGGTAGCGTCAGAATCGTAAATACCCTGCCATCAGAGTATCATCCCATACACACGGCCGGTGGATCCGTGACTTTGGGGCCCACCGTCATGTATTTTAATAGTTGTGTGTTCCCTTCATCCAGGTCTGTGTGACCTTATCAACGGATGCAATTGAACATTACTGTGGGCCCTAGAAAGTGTAGCCCCTTGAGATTTAGATCTGATTATTTTTAGGTTGATAACCTAAAATGAACTGGTAAAATATTTGAACGGTGTAGATACAAAACACATAATCCGCGTCCGTGGATAGCTTTGTCCTGCGGCAGCCAGAAGCCATTGCATTATATTCTCGCCCAATAACAGATCCCTGACTTCTGGGCTCCCCAACCGCACACGTGGCAAATGCCTCAAATGCGAAATACCCAGCTAGTGGGACGTCATGTACATAAAATCAGATCGATCCTGACCATTGATTAACTACTCTTTAATTTTACAATCCATTGATCTCCACCAATCGACCGGTTAGGATAAATCTTTCGGAGAAACTTTTGGTTTATAATTCATTTAGAGCGGGTCCCACCATTTGAGTGGTTCTAATTTGAGGAGCATGCCAGCTTTTCTCACATGGGTATACTACCCAAAATGTCATACGGTTGGGAAAACATCAAAACCCTCAACCCAAAACTGAAGAAAGTAGGGAGGCATATTTACACCACCATTTTGTTAGATACACCCATTTATTTTACTTCTGCGAATACAATATCACCAAAGTAGTACTAAAGTAATGCATCATTGCACTACCGATGGGTAAAGAAAAAGGTGCAACTATAAATAGGGTGGGGTGTAAATGTCCATTCCTTTTATATGTGGGAAGATCAGATGGTGGTGGCACGCTAGTGAACCAAAACAGTCCATATGTGTGACCAGCTCTGGTTTGCTCATAGTAGAAAACCAGTCAAATGGAAAATCCCATCCACCCAATTCCTGGCCTTCAAATGGATGGCGGAAAACGCCCAATTTCTACACTTTAGTCCTATTGTCAGACATGAGAAATAAACGGGTGGGCCCAGCCCAGCTATTGCAGGCCGGGGCCCATCTCAAATTTAGCCCAGTTGTTGGCTGTCATGTGTAGGGCTGAAAGTCAGGCGGGTTGGGACGGATTGGTACTCAACTCTAGCCCAACCCAAGGTTTATATACCTCAACCCAACCAAACCTCGGGTTAGGAATTCTCAACCCAAGCCCAACCCAAGTGGGCTCGGTCAGGTTGATACATGCTAATATTTTCGTTAATACATTAGTCTATTATATTTTCAATAAATGTCTTATTTTTTGTACCTATGATTTTATTAATTATATATAGTTATTTATAGTAAAGAACTTCATTTTTTCTAAACAAATGAGCTAAAATATAGGACAACAGCCAGTAGTTGAGTGCGGATTGTCTGTGTTGAAGGCACAAGAAATTCTAGTGCCATCGGATTTAAACCCAGACCCAAAGCTAGCCAAAAAACAAATGGGCTGGGCTCATTCAGACATATAAATTGGGCCTAAATTTTCTATTGTGAGCCATTAGGACCGTCCATCTTCTTCCAAATGGGATACGTACATAAACCAAACTGGCTACATTTTTATATCTGTAGGCCTTGGTGACCATCTACAACAACCAGCTGTACCGACATGTGGAACGGCCTGGATGGAAGCTTGGCTGGGCCTGGGAAAAGGACCAGGTGATATGGAAGATGTGGGGCGCAGAGGCCACAGAGCAAGGCAACTGCTCCAAGTTCAAAGGCAACATTCCTCATTGCTGCGAGAAGGAGCCGGTCATCATCGACCTATTGCCAGACACGCCGTATAACCAACAGGAGAAGAACTGCTGCAAGGGAGGAGTGCTGTCGTCCATGACCCAAGACCCAACCAACGCAGCCGCGTCTTTCAGACTCGTTGTGGGGAATGCCATCTCCAACGGCGGTTCACTCAGCATGCCCACTAATTTCAGTCTGGGCGTTCCGGGGTATACATGTGGGCCCCCTGTCAGTGTCCGGCCCACAAAATTTCCTGAAGACAAAGGCCGCAGATGGAGTCAGGCTATTTGTAAGTGAAGTTTTTCATTGGCTATAATTCGTATGTTCCTGATCGTCCATCTTCACGGTCATGTGGGCCATCACAGATGGCCCATGGGCCTCAAGTACTATATACACAACCATTTTGTAACTCACTTGTTCTCATAGAAGTTGAATTTTTTTTTTTTTTTTTGCAGCGACGTGGAACGTCACATGTGCTTACTCACAATTCAGGGCGACGATGGGCCCCACATGCTGCGTCTCGCTATCGTCCTTCTACAATAGCACAATCATCCCGTGCCCACGATGCAGTTGCTCCTGCCAAGGGTCCATGTCCACCACAAAATGTGTCATGTAAGTGGCCCACCACCCACGGTCATCTCTTACCGGTCTCATGTGATAACACTCATTGCATCTTCACCACATGTTTTCAGGCCCAATGAGTCGCCGTCGCTGTTACGGATGCCGCAAGATGAGAACGATGCTGTCGCGCCTGTAGTGACGTGCACACGGCACATGTGCCCCATCAGAGTGCATTGGCACGTGAAGGTTAGTTACAAGGAGTATTGGAGGGTGAAGGTAACGGTCACAAACTTCAACCACGTGAAAAACTACAGCGAGTGGAACCTCGTGGTGCAACACCCCAACTTGAAGAGTGTGACCCAGGTCTTCAGCTTCAACTACAAGCCTCTGCACCAGTATGGCCCAGTCAGTGAGTTCTCTACCACTTCAAAAGCTTGAAAACAGCAATTTTAGTTCACAGCGCAGGCAACGGGCCCAATAAGGTTCGGCATGGGCCTGATTCAGGCCCTATTAGTAAACGAGTCAGACCCTGCCCCATGTCTGGAAATTACATCTTATTACTTTATGGGCCGACCTGGCCTGATTAACAATCCGCATCCTACTGTACGCAGAGTCCTATCATCGATCCAGATCATTTATCCGACATGTTCCACCTTGTATTGCACATGCACAAGAAACGATCCTGATCATCCTATCCATGGATTATTTTGCCATTTTTATGTCAACCTTTGCCTATACCTAATTTACCATCTGGGTCTACATTCTTGAGTCTGGATCGTGTGATCATAGTAGTTCTTGAATCAACGGTGATCCATTCATGAGGCCAGCTTAGTAGTATTGTCATGATCAATTCATGGTGGGGCCTGCTTAGTCTAGATTATTACTATTAAGTGCTAGTATGTATATATACCATTGCAGTGTTTACTTTCTTTGATATTAAAGTTCAGTCTTTAGAGTCTCATGTCCAATTCCACCACAAATTAAAATCAATTCATTAAATAAGTTTTAACATTTTATACATATGTGACATCCCACCTATTCAATTGGTTAGTCTTGCCATAAGAACCTAATATAAAAATCAGCGCAATTAACTCATTAGGTGGGCCACACCATAGAAATCAATGGACAGCCACTATAGTTGTGGCCTACCAAATGAATGTGTGGATTGGCTTGATTTTTGAATGGTGATCATCATAGAGGACCCAACCTTTTGGACATGTCGGATGTCATGCACACATTACAGGTTGGAACTTATTCACTGGTTGGTCGTGAAAACAATATAACTGCAATTTGAAGGCTAGTTCCCTTTGTATGAACTGAATTTTCACAATTTATTTCACTTGTGCTTCCAAACACGCAATTCTGCTAACAAGTCCAAAACACTCCATTTTTTTTTTCTTCACTTCCATTAATCTCTAACCAATGCATTTTGAAATTATGTTACTGTTTCATTTGCAGATGATACTGGAATGTTTTGGGGGATCGATCACTACAATAACATGCTACTGCAGTCGGGGGAGCTGGGAAATGTCCAGACGGAAATATTGCTGAGAAAGGATCCAGGCCTATTCACATTCAATGAAGGATGGGCATTTCCAAGGAAAATTTCCTTCAATGGGGATGAATGTGTAATGCCTCCACCAGATACATATCCAAGTCTTCCTAATGCCAGCCCTTCACATTTTCTATCAATATCTTCTCCCTCAATTGGGTTTTCTCTCTTGTTCTTATTTCTCATTTTGGTTTCTTAGATAGATGAAGAATTAATCTTCCTTTCTCTTCCCTTTTCGTTTGGGGTTGGTTGATTTGTACAAACCCCATGTTGTTATATATCAAAAACCTTGTGTTTTATGCATGGAAAGATAGATGAGAAAAATACCAGCATGCAATTGTTGTAGGCACATTTGCAGAATCGCTGGTCGTAGTTGACAAGATCTGTTCATCATCGTTTTAAAATTTACAATGCATACTTATTCATTGGAAGTCATTGATGAATGCTTGGCTTGGATCTTTTGCATCCCCCACACTTTTTATGCAACTGAGATCGGAAGGATTTCTGTTGTTCATGTGTTGATGAGGGTACTAAGACAGCTTTCAAATGAGTGAAGAGGAGTTTCACCCCTCTCAATTCCTACCCCTCTCCATATCTCCACACATTTGAATGGGGTGAGGGCCTACCTCGGCCCATCCCTAGTACGGCCCATTTCCACTCCGTGCATAGGCTTGTCTATCATATGCAATTTTTAGAAGCCTATTTGTAGATGGACCTTTGGCAGTTGCGGTTTGGCTAGTGTCGGAGCTCTCTGGGCCCCACCATGATGTATGTGTTTTATCCATGTTGTTCATCCATTTTTCCATATAAATTTAGGGCTTGATCCTAACAATGAGGGGGATCTAAATCTCAGGTGGACCACACCACAGGGAAACAGTAGTGATTAAATGTCCACCGTTAAAAACCTCTCAGGCCCACTGTAATGTTTATTTGACATCTAACCTGTTGATTAGGTCATACAGACCTGGATATGATATGGACCATTTACTTTTATATTTGGGTGGTGGCCTAGTTAACGAATATGATTAAGATGTGCAGTAATATGATGAGATACGATTGAAATAATTGAATGGTAAGGACCTAATCATACATATATAAGGTAATGCAGAACCAGTTTTAAGAACACACAAATAAAAGGTAGGTTTTGAAATAGATTAGTTCAATAGCTTGTCGAATGATTGATTTGCATTAGTGATTAGATAATAATGGTAGATAATGGAATGATTTTGTTTATGGGTCATGAATCATAATTTGATATAAGTGGGAGAGTGCAAGTGTATATGTACATATACCGATACATATATATATACACTAAAATTATATAATTATAATTTAATAGTTCACACTAAATCGATACATATTAATGGTCACATCTGGTATAAAATTGACAGTTGCATATGTGCATGGATACGTGAATAAATGGATAAATTGTACAGAAATACTTAGATGAGTGTAAGTGTATACGCATGCACCTGTATGCATGCATACCAAAATCTCAGGTCATTACAGCCTCTCCAAACTTATATAAGCAGAACTTAACAAAGAGCTCTGGGCCCTAGTCACACATAACCAATCAATTCATACAGCACAACGTTGTTTATCTTACTTTTAGCTTCTTAGCTTAAATATTTCACTTTTGTCTAGCCACGCTATAACAAATCTGAAATTCATAGTTTAGTTTAAATCCGTTACTGTTTGGCACCATTGTTGTAACACGCTTTAGGAGTAAGTTAAATATCCATGACCACCATCGTCAAATCTCACCGATCACCAAATTCTTATTAGGTCAATCACATCAGTTATGTCCTGCAGAATATAAACCATGGATGTTTTGTTCACACAGGGAGTTGTAGGAAATTATTTTTTGTTTCTCTGCTTAATTTATTTTTTCTTCATTGATTGTATTGTTCATCTTTTTTAATTAATGAAATCTACAATTCAATCTTAATTTTAAATATTATTTATCAATCATCACATTATTAGGAAACTTGATACTCTTAAAAATAATTTCGAAAGACTAACCTTCCCCTTCTAAATCACCTGATCATTATAATATTGGTAATTGAACAGTTAGATCAACATTCACAAGTTTAATCCTAATCTGGCTTGTTTGGTGTCTGGGGTCATAAGCATTTAATTGATTCAAGTTGAATATGACTTTAGCATGCCTGACATTATTTCTAATTGCACACATTTGATTGAATTCAAGTTGCTTATTACACGTGTGGCCACGCATTTCGATTGAACAACAACACTATTTTTTAGCAAGCCCAATGGAACAGTGCGCTATTGTAGTGTTTCTCAATACAAGAATATAATTAGTAGAGAGAAAACAAGGGCAGGTAGTTTTCATGAGGTTGTGGGAGAGAGCACAAGATGAGGAGCAACAAGTGGAGTTGTCATCATGGACGCAGGATTCTTTTCTTAACCGAAGTTATTTTAGGAGAAGTCGTGAATATCATTAACATGCGTGGAAATTTGTGGAAGATCATAGAGAATAACAACGCCCATGTTGAGAACCTCACCAAATTGATCGAATGTTTCTCTTAAACAATTTCAACATCGGCAAACCTTCAACCTATTAACAATTCCCCAATGGAACTGGAATGGGTTGTAATTCGAGTTGAATAATGTCCGGTCTGTATCATGGGAGCCCATGGTTAGGTTAGGGGCAGCAAAAGGCATGCTGGCCCATCAGGCTTGGACCTCTAATGAAGGCTTGTGGTTGAAGCCTGATTGGAAAATGTATTGGGCTGGGTTTGGTTTTTACAAAGTTTTCTATGGAATTGGAACCCCAATCCCAGCACAGGAAAAAAGCTCGTTTATGATGTTAATGGGTGGGATGGGCTTGATCACTAAGGACCAGAGTCTAATGTTAGTTTTGCACCATTGAAAAAATGCTGGAGTCTCATCCTCGTCACACGTGGCATTGATGTAATGAAATCCCAACCATTCAAATTGTGGGTCTCATTGTGGATGGAGCAAATATATAAAATCACATTAATCGGGAAATCCTAACCATCTAATTAATGGCTATCAAATGGATGGTTAAAAGTAAAATAATGAGCAGAAGGATAAATCAGATGGTCAATATGATCTTCTGAGTGCAACTTTTCCATTATGATCCATCCATACAGTTGGGTCAGTGATTTGGAAGGTCAAGATATTCACAGAGGGGAGGTACCTTTAATAATATAGGAAGAGTTTTTTAAATTTGCTAAAAGAACTGGGCCTGGGCCGGTCATGGGCCTAAATTTTAGGTCTGGTTAATAATCAGGTGAGTCTACGGACTAAACCTGCCCGGCCCAGTCAGCCCGTTGCCGTCTCTACTAAGTTCTTTTTTGGATGGGGATTCTGCAAAAATCACTTACATAAGATACTAACGGCTTTGATAACTAACTTACATATGGACAGTTAAGAAATCTGAAAGAAAGACAAAGATTGTAGGGTTAGGATCTACCCATCTGAAAGAAAGACAGAGATTGTAGGGTTAGGATCTACCCATCTACAAGGCTTTTAGATATAGCCGTCTGAAAGAAAGAAAAAGATTGAAGGGTTAGGACCTACCCATCTGGAAGGTTTTTAGTCGCATACACGGTGAATGATGATCGAGATTACATCAACGGTCTGGATCACCAAACCATGGGCCCCAAGTATAGATCGTCCATCACTATTATGCCTCCCTATATGATCCTGCTCAAAGATTTTTCAACTTGTTCTCCAGCTACTCTCATCGTAAAAGCCCAAGTGAAACCGCATGCTCACATGATCTTTCGCACGTGAGATTTCCTCGACGTGGGCCATCTCTCGTTGACCTATTCCGTACGTGCCCTTTGATACCAACATATCCGTCTTCATCTTCAATTGAAATGTCCTGAGATTAGTATCTACTATCTTTCAATACGTAAGAGTCATGGGACGTAGACCATCTACGGGGCCACACAACAAGCCAACGGTCTGGATTAATGGATTAATGACCCCATCTCTCAAAACTGAAAAATCGAGTACACTGAACAAAGCTGCTCCAGACGAGTATACTAAAAAAATCAACCAACTATTAAAAAAAACAAAAAAAAAAAAAACTAAGAGCGTGACATGTGCAACGCACGTGGAGAGAGAAATGGAGAGAGATCCGGGAGAGGGGTTTTGCTAGTGTCTGGTGGCTGGTTTCCACCCTATATTGCATTCAAAATGATGATCTGAACCGTTTATACTCTCGATTCTATGCTACCTGGACCATGGTAAAAAATAAAATAAAATATATATATATATTTTTGAATGAATCCACCAGTCAAAGGTCATTATAATCAATGAAGCATGATTATAATACTACAACTTCTATACGGTGGCATGGAAAACATGAACGGTTAAGATCAATTTCAGAATGCAATCTGAACTGTACCATTCACTCTATTATACTGGGGTAAGGTGCCACCATCCAAACTCTGTGGATGGTGGAAATATCTACACCGGTTGCTAGCTTTCCGCAGATTTTGACCATAACAACAACCACATTTTTAATTTCTAAAGTACTCCTGTCCCTCATTTTAAATATTAGCCGTCCTTTATATATCCAAAAGTCCCCATTGGGGTAGTTAATTACTTTCAGAAGCTGTAATGCTCCTTGTTGCAATAGTACAGTTGGACGGCCTAACTCAATCCAATTCATCCAATTAAATTGTCCATCAGGCCTAGCTCATCTTTCATGGGCTACCCTGCAAACATTGCACCAATCCAACAAATAATAACTATTAATCAATGGATTTCAATATGTATGGTCAAGATAGTTTATACAAATGTAGTTAAAGCCACGTTATAGATTGCTTATGATTTTAAATAATCATTTGTTTAGATGATTATAATCATTCCATCCATAGCTTGGAGAAAAGATGACTGAGAAATGGGGCTAAATATATAGGATGGATGAGACCATTTGTTTAGTGAGATTTTTGTATAATAGTCTATGAAATGTGTTATGGACTTAATATAGATGGTTCACATCATTGATTGAGCTGTCCAAATAAACAAATCCTAACAAGAGCATTGTAATTTGGTGGTGATGGTAATGATAACAACAACAACCACAACAAAACAACAAGAACAATAATCTTCCCTTCATGTTCAGGATAATTATACGGCTTTATTTTATTTGGAGATGTCTCCCTTGCATTAACGTCGTTAGATTTTATACAAAATGTTAAAATATGATATATAGGTGTAATGATATTAGATACTTCTGTAAACTATAATTGCAAAATTAAAAGGTTATATTAATCAGCACATGCTTAGTTGAGAGGCCATCGACGAAGGATAGTTATTGGAGCCTCTATGGACAATGGGGATAAGAAGAAAGCTTCATACATGTGTAAGTTTGAATATCCAGCTTCCTAACATGATCCATAGCTCAAGTGGTAGATGAGTGAAAATACTCTCGTTTCAACACTGATGTCTTGGTATCAATTCCTTAGCGGGGAGGCTAACCGTGGGTGTGTACTGACAATGGGGTGTGTACTAACAAGCTAACCTAAAAAAGGTATGAATACCACTCTGTTTAATTATTTACAAGGAGGGGTTATGCAGAATTAATATATAGCATCTTTGAATGTCCATCTACAGTGCCACTCAACAGAAGAACGGTCTGGATTACTGGACCAAGGACCCCACCTCTTAGAACTGAAAAACCAAATACAACGCACAAGGCTCTTCCAAGCAAGTATACCGTAAAAATAAAAAAATCAAAATCAACAAACCACAAAAAGTTCAAAAGTAAAATAAACTACGCTCGTTAGAATATAACACCACCAACATCAACAACTCCTTTGACAAACTATCCTCCTATCAGTTACATGACACTTGTCCACACCTTTCTATTTTTTTAAATTTTTTTAAAGAGATACTTCCCCTGCATCACCTTCCTTGATTCTATACCAAGTGCAAAATTATCCATGGTACAAAAGACTAGATAAATCGTGCCTACTATGATCTCTAAATCAGATCCAACATCCAACCCATCCAACAAGATCACTCCATCGTGAATTTTTTTTATACCGAAACAATAGAACGATCCATCCACTAGGTGGACAATACCACAAAAAACAACAAACGACATAAAAAAATAAATTCAAATCTACGTGGTGGCCCATGTGATAATTGAAGTTATTGTATTCCATTTTCATAGTGGGTGATCTAATCGACTAGATTGAATGACGTACACACGCCACACTAGGGCCTATATGCGTCTACGACCGGCTGTCTGCACAAGGCGAGCAATCATTTGTTCAAAGGCGATGGTGCTAATATATGGTGGTGGTTTCTTGTCTGGGAGAATCTGTTGAATCTCCATAACAAAAGCGGTATCTATATAATAATGGAAAACAAATACATATAAATATATTTAATTATCATATAGCGTAAGGGAGGTAGATGCAATTAACCCAAATAATAATAATAATGATAAAGAAAGAGTCTCACACTCTCTATGAAAGCAACCCACATTACCATTTCATTTCTATAACATTTCCGGGGCAGAATTCAAGACCTTTCAAATCTAATAATTAAACTAGGTTTAGAATATTCAAACCACTCTGCCTGGTTCCTTTCTTGCATGTGATATAAATTTTTGCACACAAAAGCAAGTGGACCACCTCATTTATGAGTACCAAGACAATTCTATGGTCAACCATAACTTTTTATTCAAAGCCTACAATCACTAATAACAACTTATATTCAAGCGATAACATGTAGTACTAAACTAAAGGAGCTTTGTGTTGAGAAGTGGAGCCACATCTGGAGCCGCGTACAACCGATCGTGGCCCCTGCTCGACCGGTCGTGGAGCCCACTCGACCGGTCGTGACCAGTCGTGGACTGGTTCGACTCAAAGTCCAGCGAACATAGGTTTTTGGGTTCCGAGGTGCTCGACCGGTCGTGGCCCTGGCACAACCGCTCGTGGGGTCCTCTCGACCGATCGTGCAGTCTTCTCAACCAATCGTGGTTACACAGATTCGTTTCCGAATCTGATGCAGACTGCGGATTTCTGTGTCGCCTTTCGCAAGTGTGCGAAAAAGAAAATTGTTTAAACTATAAATAGGTGTCCTTAGGGCTATTCTAGGGTTAAGGCGAATATTGGGGAGTTATTCTAAGGTGTGGGTAAAGGGTTTTCTCTATATCTCTAAGGGAGATGTTAGTTTATTGCCTTGTAATCTTCGTTATTCTTCATAGCAGAAGTTTGCATCCGTGGTTTTTTTACCCTAGTTTGGGGTTTTTCCACGTATATCTTGTCTTATGTTTTGTTTTGTTTGCTTTGATCTGTTTCTAATTTATATTTCTTCTTTTTTATCGTTTGTGTGTGAGGCTTGAGATTGGATCTTGGCTCACTGCGTTGTTGACGTGCTACATAATAACTGGTATTAAAGCTATTGGTTTAGTTCTATTGGGAGCGATGACGGAAGAAGGGAAAACTAGAATTGAGAACTTTGATGGTTCAAACTTTGCCTTCTGGAAAATGCAGATGGAGGATTATCTGTATCAGAAGGATCTCTATATTCCTTTAAGAGGAAAAGAGAAGAAACCCGAAAAGACGACAGATGATGAATGGTTTTTACTAGATAGGAAGGTTTTAGGAACGATCCGACTCTCTTTGTCTAAGAGCGTCATCTTCAATATATCCAAGGTGAAAACTACAAAAGAATTAATGGAAGCCCTGACCATCATGTATGAAAAGCCTTCAGCATCTAACAAGGTTCATCTTATGAAACAACTATTCAACATGAAGATGTCAGATGGTGGGAATGTAGCTGAACATCTAAACGAGTTCAATACAGTCACGAGCTAGTTGGAATCTACAAACATTATTTTTGAGGATGAGACCAGGGCGTTATTGATCTTGTCCAGTTTGCCAGACAGTTGGGATGGTTTGGTGATTGCTTTGAGCAATTCTTCAGGGTCAACAAAGCTGAAATTTGATGATGTGGCCAGTCTAATTCTCCGCGAAGAATCTAGAAGAAAGGCATCAGGAGTTTCAGGGGATTCAGGAAATGCTCTAAACGTTGAAGGAAGAGGAAGATCGCTGAACCAATGAGGCAAAAAATACGGGCGTTCTAAGTCGAGGAAGAAGTTCAAAAGACCGAAAGAAAAAGTCTGGTGTTGGCATTGCGGCAAGAAGGGGCACATGAAATGCGATTGCAGGGCGCTTAAGAACAAGAAGGAAGCTCTCAAGGCGGGAACGATTCAGTGAATCTATTTGAGGAGAGTGACACAAAGGCATTGATCTTATTTCTTGATGCGATGAATGAGTCTTGGGTTATAGACTCAGGTGCTTCGTTTCATGTCACTTCGTGTAAGGAAGTTCTGCGTGATTATGTGTCAGGTGACTTTGGGTAAGTCTACCTGGGTGATGATGAGCCGTGTAGTATTGTTGGAAAGGGAGACGTTCATGTTAATCAGAAAGACAGAACGGTTTTGAAATTGAAGGATGTCAGACATGTACCGAGTTTGAAACGTAACTTGATCTCAGTGGGACAGTTGGCTGATACCGGTTATGTGACGACATTCACTAGTGATTCCTGGAAGATCACAAAAGGTGTCTTGGTGATATCTCGAGGCAAAAAGGAAGGTATCTTGTACGTGACTTCAGGATCGTAAGTTCACTCGCAGTCGCATCAACTGGAGTGAATGGACAGTTATGACATTGGAGGTTGGGACTGCGTGTCAAAAGGGATGAAAGTGATGAAAGTTTCAAGAAGAAATGAGTGAGAAAGTGATGAAAGTGCTATTGTCAAAAGGGAAGCTACCAGGGTTGAAGTCTATTGACTTAGAATTCTGCGATGACTGCGTGTATGGTAAGTAGAAGATGGTAAGTTTCAAAAAGACAGGACGCGCTCCAAAAACACATCTGTTGGAGCTTGTACACATTGATGTGTGGGGACTGGCAAAGGTATCATTTCTTGGTGGCTCACGTTATTTTGTTTCTTTTATTGATGATGTTAGTAGAAAACTGTGGATCTATTTCTTAAAACATAAATCTGATGTATTTGATGTATTTATGAAGTGGAAAGTTATGGTAGAAAACGAGACGGGTAAAACAGTAAAATGTCTCAGATCTGATAATGGGGGAGAGTACTGTGATAAAAGATTTGAGGAGTATTGTGCAGCAAATGGAATCAAACATCAGAAAAAGATTCCAAGGACACCTCAGCAGAATGGTGTGGCTGAGCGCATTAACAGGATCATCCTTGAGCACGCCAGGAGCATGAGGTTACATGCAGGGTTATCCAAACTCTTTTGGTCAGATGTTGTGAATACTGCCGCATATCTCATCAATAGAAGTCCCTCAGCACCATTGGATGGTGGGCTACCAAAAGAAACGTGGACTGGAAAATAAGTGAACATTACACATCTCAGAGTGTTTGGTCGCACTTCATATGTTCACATTGATGCGGAGCACAGAAATAAGCTGGATGCGAAGTCCAGGAGGGGCCCCTTTATAGGCTATGGGCAGCATGATTTTGGCTACAGGTTTTGGGATACAGAAAATAGAAAAATCATCAGAAACAATGACGTATTCTTAAATGAAAAAGTGACGCGTAAGGACAGTGTGCAAGAAAATAAGGCCGAAGAGAAAGAATTTGTAAAGATTGAAGATTTACCGGACACGGGTGTTACAGCACCATAGGATGATCATGCACAGGAGCATTATGAGGCAGAGCCGCAGACACCAGTTGTGAGGAGGTCTACTCGGGTGAGGAGACTCACAGTCCGATATTCACCCTCCTTATATTATCTACTGCTGACAGATGATAGTGAACCAGAGTGTTTTGAAGAGGCGTTAAGTCGGATACATGGGTTAAGTGGGAGCAGGCCATGGATGATGAGATGGATTCTTTTGAGTCTAATCGTACATGGGAGCTAGTCACTCTACCTAAGGGTAAGAAAGCTCTTCATAACAAGTGAGTTTACAGACTGAAGGAGGAACACGATAGTTCAAAACAGTACAAGGCCAGATTGGTTGTGAAAGGGTTTCAATAAAAGGCATGTATCAATTTCACTGAAATATTTTCACCTGTAGTGAAAATGTCTACGATTCGCGTGGTCTTGAGTATAGTAGCTACTGAGGACTTACATCTAGAGCAATTAGATCTTAAGACAGCCTTTCTTCATGGGGACCTTGAAGAAGAGATATATATGCATCATCGACGGGATACGTGGCACCAGGAAAGGAGAACAAGGTGTGCAGACTGAAGAAGAGTCTATATGGCCTGAAGCAGGCTCCGAGGCAGTGGTATAAGAAGTTCGACAGTTTCATGTCGGGAAACTGTTACAGGAGATGTCATGGTGACCACTGTTGCTATTTGAAGAAGTTTGATACGTCATACATCATCATTCTTCTGTACGTTGATGACATGCTTGTGGCCAGTTCAAGTATGAAGGACATCTTAGATCTCAAAAGACAACTGTCTAGAGAATTTGCCATGAAGGATTTGGGAGCTGCAAAACAAATCCTAGGTATGAGGATAAAACGTGACAGCAAAAATAAGAAAACTGGTTTTGTCACAGGCAGAGTATATAGCTAAGGTACTTGATCGATTCAATATGGGAGGTGCTAAGTCGATTAGCACTCCATTAACTAACCACTTCAAGCATATAAGGAGCAAGGTGCAAAGACGCAGGAGGAACAAGACTACATGGCAAAGTCCCATACGCGTCAGCTATTAGGAGTCTCATGTATGCTATGGTGAGCACGAGGCCATACATTGCTCAAGAGTGGGAGTTGTTAGTAGGTTCATGAACAACCCTGGGAAGGAACATTGGGAAGCTGTGAAGTGGATCCTTAGATACTTGGTAGGTACTAAGGATGTAGGGTTGTGCTATGATGGATTAGAAATCAAGCTACAAGGCTATGTGGATTCAGATTTGGCAGGAGATATCGATAGTAGAAGAAGCACCACAGGTTATGTCTTTACTCTAGGTAGTGTTGCAGTTAGTTGGGTCTCTCAGTTACAGAAGATAGTATCTATCAGTACGACGAAAGCAGAGTATGTTGCGGATACAGAAGTGTGCAAGGAGATAGTGTGGATGCAAGGTTTTATTGAGGAGTTGGGTAAGAAGCAAGCGGATTGCAAGCTGTACAGTGACAGTCAGAGTGCAATACACTTGGCTAAGAATTCAGTCTTTCATTCAAGGACCAAGTATATTGTCATCAGATATCACTTCATACGTTCATTTCTGGAAGATGGATTGATTGATCTAGAGAAAATTCATATAAGTGAGAATCCTGCGGATATGCTGAATAAGGCGGTCACACGGGAGAAGTTGAAGCTCTGTTTAGCTTTGATTGATCTTCAGGCTTGAAGACGGGGAGGTGGTGCAATCCGGATGAAGAAGACAAATGTTTATGACGATGTGTCTCCGAGTGAGAGATTATTGAGAAGTAGAGCCACATCTGGGGCCTCGCACGACCGGTCGTGGAGCCCACTCGACCGGTCGTGACCAGTAGTGGACTGGTTCGACTCAAAGTCCAGCGAACATAGGTTTTTAGGTTCCGAGGTGTTCGACCGGTCGTGGGGTCCTCTCGACCGGTCGTGCAGTCTTCTCGACCGGTCGTGGTTACGCAGATTCGTTTCCGAATCTAATGCAGACTGCGGATTTCTGTGTCGCCTTTCGCAAGTGTACGAAAGGGAAATTGCCTAAACTATAAATAGGTGTCCCTAGGGCTATTCTAGGGTTAAGGTGAATATTGGGGAGTTATTCTAAGGTGTGAGTAAAGGGTTTTCTCTGTATCTCCAAGGGAGAAGTTAGTATATTGCCTTGCAATCTTCGTTATTCTTCATAGTGGAAGTTTGCATTCATGATTTTTTTTAGCCTAGTTTGAGATTTTTCTTCGTATATCTTGTCTTGTGGTTTGTTTTGTTTACTTTGATTTGTTTCTAGTTTATATTTCTTCATGCTTATCGTTTGTGGGTGAGGCTTGAGATTGGATCTCGGCTCACCGCGTTGTTGGCGTGCTGCGCAACACTTTGTTGAGTCCACACGTGCCAACCTGGTGACATAGGATAAGCATAATGAGGTCAACACATCTTCCTCAAGGGATAATTATTCTTTATAGAGTTTCTCTAAACTCCTCACATAGATTCTTCGAATCAACAACAAGGAGAGATAGAAAATAGAAATAAATTTGTATAAAATTTAAAATATATTGATTGATAATAATAATAATTAAAAAAAAAAAAAAAAAAAGCTTACAACCTATTAAATAGTGATATAAATAATAGAAAGAAGTTTTGGAATCAAAATACAATTCAAACTCCCTAAAATCACGACTCATTATGAATAGTAGACTTATTATTTATAGACGGTCATGATTTCCATTAGATTTCATGGTTTTCGGCTAAAAATAATAAGTGTCCTATTTGTCCTAAACACTTTGTAGTCTTAATTTTTTAAAGCACTTCTCATGTTGACACAACTCTTAAAGCTCCATGGATCAAAAGTTATTATCAAACTAAAACTTATTGTATATTGTAAAATTGGAAATAAAATGAATTTTCAACTGTTGATACGATGGAATCTCACAAATTCAGCGGGTTCAACCCATCGTAGAGGGTTGGTTGGCTCAAGTAGCTTCTCCCACTCAAAATCATATGTAGTACGTCCAATAAATCATTTCGGTTCGCAATAAATACCTGTTTTAAGGTTCTGACCGTCCGAATCACTTCCGCTTTCGAACAATCCTTCTTTGGCCCATCTTGGCCATGAAATTGTCCGCGGCGTGCCCACTCTACATCACCTGGCTCATTAGTTGGACATTAAGCCATGCATAGGGTTGGTCCATATTGGATGTACACGTGTGACCCACAAGTGGAGCGACCTGAATTTTGGGCCAGGTCAAATGCTTTGTGGGGTCAACCTCATGAACCGTTGGATGTTCCACATGCGCACACATATGGCCACGTGTGGAGGCTGCCGCGGTTCCACAGAACTTTTTTTTAAAAAATGAGTGGATTGCTCATTGGCTGCATTCTCCTCGCACGTGGGAACGGGATGTGAGAGATCAGAGCCTCTCATCTTGAGCTAGATGATACATCTCAAAAATAAAACCATATTATCATCAGCTGGGCACACTGGCACAAAATAAGGTATCTATGTACCCACCTTGTTACCATATCTACCGTATCTTTTACAAAGGACATCTAAAATGGGAATTTCCTGGTTAGCGGGTATGATGTTAAACACGTGTAACTCGTTCCACGTGTGAGGCAAGTTCACTGCATCTGACAAAAAGTCAAGCCGTGCTAATGTATTAACGTATTGATGGTTATTATTATTAAGAGATTCTCCCGAATTTGTTTTGCCTCCGTATTCGTAGCTGCTCAAATTCCGTTATATGTCGTGGCCTAGTGGGACCAGATGTTGAGTTATCCAATGATCGGAACCGTCCATGTTTTTTAATCTGTGCTAGAAAGCGCACCATGCAAATTTACGTCGAGCAGACTGTGAGTCTGTGACCAACAATCAAAATAAAAATTTCAGTGGTTGATATTCAACTTTAAAATTTATGGTTAGGATTATAAATGAAGCGTATATTATGGTAGTAAAGAGCGTATTGATGATTGAAATCATGGGACCATCTCAGCATGTGGGCCCCAGTGGGTGGCGACATACACTGGATCCTGAATCGCGACATAGCGAACCCGATTCTCCTAGCAATGCTCCCCGTTCTATGGAGACGTGTATGGATTTCCGACTGCGCCTGAGCAAAAATATAATAATAGTTCTTTTTAGTAATTAAATAAATCTTATCAAAGCCAATTCCCTAATCCTCTCAATACACTCACTCGCATGTACTTATGACGGCACTCTCATAATACGTGTAAATGAAGAGCATACGATAGAGATCAGAGCCGTTCGTTAATTTGTCTCCTCTCTGTAGATACCTTGTATTGAAAACCAGGCGCTCTGATCGTCAGATGGGACACACATCTGGATAAAATTTGGATAAACGGTCAATTTCATTTGACAGTTCATATGCTATCTACTCGTGTGGTCCACCTGATTATCGTTTGAGATTGATTTTTTAGGCATTGCATCTGCTCGATCAGCAGCTCTGATGTAACGCGCATGCCTCATTTCCATGTGTGAGGTGAGTCCCCTTACTAAGACATCTTGACCGTCCTTCTTTTCACATTACATTCGAAGAATCATCCCCATGCAAAACTCATGTGGGACACACCACAAGGAGAAATTTAGAATCACACCCAAAACGTGAACATTCAGCTCTTCTAGCTCACCTTAGTAAAGGAATGGCCTAGTTTTGTTGCGTCCATTCATCATGGTGGGGTCACCTGATGAATGGTTTGGATGGCATATACATAAAATGGTATACCTCGCATTCAATCTGAAAGTTTCCATGTTACGCGTCACCCTCTTCAACGTTCACCATAGCTCACTTTTTTGTAGCAGACCTGAGTTTATGGATCATGATGTATTCTAGTAGCCAAGTCCATGACAGTTGGGCGTATCCAATGGACCGTTTGGATGGCGCTCAAACATCTCAGCGGGCCCCAGAAAATCGTTATGGTACCTTCCCTTCCCACGTATGATCATTCCCCGCGTGTTCGTACTGTACTTGCTTACCTGCACCTACCATGATGGAAGCGGATTGGCTGGTGTACCTCGCACCAACTATATAGCTGTTGTATTGAAAACAGTAAGTTCTGTGGGTCTGATCATGAGGCATGTGTTATATTTGTTTCATTTGGCGAGCTCTTTTTAAGGCTCGAGACGAAAATAAGATAGATATAATTATCAAATTGACCACACTGCGAAAAACAGTGGGAGAGTGAATGTCTATCATTGAAATCCTTTTTAGGGTCTCGGAAGTTTTGGATCAATATAAAATTTATTTTTCCTCTTCATTTAGGTCTTTGTGACCTTATGAACATATTGGATGGAAAATAAACGTTATGCTGTGAAAATCATTATCTCCACTTCTATTTATGGTGTGGTTCAGATGATCTTTGGATATGATTCGTTTTTTGGATAATGCTCTAAAGTGATCTCTAAAAATAGATGAACAGTGTAGATATAATAAATACATCACTTTGGGGCCATAAAACTTTGATATCCTTTGAACCGTTCGTACAACTCGGATCTCGGGGAGCGTCAGTTCTCGTCTTCGCACGACACGTTCCTACAGCTGCTATATATATAGCTGATGTGTGGTACACCAGCCTATCATACGTACACTTTACACACGTACTTTCCCGTGTAGCACATGTACCAAACCGGCATATGTGGTGGTCATCTGGGCCGTGCATAGATCGATTCTCTCAGGAACATGATCTGCCACAAAAATCAGTATGGTCTGCTAAATGAAACGGGCCACTCCTATACCGAAACAGTGGACGCGGATTGCTTGTGCGGGGCCGCATGAAGTTCCGGTAGTCGGAAGCTATGTGCGGCCCACAGAGATGCCCTTGAGAAATCCACTCCGTCCATTATTTTCTCAACCACACGATAGACAGGATTCCAGAAATCAAGCAGATCCAAAGCTCATTTGGACCACATGACAGGAAAGAGAGTGGCTTGAACGCTTACCATTGGAAAATTCGTGGCGGCCACAGAAGTTTGAATCAGGAATATGTTTGTGCCTACAGTTTATGTCAACGATAATAACATTAAGAACGGTTTGGATGGCGTATAAGCATCATGGTTGGCTTGAATAAGTTTTCAATAGTTGACATTTCCTTCCTCTATGGGCCGTTTATATCTTCAGACCACAGGAACTTCTTACAGACAATCCGCGTCCCCAAACAATGGACCGTTTTAAAGAAATACGGACGGGGATTTCCAGTCCGTATTTCGAGTGAAAGTCTTTCGTAGGAAGTATCTGCGCAAGGATGCTAGGTGCATCCACCCAGATTTTTGCCAAAAATCCACTTCATCTATCTGTGTTTCGGGATCATTTTAATACATTAGACAAACAAGTTGAGGTGGAACCAAAACTCAAGTGGACGACTTGAGAGACCATTTAAACATTCATAAGGCTATAAAAGTTTTGTATCAGGCCTTTTTTTTAATTATTATTATTTTTGTTTTCTCACTCCATTCCAGTGAAAATGACCTTATAAGCGGTTTGGATGGTATATAAACATCAACGTGGGTCTTAAGAAGGTTTCAATGGTAGGTATTTCTTTCCCTAACTTTTCCTCTCGTGTGGTACACCTGAGTGTCGGTTCCACCTCAACTTTTTTGTTTTTTTTTCATAACATCGTAAAATGATCTCAATACACCGATGAATAGAGTCGATTTTTTACAAACCTCTTGGTGGACCCACCCAGCATCCTTGCACAGTAACTTCCTACTAAATGCTTTAGCAGGAAATCCGCGTCCAATAAAGACATGCTGACATTCCGCAATTAATTACCCGTGCGGCCAATCTAAGAATCTAAGGGATGAAACAGCCTGATTTTCGTGCCAAGTATACTCCGTGGTATGACCCATGTTTCCGACATCTCAGACAACTCTCAGGATGGCACGTGCACTACGTGTGAAGGTGCACTTGGAGAAGGTGCACGTGTGTACAATATACTTCATGTCCTAGGAATATCGGTACTGTATTATGTGTATCTATGTGCTTCCACAGGAAAAATAAATATATTATTATTATTATTATTATTATTATTAAAAAGTATCTCGAGGTGCTACCGTGTGTATCATGTTCTTGGGCGTAGATTGGAATTACCCTCAACCGGACCTAGCTAGAGATGGACGGTCCTGTAGGGGATCTGTGGGGCCACTTTGACATATATATTTGTCTAAGCTGTCTATCCATTTTGACGTATCATTTTACTGCATTAGCTCAAAAAGAGAGATTGAAAGCTCAAGAGTGGATCACACTATAGGAAACAGTGGGAATTGAATTCCTTTCATTAAAAATTTTCTAGGGCCTGCTGTTATATTTATTTACTATCCAACTTGTTCACAGGGTCATGTATACATGTATGTTCTGATGTTTATTTTCCATATAACATGTCCAAAAGGTCAATAAATCCGTTTGAAATGATACATCTTTCAACACTCACATCTTCTTGTGGCAAGTTAATCTATTTCTTTTTGGGCTCATGGTCTAAAATGATATGTCAAAAAACAGATGAACAACATGAATATATATATATATATATATATATATATATATATATATATATATATATCTATATATATATATATATTAAATGGAAAAGGTACTATGTGCTTGACTTCACGATAAGCTCCCATGATGTCGAACTGTGTGGGCTCCATTGTGATGCGTGTCGACCATCAACACCGTGCAATTGATGGATCCCCTTTAAATTATGGGATATCTCAAAAATCAGCCGTATATGGAACTCAGGTGGGCCATACCATCTAAAATAATGTGAAGACATGCCAAAAACATATAAAAGCACTTGGTGGGGCCCCACCTGAAATTTGCATGCGTCTGAAACTTGGTCTGAACCCTCATCCAAGTGGGACACACATAATGGATGGGCTGGATTTGCAAACCACATCTCGGTGGGCCCAAAAAATGATTATGAATGTTTTAATGGTGCACGGCCCCTCTCAACTTCTGTATGTGGTGTGGCCCACACAAGTCACGGATTGACTTGATTTTTGAGACCTAGGCCTACGATGGAATGGTGCATCTAACTGATGGGGTATATGTTCGAAATGCATCATGGTGGGGCCCACACAGCTCGACCTCATGGGACGTTCCCATCAGCTCGAGCGCATAGTACCTTTTCCATATATATATATATATATATATATATATATATATATATTATATATATATATATATATATATATATATATATATAGTAGTCCCTTATAGCCCTGACTTGACCATCCATCTATAGTTAAGTCCCGTTGGGATAGCACCCAATCCACGGTTCCACGCAGGATACTCACAATCTTGGCTTCTTGCTAACCAGTCAGATGAGGATTTTATCCCTGAACCCCAATTTTCACTCTACATACAAATGGGCTAGACCCGACCCAATCCATTCTTATTTAGACTTGACCCCACCCAAGAACACTACTATACTAATGTGTCGGGTCCAGGAAGATACCAGTCAACCGATGCGTTGAGTCTGGGTAGAAATCCAGATCCAACTGATAGAAAGGCCGGGTCTACAAATCCCTTCTGCCCAAGACCTCTTTCACAAAGGCAAGAGGCTTAACCAGCTATGTTGGGGATTTTGACCTACGGAATCACACAGATCTAGATCTAGGATAGCAATCCAATGACACCAAGCACACACAAGAGAACACAGATTTAACGTGGGAAACCCTTACGGGAAAAAATCACGCACAAAGCGACAGATCTCTACTATGAAAATAAAAATTACAAAGAGAGAGGACTTACCCGATTCGAACAACCTCGAATCTCACCCTTGCTACACCCTTTAGAAAGCCTAAAAAACCTTTTAGGAACCCTTGGAACTACTTTAGAAGGCCTTAGAATACATCTCAATCCCGCATACACCCTTTTAAATAAGATTAAAAAGAAGCAGACTCGGAATAGGAAACAAAATTCGCAAAATCTACATTTCCGCAATCGCATCTGCTGAACTTATTGATGTCATCGAAGGTCTCTCGATGACAGCTTCGAGATCATCGACGATCCTTCAATGATATCGAAGCAGGATCAAAACTGTCCAGTGACAAGGGGTGAAAAATACTGTGAATTATCGATGGCATCGAGACCCTGTCGATATCATCGACAGACCAACAGACAGTTTTAAGACATCTGTCGATATCATCTAAAACTCTGTCGACATCATCGACAGACCACCAAACTGATTTAAGACATCTGTTCATAACAATCTCCATCATGTCTTCAATCTTCATCCGTGTAACTTCTTGACCTCCTCTTATCTCTTCATCATATCATAGCTTCTCTTACACACTCCGTCTTTCTTTTACGCCATCGCCAAGCTTAGAGAAGTTACACAGAACTTGAACTTCTCTGTAGGAACATTCTTGTTGATCATGTCTGCCGGATCTAAATTCACATGCCCAACCACCTTTGCTCCTGTCTTTACAAAAGAAAAGATGTAGTCTTCTTACCATCTCACCGCTACCCAATAGTGCTTGTCGGGGTACTTGCTCACAACACTGATAGCCTGTGAAATAACCGGTCTAATCCAGACCATGACATACACTGCCAACCGCATTCGAATAAGGCTCATGAGATATCTTGCTTTTCCTCATCTGTTTTGGAACATGTCCTGAGGAAAACTTGAGGAGAGACGCGTAGGGAACGCTCTCCGGCTTTACCTGGCCCATCACATCCTTGATCAATACCTACACACAAGGTATTCCTCCTGTGATTACCAAAGCCTACTCCTCTTTCAGTCTCAATGCCGAGAACCATCTTTGCAGCCCCTCGATCCTTCATCTTGAATGTCCCACTTAACCGAGTCTTCAGTACATTGATTTCAGACATGTCATAATTGGCGATTTACATGTCATCAATTCCTGACTCACCATGAAGGAATCAAACCACTGGCTAGGCGACAGGTTAAACCACGACCTCTTGCAAAGTCTTTTCTCAGCCCCTTTAACTTCGAACTGCTCTAGTTGCTTCATGTAGATCTACTCTTCACTTTCTCTTACAGAAGTGCAGACTCCACATCCGTCCTTCCAGCTCAAGATCACATTGACCAACCAGCGCCAATCACTGATCTAATAGACACCTGATATACCGTCAGCGCGAATATCTCTGAGAAGCTGATTCTTTCTCTCTGAGCATAACCTTTCGCTACCAACCTCGCCCTGTATCTATGCTGTATCCTCCTGAAGATCCACCTGCATCCAACCGCTCTCTGGCCCACTGGAAGCTCCACTCACTCCCATATGTCGGTCTGGTACAATGAATCCATCATATCGCCCATAGTCACCTTCCACTTCTCAACATCAGGCTCACCTAGAGCCATCTGAATAGAAGATGAATTCCCTGCGATATTGGAGTCGTCATGTACCTCACCGATATCCTGCGATCATACCGTATGATTCTTCTCACAGGTGGCTACTCCACCTGCTCTGTATCCCTGTCCGTACATCTCAGCCTCCCTGCTCTGCCCGCTCATGTGGTCATGTCCAACATGCCACACACGTGCAGAGGTAGAATCCACTACATCCACTGCAGCTCCATCTTTTGAAGTGCTCCCGATCAACCTATACAAGTTACCAAGTCGTTGCGCTTTCATGATTACCCGTGCCTCCTTAGATACCTTAAGAGCATTATCAATATATACGTACTTGCATCCTTTTGCCTCAAGTACACCAAGAGAAATCAGATTTTGCTTCAAATTAGGAACGTGCCTGACATCAGTTAAGGTACGCTCCACCCCATCAAACATCCTGATGTGCATCGTACCAACAGCCACAACATTACAGGCAAAGCCATTGCTCATAAATACCTGTCCACCATCGCACTCCCTATAACTGGCGAACAAACTCCGATGAGTCATGTGAAAAGATGCCCTTATGTCTAGCATCCACTAGTCCTTACGATCATCGTATGGCCGCCTGATAGTAGACACAGACAAAACATCACCATCACATCCACTCGATCCATCTGACATGACAGCATTGGCCTCCCTGTATGAAGCCTTAGAATCTTCTCTCTTCGATTTAGGATTTTCACAATCCTTCTTCACATGTCCTTTCTTCCCACAATTCCAACACTTTACCTTTCCTTTGCCCTTGCCCTTGGATTTGGATCTATAACCTGAAGAACCCGTACCTTGTTCAGAATTCTTACCCATTGTAAACAGTGCATCAGAAGATGGCCCCATGTCACCGTTTAGCTTTCTCATAGCCTTCCCTTGAAGGGCTAAGATAACGGTGTCGACACTCAGGGTTTTATTCGTGCTGCACATGGTGTCCTTGAATGACTCATACGACGCCGGAAGAGAATTCAACAACATACATGCTTGTTCTTCATCTTTCATCACTTCCTCCATATTCAGCAATTTGTAAACTAATTTATTAAAGTTGCTAATGTGAGCCTCCAGATCTTCACCCTCTGCCATCTTGAAGTTATACCACTGCCGCTTTAAGTGTAGGCTATTTTCAGAGAATATTTTCGCATAGACATCCTCTAACTTCGCTCATAACTTAGTCGTTGTTTTCTCCCTCATGACGTTGTAGAGAACCTCATCCGTGAGACATAATCGGATCGACGATAAAGCCTTCTTATCAAGAGTATTCCATTCATCATCAGTCATAGTAGACTTTAGATCCTCAAGAGCACCATCTTCGCCTTGCTTGATTAAAGAACTCATCATCTTGATCTTCCATAACTCAAAATTATTTTTTTCTGAGTATTTCTCAATCTCATACCTGGTGCTCGCCATTATTACTAATCCTGCAGATTCAGATCTGTGCCCCAACCAATTGCTCTGATACCACTTGTTGGAGATTTTGACCTGCGGAATCACACAGATCTAGATCTAGGATAGCAATCCAATGATACCAAGCACACACAAGAGAACACATATTTAACGTGGAAAACCTTGCTGGAAAAAATCACGGCACAAAGCAACAGATCTCCACTATGAAATAGAAATTACAAAGAGAGAGAGGACTTACTCGATTCGAACAACCTCGAATCTCACCCTTGCTACACCCTTTAGAAACCCTAAAAAACCTTTTAGGAACCCTTGAAACTACTTTAGAAAGACTTAGAATACATCACAATCCCGCATACACCCCTTTATATAAGTTTAGAAAGAAGTAGACTCGGAATAGGAAACAAAATCCGCAAAATCTGCGTTTCCACAATCGCATCTGCGGAACTTATCGATGTCATCGAAGGTCTCTCGATGACAGCTTCGATATCATCGATGGTCCTTCGATGATATCAAAACAGGACCAAAACTGTCCAGCGACCAGGGGTGAAAAATACTGTGAATTATCGATTGCATCGAGACCCTATCGATATCATCAACAGACCAACAGACAGTTTTAAAGACATCTGTCGACATCATCTAAAACCCTATCGATATCATCAACAGACCACCAGACAGATTTAAGACATCTGTCTATAACAAGCTATGCAATAATTAGTTGCTTTTATCCTTATTTTATAACACTTGGGGGTTATTTGGATCTTAAGTTAGTTAAGTTACTTACATCTTAAATAACTTATCTTAATTTCTAGTTATTATATTGAAGTGATTAAATAATTTTATTTAAAAAAAAAAATTTACTTATAATTGATCATAAGTAGAAAAAATAATTTATTTGGTGGTATCCAAATGGGCCCTTAATGAAAGATAATTAATGTAATTAACTATGGTTATTTATGTTTCCATCCGACTTGGTTGTGGGACTCGGACGAGGCTGATCCAACTCGGGCGAGTCTCGACTCAACTCAAGTCTTAACGAGTAGATCCGAGTCGCTGAGTCTTAAAACCATGTACCTGCCCCTCGCGGACCGCTTGTACCCCAACAGCCTATAGCTCCTACCACACAAATGAGGGCTGTAACATCACGGCGTATTTTAGCCGAACCGGAAGGTTTTCCGCTTTTCGTGGCCTTCCGGTATTTCGCGGGGTAGGGTGGCTCACCGTAGCTGCTACGGCCGCGTACAGCTCAACACACGCGGCGAATCGAGATGAGCGCCACTTGGCTGCGACCCCGAACCAGCTGTGTGTGACCCTGACCGTAGGGCTCACCTTGATCTACTCATTGTATATCCACGCCGTCAATCTGCTTTGCCAGCTTATTTTAGGGTATGGTCCAAAAAAGATTTTAGGTGGACGACACACATGAAACAGTTCTCCCTGAACGCCCTCCATTAAAAACTTACTAGGGTCCACCGTAATGTGTCTACCGTAGTGTTTATTGGCCATCCAACCTGTTGATAAGGTCACAAAGACCTGGATGAAAAGAAAAACCATATATCAGCCAGATCCAAAACTTTTTTGGCCCACAAAAGGTTTTTAATGGTCAATAACCACTGTTTCTTGTGGTGTGGTCCACCTGAAATTTATATCTACTTCATTCTTTAGGACCACACCTTAAAATAATCTTGCAAAGCAGATTGACGGCGTGGATATACAATGAATACATCAAGGTTGCCCTACAGTCAGGTCCTACCTCCATCACTGATTCCGGGATTCTTCAGGAGCCTGCAACGTGGGCCTAATCCTCACCAGATCATGGGCCCACCAGCATTTGGATTCGGACCCTCCAAAACGACGTTCCCCACTTCGTCTTTGTTTCTCTCTCCAGCTACTTACCGTATAAATGCAAAAACACAGCCGGAGGAGTGAACGTACTCCTATGTTGTCGTTTCAGGATTCCCATGCGTCACTATATATATATATATATATATATATATATATATATATGTGGTCATGCTCTCTACTAGAGGACGTATGGAACGTGCAATGACGTTGAAGTACTTACATGTGGATGGAAAATCTTCGATCCGAGCAATGGTGGGTCCCACACAATAGTAACAATAGTGAAGGGTCCGCATGTCTAGAGCGATAAAGTTCATTTCACTGAATCAGGCCACGTGGGGCCCACATCCTGGAAAGTGCGCGATTGCGACCGCACGCAAGGTGGGCCTTCGGTGCTTTCTTCATAATGCAGTTTTTAAGGGACGCGGATTAGCTACTGACAGGTTGAGTGGGGAGACTCGCTACCGAAGTGACGTCACCATATTCTGTGGCCCCACCATGATGTATATGTTATATCCATACCGTCCATCCACTTGGATAGGTCATTTTAGGGCATGAGCCAAAGAATGAGTAAGATACAAAGCTTGAGTGGACCCATCACATAAAACGGGTGGGGAGAGTGACCGTCACGGTCACCGTTGAAACCTTCCAAAGGTCCACCGTGATATTTATTTGAGATCCAATCTGTTCATAATTTAGCACAGACATGAAAGAAGTGAAAACAAAAATATCAGCTTGATCGAAAACTTCCGTGACCTCTCGAAGTTTTGAATGATAGGCGTTCAATCTCCCCTGTTTATCTGAGGCGGGATCCACTCAAGATTTGGATCTAATTAATTCTTTGGCTCATGCTCTAAAATGATCTCGGCGTGGATACAACGCATGCATTATGGTGGATTCAACACATACATCATGATGAGTTAAAAGTGACCGCAACCCTTCAGATAACCGGCTATTGAGATCATCTAAAAGATTTTATCACAACGTTGTGGGCTTCTTTTATTATGAATATAAAGAGTAAAACCAGTGGGTCCCACTAAACACTTGGAGAAGTGTGACGTGGTGGGATTTGATTGATCCTACGTTAGATTCGTCCAAAACCAGTGGGTCCCACTGGACACTTTCAAACATGACGTAGTAGGATTTGATTGATCGTCTATCAGAATCGTCCAAAGCCAGTGGGTCCCAGTAAACACTTTTAGGGCCTGATGTGGCAAGATTTCATTAGCCACATGCCTCTCTTAAAGATGGGTGGAAAGCATGTTTGAAAGTGGTCTCCTGTGCCGGACCAACCTCACGTGGGCTGGACCAATCAAGTCTCACCACCTTAGGATTTTTTATGTTTTTTTTTTTTTTGCTTGTTAGTACACACCCTCACAGTCAGTAGCCACCACCATCGGACCTCGCCACAGCGTTTCGCAGCCCATTAAATTCGGTTCCATGGCTCCACTTGTAATAGCAACATATTACCCAATCAAATCAGGACCTTCTTCTGTAGGAATCTTCCAAATGAGAAAATCCCAACCGTTCGATGTGGCAGCCTACAATTTAATGATTAGGAGAGAGAAAATACAATAGTGGTCCACGTACAAAAGAGTAAAAAGGCCAAATGATGAAGGAGATTAGGATCTCTCAATTTGAGAGATTTTTGGGACATGTCCCATCTATTACTTGGATCAACCGTTGCAATTACTGATTTATGGGTCATCAGCCAACGTACGGATGTGACGGTTACTTGCCTATTCCAGTAAATCTGGCACGTACCAATCTATTGTAAGGCCCGTGTGGTGTTGTGGGTCACGCGAAACACATCCAACAGGTGCATCGCATGGACTGGACATCCTCAAATATCAGGCTGACCGAACTATCAGCTGTGCCGCACCACAGAAAACAATGCACTCACGCAGCGTACCTCCAAATTCAAGGGTTGGGGACCACCTGATGAATATTATACTAACCTAATCTTTGGAGCGTCCCTTCATCACGGTGGTCGCACGTGAACAAATTGGATTCCATGCACCCATAATGTGGGCCCCGCTACTTGAATTTTGGGTCATTGGGGGTTGTTGTAAATAATTTTCCATGGTTTTAACCTACTTAACTTTTGTATTTGCTTGATTATTGTATTGGAAGCACATCAAATGAGACTAAGCTATCCTTCGTTATGCCATGGCATGGTTTAATTTTATTCCTATAACTAATTGCAAGTGCTTTTTCACCTTTCTTAAATCTTGCTACACTACAGTGATCCTTTTTTTTTTTTCTTTTTCTTTTTTAAAATTAAAGTTGTCATGGGTAAAAAGGGACAGACCAAAAGGGACCGACCAAGGATGATCTACGCGATAAATACTACAATACCTTAGGAGAGACAGTTCAGTTCTGACAATCAGACTCGAGCCCTAGCCATGACCTGACACTTTGACTATCATTAAAGAGATCCGACCTCCTAATGAGCTCGGACCAACCAATGAACTACTACGGTAGTCAGTACGCATCGAGGCCAACCTCAACTGTGACCCGATATCTACTTCGGGATGGCCTTAGGTCTTCGACCTCGAGGTTGGTCTTGTCTGATTGAGCTCGGTCATCTAGTACAACCTCCCCCTACTGATTTCGACTTATTGATCTTATCACTAAGGTTGTTCCAAGATCCTTGCCAAAGATCTCGGAAGACAACTACTTGCCAAGTAAGGAAGCTATCCATCTAAGGAGGGTATCCCAAGGCTATAAATAGAGGTTCATTTTACAGAGAAAGGTACGCACTGAAATCCTAATAAACTTGTACCCAGATTCTTTGTTTGACTTTGGCATCGGAGGGTCCCCTATGTTAACCAGGGTCTCCATTGGTGTTCTATTTGTGCAGGTCCTCAAGGGCGCGGCCAGGACAACCAGACGAAAGTAAGATTTTTCATTTATTTTATTTATTTTGAAAGGTAGCTCAGTGTCACCACGGTGTATATTAGATTAAACGAAGACATTGCTTGAAATCAGTCCAACATTGTGTGTTATTAGACATGGCATCATGTGAGCTTTGGACGATTCTAACAGAAATAGTAAAGTAACACGAACTGTGGGGTGCACACAGCGTATGTGAGCTCTACACCTCATGGTTCAAACAGATGATTTGACCCATGTAGGCTCAGTAAAGCGCATGCGCTATGTTTTTCCCCTTGTGTATGATGGATTCCACTTCGGTCTAAAGCCGTCCAGCTTGAAATGTGTGGCACGAGTGCTTGCATGTGACTCACATGTCAACTGGGGTAAATTGAGTAGCACATTGAATATTAATTGTTTAGGTCTATGAATGCTTTTTACTGTTTGTTTCCAAGCTCATCTCCAAAAAAAATAATATTCTTATAAGAACTTTTCCAAGCAACTTCTTTGTTTGGTGAAAGCTACATTCATTAGAAGCGATGCTTCACTAAAAAATTTTCAAGAAAGAAGTATACGTAGAACAACCTAAATAATAAAGTATACAGCCTAAATTTTTATCGAATAGGTTAAGTTTTATGATCACACCAAAGTAGTACATGTGAGGCATGGTTTATCCAAGTCATTGATCTTGAATGGCCCCATCATGAGTTAACTGTACACATCTCAAACTCTCGTCACTTAGTCAACTCTAACCTTTCCATTGTTGCCATGTAAATGCATGGTTAAGAAAAATTGCACCAATAATCCACATTTAATGAAGAAAAGAAAAAAGATTCGATGATTAGAGTCTTCTATTTTGATTAATTTTTTTACCATGGTCCATCCATGATGGGGTTATTTGGATTAATATTTAAGATAAACCAACTACGATCCCACATATGCAAACTCATGCACAATTGGAAAATTCTCAATTTCAACACAAATAGGAAACTCCTCTATATTGAAACCAGCCCAACAGACTGAAATAAGTCTTCCAAAAATAGAATATGTTGCAATCGCGTTGTAGAAGAATTTTGACGTACTATATATATATATATATATATATATTATATATATATATATATATTATATATATATATATATAAGTAAGCGTTTATAGAGATAAATATATAGGATCAACACATGGAAGATTCTATGTTTTTTATACTGAGGAAAATCAATCAACACTAAAATTTATGGGATTTGTGTGTTGTTTTGTAAGTCCGGGATGCTCGACCAGTCGAGGGACTGGCTCAACTAGTCAAAGGTCCCTTCGACTGGTTGAAGCCCTCCTTCGACTAGTCGAGGGTTACGCAGACAATGCACGGTTTCTGCGCGGACTACGTTAATTTGAGATGGTTTTTAGGGATGTGCATAAGTGGGAGTTTCCCATGTATAAATAAGAGTCCCTAAGGCCATTCTAAGACATTTTAAAAATTTCTAAAGGTATTCCAAGCATTTTTAAAAGGGTTCTAGGGTTATCAAATGGTGTAGCAAGGGTAAGATTCAAGCTTGTTTGAATCGGGTAAGTCTTTTTCTCTTTGTAATTTTTGTTTTTCATAGTGAAGATCTATCGCTTTGTGTCATAGTTTTTTTTTCCGAAAGGATTTTTCACGTTAAATCTTTGTATTCTCTTGTATTTGTTTGGTGCTCTTGGATTGCTATCCTATATCTATATCTGTGTGATTCCACGGGCCAAATCCCAACAAGTGATATCAAAGCAATCATTGGGGCACAGATCTGAATCTGAGGGATAAGCAATAATGATAAGCACTAGGTATGATATTGAGAAGTACTCAGAGAAAAATAACTTTGAATTATGGAATATCAAAATGATCAGTTCCTTAATTAAGAAAGGTGAAGATGGTGCTCTTGAGGAGCGAAAATCTACTATAAGTGATGATTATTGGAATACTCTTGATAAGAATGCCTTATCCTCGATCCGTTTATGTCTCACGGATGAGGTTCTCTATAATGTCATAAGGAAGAAAACTCCAGTTAAGTTGTGTGTGAAGTTAGAGGATGTTTATACAAAAAAATTCTCTGAAAATCACCTACACTTGAAGCGTCAGCGGTATAACTTCAAGATAGCCGAGGGTGGAGATCTGGAGCTTACATTAGCAACTTTAATAAATTGGTTTACAAATTGCTGGATATGGAGGAAGTGATGAAAGATTAGGAACAAGCATGTATGTTGCTGAATTCTTTTTCAGTATCGTATGAGTCATTCAAGGACATAATGTGCACCGCAAATAAAATCTTGAGTGTCGACACCGTTATCTCATCCCTTGAAGGGAAGGCCATGAGAAAACTTAACGGCGACATGGGGACATCTTCTGATGCACTGTTTACGAGGGGCAAGAATTCTGAACAAGGTACAAGATCTCCATGCTCTACATCCAAATCCAAGGGCAATAGCAAAGGTAAGTTAAAGTTAAGTAATTGTTTAAATAAGATGATCAATTGTCTAATAAATCACTCCAAAAAATCCAAAAAGTCGTGTCATGAATGTCATATGAAGGGTAGCAATAAGGGCATGCTTAAATACTGCTCATATACCTTTAGTAAAATAATTATCATCATTTACTAAGAGCTTATTTTGTTGAACCTTAAAAATGAGTTCATCTTATTTTAATCAATCATAATTATATATTAGAGACTATAATCATTTGCATTCAAGTTATTTTAATCCCAACCCAAAAAGAAATATGATCTCTAATACATTACAATTAGCTAAAATGAGATACTCATTTCTAAACATCCACAAAACAGCCCTAATTAATGAGTTGTACAACCATATAATTTTATGATAATTCATATAAAAGGCATGGCCTGGATATGAAATGCCAGCAACCAAGGACTATGGAAATTTCTTTTAACCCTAATGTAACCTTAAGATAATGCGCCACATGCATATGTCAGAAGAAAGGCCTACAATAACGAGTAAATATAATTCTTAATGAAATAAGAGTTCTGTCACTGCATGTCCATCTCTAACACATTCATCTGCCCTTTTCATTACAGGGCACGGATTAGGTACTACCCCGCATATTACAAGTTGGGGACAGGCAGAGGCTCTAAGGGGCCATCTCTAACACACTCATCTGCCCTTTTTACCTCCGCCTGTTCCGAGCTCAGGACAAGTGGAGGCTCTGAGGCGCCACTGTTATGTAAGGTTTTTATCCATACTGCCAATCTATTTTTCTATATTATTTTAAATTATTAGCCCAAACATAAAGCTAATCCAACACTCAAGTGGACCACATTACAGGAAGCAGTGGAACTAAGGACACCCATCATTGAAACCATCGTAGGGCTCACTTGTTGTTTATTTGGCATCCAACATGTTGATGTGGTCATATACACCTAGAAGAAATGAAAAAATAAATATCATCTTGTTCCAAAACATCTGTGGTCCCCAACAAATTTTCGACCGTAGGAATTTAATCCCCACCGTGTGGTCCACTTACTCGTTGGATCTTCCTTATTTTTAGGTCACGTCAAACCTTACTGGAATTCTTGGCCTACTTAAATCAATAATTGAAATTTCATTACACACACACCTAGCTGGTAGCCTATGCTATCCTGACGTAGTGTATCAAGCCCAGGATCAAGCCTTGATACTGGCGCTATCAAAAGAGAAATAAGAGCAATAATAGAATGATAGAGAGGATTAAGAAATGATAAAAATAAACAACACTCCAACGCTAGTTATCCACCATTTAAATAAATATAAGCTGTATAGTTGTACCTAGATATAGAACATTCAGAACCTAACCGTGGGTGGAGTATAACTTGTTGGAATATTTAGTTGAATTAAATAGACTATTAAAAAATTGAGAATAAAATTTTTTTGAGAAAAGGAATTATTGAATTGAGTCGAGGCGTGACGTAAGTCACTCGGCTTGAAATCAAATTTGCTCCCCTTAGACGGCGTCCTAAGTGCAATAGGTTTCCAGAGCAATCGACCTTCAGGATGCAAGAACTATGACCCGGTCCCAACGGTGCACTCACTATCGCGGGCTTGAACCACTTGCAATTTAACCTGAAAGTGCTGAGTTAACTCTGCGACGAACTCAATAAAAATTCTTAGATCAGAATACAGAGAGAGTTTTATAAGAGGAGAGGAGAAAGGATTTTTCGTACTTTAGAAATAGGAACGGAACTCCTTATATAGACTCCGAAGTAGTGCATTAAGCACCCTTTTAAAAGGGTTAGGTC
This sequence comes from Magnolia officinalis, assembly GCA_021015155.1. Taxonomy (NCBI): domain Eukaryota; kingdom Viridiplantae; phylum Streptophyta; class Magnoliopsida; order Magnoliales; family Magnoliaceae; genus Magnolia; species Magnolia officinalis. The sequence continues at coordinate 16,102,993 of JAJHSJ010000004.1, read as the reverse complement.
CGTTGGGTTTAAACCCAACAAGTGCGACCAACCAGAATGGACACATCTCTCTGGTTTAAAATGAAAAGGCGTAAGTGCGAGTATACTCTCGCAAATAAAGTCCTTCGAGTACCCAAATACACACATCCACATGAGTACACCCACACCCGCACCCAACCCAGCCCATCCCGTCGCGCACGCGCACACGCACACGCACATGAACTCGAACTCAAACCAGCACGGCACAGCTCAACTTGACACACGTACATGTGTGGTCAATGGCAGAAAGTAGAGCTATCTTATGTAAAAGATGATTTCCTTTAGTAAATCCGATGTGGGACAAAACCCACAACTCAAAAGCACCAAAATTTCAAATGTGTAGGAAAATCAAAGATTTTGAAATTTGAAAATCAAATTTTAATGTTAATTTTGAAACAAAATACAACAATCCCCCATATGTTTCAAAATAAAAAGTCTTTCGGGTTAAAGCGTAATAGTTGTGCAATGGTGCTGGTTTCACCATAGACTTGAACCGACATTAGAGTAAGCAAGACAAGTTTATAGGAATCAAGTGACACCATAGTCTTGAATCAGAATCCTTTTAGTGTAAATCGCAAGTACATGCCACTTACACAACTCTTCCTTTGCAAGTGATTCTTTGGTTCGGTGCTTTTTGGTCATACACCATTATCTGGATTTCATAAGTGTTATAGAGAATTCGCTTATATTCTCATAGGAAGCGGCCTCTATCTCCACACCCATATATGTGAATTTCATCAAGTGTATGCAGCAATTGTATACACCACCAAATATATGGCTATGGATCCATTAAGAGTTCTAAAAAACTCATCATTCTGCGTTGCTGCTCGCACTGTTCACCATAGAAGGGGCTCATATATCTCAGTGCAATCGTCTATCTCGTGTCTTGTTGTTTACCCATTGAACCTATCTCATGGGATCTCCACTTGTATAGGTTGGGTTGCCAACACTGACAGCTCATATATTAGGCTTAGCCACATTCTCTTCGATGTATCATCGACTAATTTTTTAGATAGTTCTTTGGTCAGAGGATCTGTCAGATTCTTTTCTGACCTCACAAAATCAATAGATATGACTCCATTACGCAACATGTGTTTCACTATGTTGTGTCTGAGTCTAATATGTCTACTCTTCCCATTATATATTTTACTCTTTACTTTTGTTATAGCTGCTTGACAATCACAATGAATAGATATGGCCGATATAGGCTTTCGCCACAATGGTATATCAGCTAAGAGATTTCTAAGTCACTCGGCTTATGATACAGCCTTTTCTAAGACAATAAACTCGGATTTCATAATTAACCGAGCGATACATGTCCGCTTAGTAGACTTCCAAGAGACTGCTCCTCAACCTAAAGTGAAGACATATCCACCAGTAGATTTTGTCTCATCTGAATCACTGATCCACTTAGCATCACTGTATCCTTCCAATACTATGGGATAACCATTATAATGTAAACCATAGGCCATACGGCCTTTTAAGTATGTCAAAATCCTAGACAAGACATTTCAATGCTCTTTTCCAGGATTATGTGTATATCTACTCAGCCTTCCTACTGCAAAAGTTATATCTGGTCTAGTGCAGTTTGTTAGATACATGAGGCAACTACTTATTATGGAATACTCCAGTTGCAACATACTACTACATGTATTCTTCATGAGAGTCATACTGTAATCATGAGGTGTACTGACAGGTAAACAATCAAAATGGTTAAACTTTCTTAGTAACTTCTCAACGTAATGAGATTGTGATAATACAATAACACCATCTTTCCTGATTACTTTAATACCCAAGATTACACTAGCCTCTCCTAAGTCTTTCATGTCAAATTTAGATGACAAGAATTTATTAGTCTCAATAACTAATTTAATATTAGTTCCAAAAATAAGCATGTCATCAAAATAAATGCACATAATAACATAATCATTTCCAGAAATTTTACCATATGCACATTTATCTACATCATTTATATGATAACCATTTGATTTTAAAACACCATCAAATTTTTCTTGTCATTGTTTATGAGCCTGTTTTAGACCATATGGTGATTTAATTAGTCTACATACTTTATTTTCTTTACCTGATATCTTATAACCTTTAGGTTGCTCTATATATATTTCTTATTCTAAATCTCTATTTAGAAAAGTTGTCTTAGCATCCATCTGGTGTACCACCAATTTATATATGGAGGTTATCGATATTAAGACCCTGATAGTTATAATCCCAGTTACAGGAGAATATGTATCAAAATAATATATTCATTCCTTTTATTTAAAGCCTTTTGCTACCAACCTAGCCTTAAACTTACCAATAGTTCCATCTGGTTTTAGTTTCTTTCTAAAGACCCATTTATAGTCTATTGGTTTGTTTCTATGCGATAGATATACAAGTTTTCAAGTATTATTAGACATAATAGATTCTAACTCATCATTTATTTCTTCCTTTCAAAAGGTTACATCTTGAGAGTTAATTGATTTTGTATAGGTTGTAGAATCATCTTCTACTAAGAAGGTGAAAAAATCATCTCCTAGGTTAGTTTCTTTTCTAACCCTAGTATTTTTTCTTAATTATATCTCTTGTACTACTTTCTCGTAAGCACTTTTACTTGAAGACATGATATCTGATTCATTAACTTCATCTATTCTTATAGATTTAGATTTCATAAGGAATATGTTCTCAAAGAACTCTCATCCGTAACTTCTATAATTATATTAGGATCTAGAATATTATCATTAGTCTTTAAAACTAAAAACCTGTAAGCTGCACTGTTTTGTGTGTAACTTATAAATAAACAATCGATAGTTTTAGGGCCTAACTTTCTTCTCTTAATTTCAGGTAATCTTACTTTAACAAGGCAACCCACACTTTAATATATTTATAACTAGAAACATGATTATTGTAAAGTTCATAAGGTATTTGTTCAGAAGACTTAAAATGAATCCTATTTAAGATATAACAATCAAATAGAATTGCTTCTCCCCACATATTCGAGGGTAAGCATGAACTGTTAAATATAATATTTATCATCTCCTTAAGAGTTGTATTCTTACGTTCTGCTATTCTGTTTTGTTCTGGTGTATAAGGAACTGTAGTTTCGTGAACTATTCCACTCTTTTTACATAATTTTCTAAATTGAGAAGATTCATATTCACCTCTTCTAACCATTTTAAGTCTTTTAATTTTTATATTTAACTGATTTTCAACCTTAATTTTATACTTAGAAAAAACATCTAAAGCTTCATCTTTGTTCCTTAACAGATAGACTCTAGTCATCTAAAAAAATTATGTAATATTTTTTTCCACCTCTAGATATGTGATTTCTAAAATCACCTAAGTCACTGTGTATCAACTCTAATAGAACAGAGGATCGTTCTCGTTTAAAAGGTTTTTCAATGAATTTTGACTCTGCACATGTTTCACATTTATCGAATTCTTCATTAGATATATTAGGTAATAAACATAATCTTTTCATTTTCTTCAAAGATACTACATTTACATGACCTAATCAACTATGCCATAAATAAAATGGTTCAACGATATAAACAGAACTGAATGTCTTCTTCTTATTATTATTAGATACATTTATAATGAATAAAGTATCACTACAGTATCCCTTATCAACAAAAGTTTCATTCTTGGTCATTACAAGCTTATCTAAATCAAATATTAACTTAACACCAGCCTTATTGAGGAGCAAAATAGAGACCAAGTTTCTTCTAATGTCAGGCACATGTAAGACATCATTCAACATCAGAGTCTTTCCAGAAGTGAGTTTCAGAAGTATTTTTCCTTTCCCTACAACTGTAGATGTTCTAGCATTACCAATGAACACCTGTTCATCATCTCCTGATACTTGGTAGGAGATAAACATATTACGATCTTTGCACACGTGCCTAGTTGCACCAATGTCTAGTACCCACTCCAAGTTGTATATAAGGAATACTCCTGACACCACAGCTACTACTATGTCAAACTCATTGCATGTTTCTGTAAGATTAGCCTGTGGCTTATTTTAATTTTTCTTAAGCCTGCAAGTTTTAATATGATGCCCAGGCTTTGCACAGTTGTAACAATTTCCTTTTTTCTTGAATTGATTGTTTGTATTCTTCTTTTTTAGCCTATATTCATTTGCATAATGTTCAGGTTTGCCACAGTTAAGACATTTGCCATTTTTCCTATTATTATTTCTTCGACTTGATTCCACAAGATTCACCTTTGAATTTATCTCATTTTCATTTCTTTTTTGGTCGCTGATTCTATTGACCTCCTTTATTCGTATGTGTACGATAGTAGTTTCCAATAAAACACCATTCTTTTTATGTTTCATTTTATTCTTATATTATTTCCTGGAGGGCGGTAACTTTTCTATCAGCGCTCCTGACAAAAACGTTTCATCCAACTTAATTCTTTTTTACAATAATTCATTAACTAGATTTTCAAAATCATGAATCTGATTAGTGGCAGGTTTATCGTCTGTCATTTCATAACGAAGGAAATTAGCGATTGCATGTTTCTTAACGCCCGCATCTTCCAGAATGTACATACTTCATTTCTAAAGCAGTCCATATGTCTTTAGTAGACTCGTAAGAAGTATACACATCATATAGTTCATTGGACAGAGTTCAAAATATAATTTTTACAATTATTTTCATCCGCTACATCGGTTTGATTTGTTGGATCTATAGTAAATTATTCAGACAGAATATAAGAAACTTTAAGGGTGATTAGTGCGAATATAAGTTTCTCTTTACCCCGTTTAAAGCATTGTCAGGCAAACGGTTCAATTTTTGGCTAACTCGGCAGAAGTATTTATTGTTACGTTAGCCATAGTGTATTTAATCACAAATTTGATTTCAAGATTGTTAGAATATTTTGTTGAATTAAATATATTATTAAAAGATAGAGAATAAAAAAAAATGAGAAAAGACTTATTGGATTGAGTCGAGGCGTATAAATTACTCGGCTTGAAATCGAATTTACTCCCCTTAGATAGCTCCCAAGTGCAACAGGTTTCCAGAGCAATCGACCTCCAGAATACAACAACTATGACCTGGTCCCAGCGGTGCACTCACTGTATGCGAGATCGAACCACTTACAGTTTAACCTGAAAGTGTTGAGTTAACTCAGCGACAAACTCAGTAAAAATTCTTAAATCAGAATACAGAGAGAGTTTTATAAGAGGAGATCGGAGAAAATATTTTTTGTACTTTAGAAACAGAAATGGAAGTCCTTATATAGACTCTGAAGTGGTGCATTAAGGACCCTTTTGAAAGGGTTAGGCCATTGGGTTTAAACCAAACAGGTGTGATCAACCGGAACGGACACATCTCTGGTTTAAAACGAAAAATCACAAGTGCGAGTACACTCTCGCAAATAAAGTCTTGTAAGTACCCATACACACACACACCCACACGAGTGCACTCGCACCCGCACCCACACCGAGCCTAGCCTGTCGCGTCGCGCACACGCACATAGCTCAGCTCGGAGCACACGTGTGTGGTCAATGACATAGATTAGAACTATTGGCATAGCCCCCGTAGGACCAAATTCACATGCCCCCTAAATAGAGTTTAAGCCTAAGGCAAAAAGCCTATCTTATATACAAGATGATTTCCTTTGGTAAATTTGATGGGTGACAAAACTCACAACTCAAAAGCAACAAAATTTAAAATGTGGAGGGAAATCGAAAATTTTGAAAATCTAATTTTAATGTTAATTTTGAAACAAAATATAACATAACTCAAAATTAAAATTTTGCAATATTAACTATCTTGTTTTTTCCTTCGGATTTTGACCACTCATTACTTTACTTTTGGGAATCCGTTAGATATCGATTAATCTAATGGTTAAGATTGCTCAATAGGTGTGATTTTAAATATATGATCCATCAACAATGGGACCCACAATTTAGATGGTCTAGATAGCTTAACATCGTTGCTAAATGCGAGGAGGATGAGTTACCACCATTTTTTAGGTGGTACAAAATTACCGTTGGAATCTACACTAGCAAGTAGATAGATTCATGAATTTCCGAAGGAACGGAGAAAAATAAAATCCATACCTTTGCCTAAATTTCTTTCCTTGAACGATAATTCAATAGAGACATTCATTTCACAGCCTCCAGCTAACACGACCCCGAAAAAAAAAAAAAAAAACCACTAGAATTTTACAAAGAAAATGGAAATAGAAAGTGGAAAAAAATAAAAACTGAAAGAGAGGAATCAACGCATCCATAACTAACATATACATGTACATACATGAAAACGAATCCGACATCTCCAATTCAAAACGTCAGGCAAGAGTTCTTGACGTCGTAATTCATCTTCTCCAAGTTTGGCAAGACCGCGAACTGAATCATTGGCGGCGGCCCGCAGATGAGCGCCAACGAATCACTGCCGCCTTCAGGAATGTGCTCCCGTAGAATGCTCTCTGTGATGTAACCGATACTGTATTTCCATCCTTCCCTCTTCGGTTGGCTGAGAACATACCAAAGCTTCACGTTCGGGTACTTGTCGGCCCACTCATCGAGCTCGTCTCTCAAGAGAATGTCGTCCTCTGACCTGTTCGCGTAGACCACATACATCTCCGTTTCGTCGCTTGGGTCTTTCAAGATGGCCTGCATCACCTGATAGATGGGCGTGATCCCAGTTCCCCCCGCAAGCATTGCAATCCGCCTCGCGTACTTGTGCTTGCCGTGGACTAGGAAGTTCCCGCTGCCCGTGTACTCGATGTGCCCGAGCGGACCCTTTATATCCAGCGTGGAGCCAATCGGCAATGAGTCGAGGTACTGCGACATTATCCCGCCATTGGGGAACTTGGGATGGACGCCCTTGAAATAGATCTTGACGACAAGATCAAAGTAGCCGACCTCATCGATGGAGCTCGTTGGGGTGTAAGCACGCATGCATAGCTTGCCTTCGATAGTGGGGCAGAGGAAGATGTGCTTCCCAACAGGCAAGCCGAGTACCTGGTCGGAAGATGGCAATTCGAAGTGGAAGAGGCGGACGTCGTGAGAGAGGGAGATCTTGGAGACGAGCTTGCATGGGATCTTTTGACCTGGTATCAGGGCGGCAGAGCTTCTAGTCACGGAGACTTCATTGATGGTGTCTAAGTGAGAGAAGTTAGAAGCGCCATGGATGGTGCTGTTGGGAGAAGAGGAGTCGGAAGTGTAGCCGGTGGTGATGAGCTCGCCGATTCGATAGTCTTCGAGCATGGTTTTGGCCTTGTCGGAGTGGATTGCGTCGAACTCTTCGGTGCAATCCGTGCCGGCGTTGATGAGGATGCTGTCGGTGCCGCCGGGGTGGTCCTTGAGGAAGCTGGTGCAATCGTAGACGTGGCCGTGGACGACGATCCACGCCGAGCTGTCAGAGCTGTGCTTTTTCACCTCCGACATGGAGAACTGCTTCACTGACGTGTTCATGAATGGCGTCGACGAACTCTTCTTCATGTTCCTCGCCTCCGCGGCCGTCTCCATGTGCTTCTGGTGGGCCATCCATCCGCCCGACTGGTTTCCGGGCAACGTTGGATGCTCGAACACCAGCCCGATCTCGCCCCTCTTCGGCTTGCACCCATTCGTCTTCACCCGGAACCAGCAGTTATTCATCATGCCCTGCGAACCATGCGAGAGCGGCGCACGTTAGTGAGGTGCCCCCTTAAAATGCGCGCCTGTATAGGAGGTTGGGAGACGGATTGCGTACTACCCCCGCCCGTCCCTAGCTCCTTCCGTGGGCGGGCCCATCGGTACGTATTTGTACATCCAAACCGTCTATCCCTTTTGTCAGATTATTTTAAAGCTTCTAGATAAAAATAGCCAGATCCAACGATCAATTGGACCACACCACATATAACTCTTACATTTAATGTAATTGACATTTAATGCCTTGTGCGTTGTAATGCAACCAAGCTTATTATTTGTGTGGTCCACTTGACCGTTGGATATGCCTCATTTTTGTGTTAATGCCTTAAAATAAACTAAGAAAAAGAATTAAGGGTCTGGATGTATACATACATCACCGTGGGCCCGCCCACAGAACTGCCCGTTCGGAGCTAGGGAGGGGCGTGGACAGTACGCAATCCGCGTCCCGTGATTGGGAGGTGCGCCCGCCCACAGAGCTGCCCGTCCGAAGCTGACAGCATGGATAACTGTATTTTCGCATCGGTAGGTGCGCCGATTCAGTCAAGTCGCGAGCGTGGGGCCACATTCATGTTGTTGTATATCCACGCGGTCCATCTGTTTTTCCATTTCACTTTCGGAAGTGGGTCCAAAACTCAAGCAAGGCGCGCTACCCGATGGAAGGCTTTGGGCCAAAAAAAATCATCCAAATCGACGGTTCAGGTGGGCCAGGGAACAATGGAGATTAGACGCAGCCAAACTTGTATGTGGGGCCCACCATGGTATGTATCTTTTCCCATAACCGTTCATCAGGTCATGTGATTAATCATGATGAAGGGATAATACAAGCCGAAGCTCGCACAAATTTCCATTGTTCACGATGGTGTGGCCCATCTCAGTTTTTCATGGGAGTGGATTTCCCATACAGAACATTGTGGGCCCAAAGAGCTTGGGTATTTTACACGCTGAGTAAAACAGGTGGCGTACGTTTCTGGTCCGCAGGAAGGGGACATTGAGAATTTTAATCCGAACCGATACCGTCCTCATGCACGATATTCCGGTTCTTTGACTTCGTAAAAGTGGTGCCCATGGTTTAGGTGATCAAAACCTGTCTGAGGGCCCCACCACAAGTGGAACATGCTAGAAAGTCCTAGCCATTCATCAGAGGAAAAAAATAAAAAAAAAAAAAAGTCTAAAGATCAGTTCTCTAGAATCTCCCTATCTTCGAGACCCGGGAAGCATGGGTGGCTCGGAAGCGGATTGGCTGGTGTACCACACGTGTCGTGCGAAGACAAGCACTGACACTCCTCGAACTCTGAGTTATACGAACAGTTAAAAGGAGATCAAAGTTGGATGGCCCCACATTGATGTATTTATTATATCAACACCGTTCATCTATTTTTAGAGATTATTTTAGAGCATCACTAAAAAAATGAATCATATCCAAAGATCATGTGGACCACACCACAAATAGCAGTGGAGATAATTTTCACCGTTGAACAATTCGTAGGACCCACCATAATGTTTATTTTCCATCCAATCCGTTGGAATGAATAAGAAAAACAAATTTCATATTGATCCAAAACTTTTGTGATCTCAAAAGGGTTTCAATGGTAGACGTTCAATCCCTCACTGCTTCTTTCAGTACCGTACACTTGATAGTTATATTTTTCTCATTTTTCGTCTCAAGCCTTAACACGATCTCGCCAAACGTGGTGTGGTACACCATCCAATCCGCTTCCGGATGGCTCATCCGTTGTGAGGCCACCATCATATCAACCGCCTGTATAATCAAACAGTAGGTTCCTACCCGTACAATTCCAATGACTGGATGAGACTAATAAATAAAAAAACTCACCATGAGATTCCAGATGAGCTTCTCCGGCTGGGTGTTTAGGGTCTCGTCCCAGGCTCGGACCGCAATCTCCTTGGCCCCCAGCAAGTCCAGCACCTCCACCTCCAGCGACCAGAAGCACCAGCACCAGTACTTGCCGTACTTGTTGGGCTTCTCTGGGCGGTCGATCTCGCACACGTACCACGTTTCTCCACCGTCCATCGTAACCTCCACCCTCGTCACCTTCTTGCCTCCACCTGGGATTTCCCACACAAGCAGACAACAACCGACGGTCATGATCGGCGTAAAGAATCTGCATAGATTAGATGAGACCTCCGATCCACCGAGTAATGTATATCTCTTAAATCAACACCGTCCAACCATTTTGAAAGCTTATTCTAGAGCATGATCCAAAAAATGAAGACGATGCAAATATTAGATAGACCACACCACATGAAACAGTGGTGATTCAATCCCCACCATTAAAAAATTGATCGATTCCACCGTAATGTTTATTTGTCATCCAACCTGTTGATCCATACAAATATCATCTTGATCCCAAGCTTTTGCGACCTATAAGAAGTTTTCAACGGTCAATCACACTGTTTCCTGTACTATGAGACACTCCACGTCGTGTACTTGTACCGACGTTGTTATCCATAACTCAAAGTGGTAGACTGAGTGAAAAGTACCTCGTTTGAAGGTATCTATCCCTCGTGGGGGGTGGAAGTGTGAACTGACAGTGGGGTGTGCTCAAATAAAATTTTAAAAAAATAAAAATAAATAAATAAAAATCAGAAGCATGACGAAATGATATACGACTTGTTTCGGTGTTTGAATGCGTGATGCGGTAACGACAAAAAGAGGAGAAGCAGCTTTCTTTAAGCGGTCATCATCTCCTCTCTCCCCGGGGATGCTTCGTACATAAAATTCGAGATTCGCACAAGGAGATATCAAAGAGGAGAATCGCTCGACACGTACAAATTTGGCCCAAACGTACAAGATCTTGACCATTTAAAAAGTTGGAATCTTTGTTTATATCTCCATCCAATGATTCGGAATTCTATAATCATCTTTTATGTCACACTTAATTTTTAACAATAGCCATCAGTAATCATCTTTTGACAGTGCTTCTTATATGACTTTTTTATAGATTTTATGATTGGACCCACCTAAACAATAGACCCGATCTCGTACACGTTTGATGATTTTTCCAATATCCCGCGATTCGCGTACTTGATCTCTTGTTGCGCGAAGCGCCAAAGCATAAATAGAAAGAGTAGCCTAGTGGCTGGTGCCTCTACATATTCAGTTACCAACCACAGCTGTCTGTGGTTTTAGATTCCAGGCCCACTTAATACCTAAAGCCCACTTCATCTCGATAAACCCAGTTCCGGTTCATCGCCACTCACTTAATCAGAACCCGCATTGTTGGCACAATCTGGACTGTCCACCGAGTAGCCCCCACTATGGACACTCTGAATAAGAAAACAAAATCCTAAACAATTGATCCATTGACCAACTTTCATTTCAACCGTCAGTTTAAAATCCAACCAACTAGGACAGACCGTGTACTGTAAATGGGCCATCCAAAGTGGGCTCCTACAGATAAACAGTCAAGATTCGCAGAAAATACTGCAACGAACCAAATCAATTCATCACCAAATGAACCAAACTCCACCAGAAAAGAACCATGGAGCCCACAAAAACACAAACCACATAAAATATAAAAATTTACAATCTATATATAAATATAATAATTAAGAGAGAGATTCCTCTTACCGGAATATGCATAGCCTTTCAAAGTATACGGCCGTTGTGTAGTCGCTGAATTGATGGGAAGAATCTCTTCATGACACGGAGTCGTTATAACGGAGTTTATATTCAGCTCGTTTATTATATACTCGGGCTTATACCACCATGCTAAAACAACACAAACCACGCACAAAAAAATAAAAATCAGAACAGTACCAAAATGTACCTCTGAAACACTAAAAAACAGAATGGAAGGGCCAATCTATCAAAAAAAAAAAAATGTGGTGGTATTCATACCTTCGGCATTTGCCAGCTCATCATCGACATGAGAAGGAAGAACTCTATTATCTTTGAAATGGTAATAGTTCTGCGACTCTTCGGTGGTTACGATGATCCTCTTTAGCCACTTCACCATCCGCCCTCCGATGAATCCTGGTATGATCATACGGACAGGATACCCGTGATCTGGGGCCAGGACCTCTCCGTTCTGCATGTAAGCGAGGATGATGTCTCGGGCTGGGTCCATCGCAATCTCCTTCCTCAAGCTCGTCCCGTACTTGGTCCCGCCTCCCTGGGGCAGATCCTCGGCTCCTTCGAAGCACACGTTTAGTGCGCCCTTAGATCGGCTGTGAATCCCGCACCGTTTAAGCACGTCCCTGAGCCGTACGCCGCGCCAGACGGACGTCGATACGCCTGCAGCTCCCCAATTGAATCCGATCGTCTGTTTCACCATGTTCTGCTCCTTGCGCCGATTTCCGGCGCAGACGAGCGTGACGGGGAGCTCGCGGGCTGGGAATTCGTCCACGAGTTGGTCCATGGTGAAGCGTGTGGGCCGCTTCACCAGCCCGCAGACCTCGATCGTCCACTCATCCCACGACCCCTTCGGGACCGGGCCGTGGTTGCGGACGTAGTGGAGAGACGACGGCGTTATGAAGCCGTGGTGCATGAGCCGGGTCAGCGGCGGTTCGCAGTTGAAGGGGTGCTTGCCGGTAAGACGGATCAGGGACGGATTTCGCTCGATCCAGCTGTCGGCAGTCCCCTCATCTCTCGGGTCCGAGATCGGCGGCTCAATCTCGTTCTCCGCCTTCTTGTAGGACTTCTTCCAGTCAGTTTCCTCGTCGTTGTCGCTCGAGGAGTCCTCGACGAGGGTCTTGGTTTTCGTAGCCGCCGTGGGGAAGCTACAACCTCGAACCGGGGAGTCGGGCCGGCGGCTTGGATGTGGCTGGGAGGTTTTGAACCGGTTCAGGCCGGGTTCGAGGTGGGCGAACTGCCGTTTTTCCACGGACGCTGCCATGAGGAAAAAGAGAAGCTCTTCGCTTCTTCTTTTTGCTTCTCTCTCTTTTGCCCCTCTCGCCTTTCTGGCGCATCTATTTTGACAAAAGGTTACGAGGGCGCTCTGGTAGTTATATAGGGCTCGTGGGCGAGAAACGTGCTGGAGTGAGGACACGCGGCCCAACAGAGATACTGACGTAAGGGCGTGTTTAGGCGGTGGGATTAGAAGTGATTAGGTGGATTCAAAAAACATAATTATTACCCATGGGACATGGCAGGGATTGTCCCCTATTGCCATGGGACAAAGATTAATTCCATGCTTAATTTGTTAGTAATACGGTTGTACATTGAATGGATATACCCACCATCATTTGAAATTACTAAAAATAACATACATGTGTTATATCTATACCGTTCATTTGTTTTGTAACCTCATTTTATGGCCTGGGCCTAAAAATGAGGTAGATCCAAAACTTATGTGGCCCCAAAGAAGTTTTTAACGGTAAGTATTTAATCCCCGTTGCTTTCTATGGTGGGGTCCACTTGAGCTTTAGATTTACCTGATTTTTTGGCCCGTGCTCTAAAATAATCTCAAAAAATGGGTAGGCGGTGTGGATATAGCCCACATATCATGGTGGGACCTACGCAACTTGCTAACATTGAGTGAAATTATCACGGACCGAATGCAAATCCATCTAATCTAATTCCAAGCTTTTACATTCTTCCCAAACATGGAGTGGAATTGGCAGAGGACCAGATGAATCCCTTCCCACCTAATCCCTTCTAATCCCACTGCCCAAAGTAGGGCTGAAAGTTTGGCAGGTTGAACTGTCTAACCCGTGACCGACCCGACATTGGGTTGGGCTTGGGCAAGATGTATCAAGTCCGATCTCAGACTTGGGTTATACAAACACCAACCCAATAAATCTTGGGTTGGGCTCGGATTGAGGTCTTGGGTTGCCTGACCCGGCTCGAACCCGATCAATATATAAGTTACTTATAAATTATAATTGAGTGTGGTTAGTATGTGTTGAAGACATAGGAAATTCCGATGTTGTCGAGTCTCATTGGTCCGCATCATTTCCGATGACTTAAGCTAACCAGAAATGTTGGATTTCTCTCTCCCAAGTAAGTTGTGTGCTATACAACACAACTTTTAAATGAGTAGTTGTCCTATATTTTAGCTTGTTTGTTTAGAATAAATGAAGTTCTTTAAGATAAATAACTACATATATAATTAATATATAAAATTATAAATAAAAAAAATAAGACATGTATTAAAGTATAATAAACTAATGCAATCATTAAAATATTAACATATATCCACCTGACCAACTCGGCCAACCCGACCGAACCCGCTTGGGTTGGGCTTGGGTTGAGAATTCCTAACCCGAGGTTAGGTTGGGTTGGGTTAGGGTTGAGGTACAAGAACCTTGGGTTGGGCTAGGGTTGAGCACCAACCCGCCCGACTTTCAGCCCTAGCCCAAACATGCCCTAATATTTTCAGGGAAAATCTGTAATACTCTGGCAGAGTGGGATGGATGATACACAGGCTCGCTCTTAGAAACTACTTAAAAGTTGTATACGTGGCACACAAGTAAATTAAATTAAACAGTACACATTATGTGTAGCATTTTATATTGATTATGAGACAAAAACGACGAGATTACTTGGATAGCTTACTTCTAGATTTGTGAACATTTATTGGACGGTTAAAAAAGAAAAGCATCCAATGGTCTTTTCCAGTGTCCACGAATCAGAGGCTTGGATTGTTCAAGCAAATCTGATTCTCGGGTGTAATTTAACTCTAGCGTGTTACAGTATTTAGCTTTAATTTGAATCAACATATACCACACATGTATGATTTTTTAGTGCCAGTGTATCAACCGTCTTAACAACCAGAGTAGCAAATAATTCCCCTTATGAAGAAGATTGGCTGGTATTAGAGTTGGGCATCGAACCAGTCGGATCGGATTGGATCCAACTCGACTCGGTCCGAGTTCTGCATGGCTTGACCCGAACTTGATCCTATCCAGGACCGAGTGCGGTTCATCTGACTTGAGCCGATCCTAACCCATGCTGGCCTGACCCAATCCAAGTCCGACTCGGATAGGAAAACCAAGTCGGATCGGATTGGGTCAGGCTCTGATCGGAGAGGGATGTCCACCCTTGATTTTTGTTGGGGTAGGGGGGACCATCGTGTTGAGTATAGGCAATTCAGGCCACATAGACCTTTCGGATATTTTGAATGAATGGTCAGGAAAAAAATCAGGTCATTTTTCGACTCGTCTTCTTCTTCTTCCTCTTCTTCTTCTTCTTCTTCTTTTAAATTTAAATAATCCTTAATTTGCTTCAATGCAAGCATTATTCATGGTGTAAATATCAATGGCGAAAATCTGATTGCTTTTATAGGCATACCGATCTCCAAATAGCCGTCTTTTGATTCTTCTTTAGAATCATACGATTGAAATTTAAGCAACTCCAGCAGTCACTTCCTCCTTTAGTTTCTGTAATGATCATAGTGGAAATACAAAACAAACAGAGAATTTATGGCATTAATGGGGCTTCAATGCAATTTGAAAATCAAAAAGATTTTATCCAATGAACAGTTTCACTTACGTTGGAGAGATGTACCCACGAATCAAGCGTCTTGAGAGCTTTCCCTGATTGATGTGTTTCACGAGCAAGGGCGACCTCGTCCGCAAGGTTGCTTGTGCACCCGCTAACTAAGAGAGCAGTTTCTACGTTTAGGATCTAATTGTTCAAGCAAGAGGACTGTTCAGATATTTGGATTAGATACTGAAATTGATTTTTTTCAAAGAAAATAAAAGAAAAAAGAATGGAGGGAAAACTGAGATTTTGAGTAGAAAAGAAGGGAAAATTAAGATTTAGACCCTTCGAATATTTTGAATGAAGGGTCCGATACCTAGCTCTAATTATATATATAGGTAATACATCTGGTCCGGTCCGAATCAGATCGAATCGGTTCCAATCGGATCGGATTTCGGATCGATGCGGTCCGATTTAACATTAACCTGAACCTGACCGAATTAACGGTCGAATCTGCCTGATCCTGCTCGAACGTGACCAATGTAGGTCGTCGGTTCGGCTCCAATCAGGTCGAATCCACCAGATCAGGTCAGACATGCCCAGCTCTAGCTGGTGTACCACACACCAGCTATATAGTTGATGTATTAACGTCAACAAGTTTTGTGAGTCTAATCATGAGGTACGTGTTATATCCAAACCGTCCATCCATTTGGCAAGCTCATTGTAAGGCTTAAGACTAAAAATAAGACAGATATAACTATCAAGTGGACCACATTGCAAAAAGCAGTGGGGGATTGAACATCTACTATTGAAACCCTTTTAGGGATCACAGAAGTTTTGGATCAATATGAAATTTGTTTTTCCTCTTCATCCCGGTCTCTGTGACCTTATGAACAGATTGGATGGAAAATAAACGTTATGGTGGGCCATACGAATTTTTTAACAGTGAAAATCATTATCCCGCTGCTAATTTTTCATGTGGTCTAGTTGATCTTTGAATATGATTAATTTTTTGGATAATGATCTAAAATGATCTCAAAAAATGGATGAACGGTGTGGATATAATAAATACATCACTGTGGGGCTCAGGTAACTTTGATCTCATTTGAACTGTTCGTAAACTCGGAGCTCGAGGAGCGCCAGCACTTGTCTTCGCACGACACGTACCTACACCAGCCAATCCACTTCCCCTTCGAGAGCAGGTGGGGAAAGCAAAACCCATGTTGCCTCGTACTGACTTGTGGGTCGTTGATCCTGGATAGCGGGGAAACGGATTGGCTACTCCCCCTGACAGCAGACAATGGCTGGTGGTCGGTGCTCCGTGGGACTCACCATGATGTATGTGTTTCATCCATTCCGTCCATCTATTTTTAAAGATAATTATACCATGCGAGACCAAAAATGAGGTATATCCTAATCTCAAGTGGACCACATTACAGGAAACCGTGTTGAATGAGCGTCGACCATTAAAAAGATTTTGAGGGCCATAAAAAGTTTTGGATCAAGATGATTTTTGTTTTTTCCCTTCATCTAGGCCTGTATGACCTAATCAATAGATTGGATGTCAAATAAACAGTATGGTGGGCCATAGGAGGATTTTAATGGTGGATATCCAATCACTATTGTTTTCATGTGGTGTGGTCCACATGAGATTTATATCCCTCTAATTTTTGGATTAAATCCCTATTAAAAAATGGATGAACGAAATGGATGAAACACATACATCATGGTAGGGCACACAGAGCACCGACCACCAGCCACGGGGCTGGTGTCGGGGGAGTAGCCAATCCGTTTCCGGATGGGGGACGGCCCAGCCTCGAAAACATGTGGGCCATAGGAGGTTTTTAATGGTGGATATCCAATCACTACTGTTTTCATGTGGTGTGGTCCACATGAGATTTATATCCCTCTCATTTTTGAGCCCTAAAATGATCTTAAAAAATGGATGAACGGAATGGATGAAACACATACATCATGGTAGGGCCCACGGAGCACCGACCACCAGCCACGGGGCTGGTGTCGGGGGAAGTAGCCAATCCGTTTCCGGATGGGGAACGGCCCAGCCTCGAAAACATCTTCGGCTTTGGAGCTTGACCTAAGCATCTGCGTCATTCAATGCGTTCATTTTCCCTCTGTCGCGACTCACAAGTCATCGTGTGTCGCCACCCACCGGGACCACATGCTAGTGGTTCTATATACGAACCGTCCATGTTCTTAAATATACAGAAAGTATTGGGCAAATTAAGCTGAACAGATGATTGCGATCATCTTTATCTGTTGATGAATTTATAAACAAATGGCTCTCATTCAACTCTACGAATCAGATCTATGTTTCATTACTGAAGCTAGATTAAGGGGGAGTAACTTACTTATTATAGTAACGAATAATATAGATGGTTCAAATCATCAGAACATCTCAATATGTGGGCCCCAGTGGGTGGCGATGTACGCTGGTCTGTGACACGACGGACGCAAAATGATCAAAATTAAAAGAGAAATTATCCCGTGCTCAAGCACTCACTATAAGAGAGATTGGCAATGCATGCATTGGGCCCTTGGACAGTCCAATCGATCGATCTGATCCGTCCATTAGTTCTAAAACGTTTTTCCTTAGCTATACGACGAAAATAACACTGATCAAATGAACCCATCCATCGATAGACAGTGATCCGGCTGACTACCAAGCAGGACCTCCTAATGGGGAAACTGCTGTAGTCTGCGGGAACATGAAAATAGTTTACACCCTTGGTCCCACAGGTCGAACAAGACTGACATGCAAAATGGCTGGACCAACCTATGTACTGAGAACCCAATTGAAAACGAGTGAGCCTACGGGCGAGACCCATCTTACTCACAATGAGAGCTGGGTACCAACTTATTTGGTGTCTGATAGACTACCGAATCAGACCGATTAATTAAACATATTTTCCAGATATCTTTTTCCCCGATTACAACATGCGATCACCATCAGATCAGACGATCTTAACCGTTCTGTCCTTGGAAACATCTATCCTCATATGAGGACCGTGGATGGAGTGCGATGTTACGATGTCGACATCTGATTTTGCCTATTAATTTTGAGTGGTTCCGATTAACTCATCCGTCGTGGACACCCTGATCCATGGCTCAAGTGGTAGACTGAGTGAAAGATACCTCGATTCAACACTTGAGGTATTGGTATCGTTAGGTATCTTTCACTCAGTCTACCACTTGAGCTAAGGATCAAAGGGGAACGAATTGGCTACTCCCCCTAACACCAGCCAATGGCTGGTGGTTGGTGCTCTGTGGACTCCAACATGATGTATGTGTTTCATCCATGCCGTCAATCTATCTTTTGAGATCATTTTATAATATGAGACAAAAAATGAGGTACATCCAACTCTCAAGTGGACCACATTACAGGAAACAGTGTTGAATGAGCATCGACCATTAAAAACTTTTTGGGGGCATAAAAGTTTTGGATCAAGATGATCTTTGTTTTTTCCCTTCATCTGGGCCTGTATGACCTAATCAACAGATTTGATTTCAAATAAACAGTACATTGGGCCTTAGGAGTATTTTAATGGTGGATATCCAATCACTATTGTTTTCCTGTGGTGTGGTTCACCTGAGATTTATATCCATCTAATTTTTTTGATCAAGCACTAAAATGATCTTTGAAAATGAATAAACGGAATGGATGAAACACATACATCATGGTGGGGCCCACAAAGCACCGACCATCAGCCACCGGGCTGGTGGCATGGGGAGTAGCCAATCCGTTTCCGGATCAAGGTGTCCACGAAGGATGAGTTTTGTGAGGTGTAATAACAAAGCTAACAAAAGAAAAAGAGAAAAAAAAAAAAAAAAAACTCATCCGTCGTGAAAACTCGTATACATCACACGTGGCATAGATGCACACTGATCAAGATCGTCCAAATGGTCACGGTTGCAGATGGGACATGCGCTAGCACTTACACTGTTCAGATGATCCTAACCATCCAATTGGTGCCAGACTCCGTCCATCATGCTGCCAATATTTGGACGGTTCGGCGCATGTATGTTACAGGAGTTGCATTTTCTTGTCTAGTCAAAAGGAAGCCACTAGTTCTAGTCTACCAATACCAGCCTACCGTAGTACTAGATTATTATTCACTCGGGAGCGGCTTAGGTGGATCCCGGACTGTGGGGCCCAACTTGATAAGTGCACCCTACATTCAAGCTGTCCATCCATTTTAATATATCATTTTAGGTAATGATCCCAAAAATTAAGCTAATACAAATCGAAGGTGGACCACACTACAGGAAACAGTGTTGATTGAATATACACCATTAAAAACTTCTTTAGGGCCACCATAAATTTTATTTTACATCCAACCTGTTGATAAGGTCATAAAGAACAGGATGAAGATATCACATATCTATAAGCTTGATCCGATACTTTTCTGGCCTACAAGAAGTTTTTGCTGGTCAATCATTACTGTTTCCTATGGTGTGTTCCACCTGACATTTAGATCTTCTTCATTTTTAGAAACATGCCTAAAATGAGGTGTGAAAATGGATGGACAGCATGGATGTAAGGTACATACATCACAGTTGGCCCCAACAGTCAGAGATCCACCGAAACGGCGCCCCTCTTCACTTTGATGTATTGTACTTTTAATACGAGAAATGTGGCTGTATCAGATGTCATGGAACAGCCATTTTTCCTGCCAACATGTCTCATGTGTAGAATATCCTATCCATGCAAAAGGTGGGCCACACCATGATGATCACCTGATCTATAAATCAGTCTGATCAGCTCATTGGGTAATCCATTGAAGTAAAATGAATCATACCATTCGTTGTCCCATTCGACAAATGGGTCCTCTTGATTTTCATATCAGGCAATCAACACGGCATGATGCACCTTTTGCACGGATTGGATACTACATATTGGCCGGAAAAAAGACTGTATCGTAACTTCTGATACGGCATCATTTCTCTTTTAAATAACACAAATAAAAACTGACCGTGTTGTGTGTACTGGAAGTAGTCCAAACGAGTTAAACCCGTGACATCAAATACAGAACTTTTGAGTATTATGGTATGGAAGGTTTTTTAATTCCATTTTTTCCTCTCTTTTATATTGTTTAAGCTAATTAATCAGTGCTTAAACCTTTAATTAGAGAAAAGCATCAACTGCTCTGGCGGAGTATAGCCATCTTACACATGCACGCAGGCCACGTACACGTGGCAAGCATTTCCTTCGATCAAAACCGTCCTAATTGTGGGCCCCAATGTGTATATGGGGCAGAAGACATTCCCAATCTCCACGGCTGAAATCTTTTTAGTTGGTCTATTCGTTTGCGGTGGCCGCAAATCAGACATATAGGATCATCCATTCAGTGGATTTTTAGCCAGGCTAAGTGGCCCACTGATTCAGACGGTTCAAACCGATTTGCATGTGTGACACGTACGGATGGGCCATCATAACTGCTAACCTATCAAAAATGTATTATTATAAATAAACACAAGGTGATTAAGGTAATTAACGGGGGGTATGTGGAAGAGAATGAATGGTTGAGAGAGAGAGGTGATGAGAGGGGTGAGAAGTGGCGGATGGAGGATTCCAATAGCCAAGGATAGCTTTCGGAGGGTTACAACTTACAACTCCAACTCCCAAGGTGACTCCCGGCTACTCCAAAGAGCCAACGTCCCCTTTTCATACACGGCCAGCCACACCTAGCTAGCAGGCACAGCCGCCCTCAGATGTGGCCCATACCAAAAGACTTACCTTCGCCACCCAATTTCCCCTTCCGTCTCCCTATCTTGCCTTTTTTGGGAAGGGTTGTACCATCATTTTACTACAATTGTCTGTGCCACACGTGGATTCTATGGTTTCTGGTCATGGCTATTCTACTCCCCCGCATGAGTGTGAGAGATCAGGACCATCCATCACGTGGGTTGCACCGCATATGCTAAATGGCCCAAAAAAAAAAAAGGGCCGGTTCGGTCACTGCGTGCACCACATGCGTGCGTTGAGCATCAAATGCAGGTCAGGCTTTTATGACCATCCATTTTCGTGAGGCCCGCTGCTGGGTTGGGAAGTGGGGCCCACCGGATGAATCGCATGGTCACTTACAGAGACACGTGGCACGTTGGGACGTTTGGGGAGAGTAGATCCGTACGTTATCTTCTGTCAGTCAAAAAAAGTGTCGTGGTTAGAATAATGCCAACGCCAATGGCCACGGTTGTAAAAGAGAATGGTGCCCAACTTCAGCTGCTGTAATTAATGAGAATCTATCTAAGAGAAAAGATTCCCTGTACAATAGATCCTTAGTCTTTCTCCGGTGGTAGATTTCGAGGAGTTTCAACAACAGTCAAGAGTTCGAATGTCCATAGGTGGTAAAATCCACTACGGCGTGAGTGTGTGGGGTGTGTGTGCGTGTGTAAAAAACATAAATATAAATATAAATTAAAAAAAATAATAAAGAATAATAGAACACCGATGGTCAGGAAGGAAAGATAGTTACAGGTTTTTTTTCCAACCGAAGATACCTCGAAAGATGCTCTGAAGATCCTTTCCGGAGAGAGACAGTTCGATCATTGATCCAGACCGTTCATCTGGTAGGATAAAGCGGTAATCATCTATCTTGCAAAAATCGCAGTGATCAGACAGTAGACCTACGCTTCACATTGATGATCGGACGCTTAGGTATGACCAATACATTATTGGAGGTGACCCCTATCCTACCAAATGTAGGTAGGACCATCCTCTGGCCACGATATGTTGGTACTATTCTGCTTAAATGCGGATTGGCTGCTCTCTACAGCTGATGTGTTGACGTCAGCAAATTCTGTGGGTCAAATCGTGAGGTATTTGTTATATCCAAACCACCTATCCATTTAGTTAGCTTGTCTCAAGGCTTGAGCCAAAAAAAAAAAAAAAAAAAAAAAAAGACAACTATAAAGATCAATTGTACCACACTGCAAAAAACAGTGGGGGATTGTATGTCTACCATTGAAATCCTTTTGGGGTCACATAAGTTTAGGATCAATATGAAATTTGTTTTTCCTTTTCATTCATGTATTTTTAAACTTATTAACGGATTAGATGGAAAATAAATGTTATGGTAGGCCCTACAAATTTTTTAACGGCAAAAATCATTATCCTAGCTGCTATTTTTGGTGTGGTCCATTTGAGCTTTGGATATGATTCAATTTTTGTCTAATGCTCTAAAATGATCTCAAAAAATGGATGAATCGGCATGGATATAATAAATACATCATTGTGGGGGCCATGTAACTTTGATCTCATGTGAACCGTTCGTACAACATGGAGCTCGAGGCCTCGTCTTGGCACGACACGTATCTACACCAGCTATATAGCTGGTGTGGGTACACCAGCCAATCCGCTTTCCCTACCCACACGCGTATTGCGCATGCACTTTTGACCGTTCAAAAAAGTGGGCTATGAGGGGACCACCTAATGGTACAAACCCAGTGAACCACCCAAATGAGACATCTCAGCTATCTAAGAAGTTGTATCAGCACTCATATGGTTTCCCATCCCATGCACGTGTACCATTGTATCTTTCATTGCATTTTTATTTTTTAGCTCTGTGTATGCGTCATGACTACCTTTACCTTTTTAATTTGTTACCGCCATTGGTAGCAGTCGGCTTCAAAGAAACCGTCACCTCTTTGCTCTTGTCATGGATGGTGGTGATTGTGTGGTCATCAGTTATTTTTTTGGAAATTTTACTAACTCCCACCTGCTTTTGTCCTTGGTGCTTCCTCATCCGTCCCTTTTAATGCAATGGAATTTGCTTGATCCTTAAGGATATGTATAGGAACTCCCAAAAACTTACTATTCCAAGATCCTTCATGTCCAGTGGATGGATGATATGAAATGGCTAGGGGTTCTTTGGAAATCCACCGTATGCACCCGGTTAGCGATTTGGGTTATTCGGATTTTGTATTTTTCAAAATTATTATGCATTTAGGATATTTTTATTTTTAGTTTTGCACACGATGAGAGAGTGCGTGGCAAACCAAGTGCATCGGTAAAACATGAGGATGAGTTTTAAAGTGATCACGGAGTTTTAAAATGAAAATGTATATTTGAATCGTATAACGTCATTTGTCATTCTTAAAGACATCGAGAACTTGTTTTTTTTTTTCTTTTATCACCGTGTAAAGCATGAGGAGGAGAATCGAACTCGCGTAGGTGTTCTTTTATCTTCTCTTATTCCATAGATGCCTAGGATCTCTTTTTTCATAAGGTAGTTCTATGTCTATTTTTGGCACTTTTAGTTAGTATATAATTTTAATTATCTTTACAGTAGTCTATTATCAAGTTTACTTCATCTCTATCAAATTTCACTAGATTTCATGTTATAGAAAAATTCTAAAATTTCTACAAGTAGCAGCTGTCCGAACTAATAATTTTTGGACAGTTGTCACATCAACCTTGATTTAACTATATTAAAATTTTTATTATATTTTTTACTTATTTTTTTTTATGAAACTAGACTTATCAAGCTTCAATCTGGATTTTGAATCACCTAAATCGGAGTTATATTGAGGGAGATATGACTTTTTTAAGTCGGTCGAAAACTGTAAAAAACTGCAGCAAGAGTCCACCAAATTTTGGTGCATCGGCGGCACGCTACTGGACCCGACCGCAAGCCTCGCGGTCCGCTGGACCGTCTGGTGGTGATTCTGTCACCCGATATTTGAAATGGGTGTATTTTGCAACCTGCAATGAGTTATTCGACGTGCGATATATGATTTTGGGGTAGGAGAAGCTAATCTATCCAAATAACCTATCTATTTTATGAGATTTCATAAGATTAATGGTCAAAAACTCATTTTATTTATATATTTACTATTTATAGTAAATTTTAGTTTAATTATTGTTCTTCATCATTTCAACATTAGGATTAGTGTCTAATATGAAAGTACTTAGAAAACTTTAAAAAATAAGGTGGTAAAATGTGAGATTTTTGAAGTAATGGGAATTTTTCTCCTCATTGTTGGTATCGATGAAATCGAACAGGTTTCGATATCATCGATAATTGCAGAATTTTTCACTGCTGGTTGCTGAACTGTTTTTTTATCCTCTCGATATGATCGAGAGACTTTCAGATCATATCGAGGTTGTCATCGAGAGTGGCTTGACGGCATCGATAATTGTTGGAATTTCCACCCCTAGTCATTGAACAGTTTTAGTCCCGTCTCGATATGATCGAAAGACCTGTCGATGATATCGAAGCTGTTATCGAGAGACCTTCGATATGATCGACGAGTTCCGTAGATGCGATTGCGGAAACGCAGATTTTGTGGATTTTGTTTCCTATTTGGATTATACCTCTTTCTATTCTTATATAAAGGGGTGTATCCGGGATTGGGGTGTATTCCAAGGTATTCTAGGGTTTCCTAAAGCTTTGCTTAGGGTTATCAAAGGTGAGAGAGAGAGAGAGAGAGAAAGCTTGTGGAAGGGAGGTTATGCTCGTAGAGGGGATCTACCATATCTCAGCGCTTCCACGTCCTCATGATCGGTGAGATCTCTCTGTTCTTCTTTGTTTCTCTTATTGTTTATCCACTCCTGCGTGAGTGAAGAAGGTTTGATCCAAGCGGTGTGTACTTGTGATCAATTGTAACGTTCTGCTTTATAGTGGATTGTTGATCTGGACGAGGTCATGTGGTTTTTACCTCTTTGAGGGTTTTCCACGTAAAAATTTCTGGTGTGGTGTGGTTTATGTTTTGATTTAGTTCATTGCATTATTATTCCATAATTCTAGTTTGTTTCGAGGTGCTAGATCCTAAGGTTTTGTGCAAGGCCCCCAACAAAGTGGTATCATAGCTAAGTTCATTAAACGGGTAGGATCGGTTTTGAATTATGGAAGGTGGCTCATCAAGGATGATCAACCTTAATGGTTCTAACTGGACCATATGAAAGGCTAAGATGGAGGACTTGCTTTATTGCAAGAACCTATATTCTCCAATTTCAGGCATATTAGCAAAATCCAAGGATATGACTGATGATGATTGAAAGAAGATGGACCGAAAAGCGGTGGGGTTTATTAGACAATGGTTGGATGATTCTGTGTTCCACCATGTGTCTACAGAAACCTCAGCTGCTAGCCTATGGCTGAAATTACAATGGCTGTATGAGAGGAAGACAGCCGGTAATTAGATTTTTCTGATAAGACGACTTGTGAATCTCAAGTTCAAGGATGGTGGTTCTGTGGTCGAGCACATGAATGAGGTCAGCAATATAGTGAACCAACTCTCCTTTATGAAGATGGTCTTCGATGATAAATTGCAGGCTTTACTTTTGCTTAGTTCATTGCCTGACAGTTGGGAGACATTGGTAGTATCTCTAAATAACTCTGCGCCAGACGGAAAGATATCCATGGAACAGGTAACTAGCTGTCTCTTTAATGAAGAGACAAGGAGGAAGTCTCAGGGGTCTACTCAGCAAGAGACACTTGTAACACAGGAATGGGGGAGAGGAAAGAACAGGAAGGGCGGGAAGGCCTAAAATAAATCAAGAGGCAAGTCAAGTAACAGAAAGGATGTTGATTACGGGAATTGTGACAAAAAATCCACTACAAGTATGAATGTCGTGGTAAGAAGAACGACAAGAAAGGAAAAGGGAAGGAAGATGAATCAGATTCCACTGCGGTCGCTTCAGATGGCGACATTGTAGTTATTCTTTCTGCAGATCATGATGTATATCTCACGGCTACGAGTCAGGACACCGACTGGGTGATTGACTCGGGAGCTTCTTTTCATGTGACTCCACGCAGGGACTTCTTCACAAGCTACAAGTCTGGTGACTATAGGACTATGAAGATGGAAAATTCTGGCGTATCGAAAATCGTGGGAGTCGGTGATATTTGTGTGAAGACCGATGTGGGCTGCACATTGGTTCTCAGGGATGTGAGGCATATCCCAGACCTTCGCCTCAACTTGATGTCGACGGGAAGGTTGGATGATGATGGCTATGAAAGCCGGTTTGCTGGTGGGCGCTGGAAGCTCATCAAGGGTTCGTTGATCGTGGCCAGAGGAAATAAGTGTTGCACCCTTTACAAGGCAAGTGTCAGTACGTGCAAGGGTGGGTTGAACGCAGTGGAAGATTCAGCTATTGACATGTGGCACAGGCGTCTAGGCCACATGAGTGAAAAAGGGTTTTAGCTACTAGCAAGGAAGCGGCTCCTTCCAGACGTGACAGGTACACCTCTCAAAACCTGTCTTAATTGTTTATCAGGGAAACAGCGTAGAGTTTCATTTGTTAAATCTGTTTCTCATGTTAATAAAGTGCATGCATTAGATTTGGTTTATTCTGATGTTTGTGGTCCTATGAGGATAAAAACCTTGGGTGGGGCATTGTATTTTGTCACTTTTATAGATGATGCATCTAGGATGGTTTGAGTTTATGCTTTGAAATCCAAGGACGAGGTCTTTGGTGTGTTTAAATTGTTTCATGTTATGGTCGAGAGAGAGACAGGTAAATCATTGAAGTGCATCCGCACTAACAATGGTGGTGAATACATTGGCGACTTTCATGAGTATTGCAAGTCCCTGGGTATACAGCATGAACAAACGGTTCCCAAGACCCCCCAGCATAATGGTGTAGCTGAGCGAATGAATCGCACTATTATTGAGAGAATCAGATGTATGTTATCCCATGCAAAGTTGTCCAAGATATTTCGGGGAGAAGCAATGCACACGACGGTGTATTTGATAAACAGGTCTCCATCAGCCCCGTTGAATGGAGAAGTACCTGAGAAGGTGTGGACTGGACAGGATCCATCGTACAGTCATCTCAGGGTGTTTAGATGCAAGGCATCCGTTCACGTACCAAAGGATGAGAGGTCCAAGCTCGATATGAAGATCAGGCAGTGTGTGTTCTTGGGGTATGGTGATGAAAAATTCGGTTACAGATTGTGGGATCCGACCGAGAGGAAGCTCGTCAGGAGCAGAGATGTGGTTTTCTTTGAAGATCAGTGTACAGAAGACATTGGTAAGCCAGAGAAGAACCAGCCTAGTTCAGGTGAGCTAGAGGACATGGATTCGGTTACTCCTCCCATGGTGCCTGATGACGGGGGAGTACAGCAAGGTGCAGAGGACGAGGGAGTTCCTTCATAAGATGTACCAAGGGAGCAGCCCCCACTTAATCCACCTGTTGAGCCACAGGTGAGGAGGTCATCTAGGGACAGACAGCCGTCGAAGAGGTACTTGCCGCATAAGTACATTATACTAACCGATGAGGGAGAGCCAGAAGATTATTCTGAGGCCCTAGCCGACGAGCATAAGGGGGAGTGGTTGAAAGCTATACAAGAGGAGATGAAATCCTTGCATAAGAACCACACTTATGACATGGTGAAGTGGATACTGCGGTCTCTAAGATGCTCATCCAGGTTGAGCCTATGCTATGGTGACGGTAAACCTGTGTTAGAAGGCTACACAGATGCAGATATGGCAAGCGACATAGACTCCAGGAAGTCTACATCGGGGTTCATGTTCACGTTTACAGGGGGAGCGGTTTCTTGGTAGGACAAGCTACAGAGGTCGTAGTATTATCGACGATAGAGACCTAGTACATTACAATCACAGAGGCATGTAAAGAGATGGTTTTGGATGAAGAGGTTCCTACAGGAACTTAGCCTGAAGCAGGAGGAGCACGTGGTTTATTGCGATAGTCAGAGTGCTATACACTTGAGCAAGAATCCAAGTCAGCATTCCAAGTCGAAGCACATAGAGATTCGGTATCACTGGATTAGGGATACTTTGGAACAGAAGGTGTTACAGCTTAAGAAGGTCCACACAGACGATAATAGGTCAGACATGATGACCAAGGCTTTGTTCAAGGGCAAGTTTGAGGTTTGTAAAAACCGGGCTGGCTTGAAGAAGGTGAACTCCTCCTGAGTAAAAAAGGGAGAGATTTGATGGGAATTTCTCTCCTCATTGTTAGTATCGATGAAATCGAATAGGTTTCGATATCATCGATAATTGTAGGATTTTTCACTGCTGGTTGCTGGACTGTTTTTTTGTCCTGTCGATATGATCGAGAGACTTTCAGATCATATCGAGGCTGTCATCGAGAGTGGCTCGATGGCATCGATAATTGTTGGAATTTTCACCCTTGGTCGCTGGACAGTTTTGGTCCCGTCTCGATATGATTGAGAGACCTGTCGATGATATCGAAGCTGTTATTGAGAGACCTTCGATATGATCGCGAGTTCCGCAGATGCAATCGCGGAAACGCAGATTTTGCGAATTTTGTTTCCTATTTGGGTTATACCTCTTTCTATTCTTATATAAAGGGGTGTATCCAGGATTGAGGTGTATTCCAGGGTATTCTAGGGTTTCTTAAAGCTTTGCTTAGGGTTATCAAAGGTGAGAGAGAGAGAGAGAGGAAGCTTGTGGAAGGGAGGCTATGCTCGTAAAGGGGATCTACCATATCTCAGCGCTTCCACGTCCTCGTGATCGGTGAGATCTCTCTGTTCTTCTTTGTTTCTCTTATTGTTTATCCACTCCCGCGTGAGTGAAGAAGGTTTGATCCAAGCGGTGTGTGCTTGTGATCGGTTGTAACGTTCTGCTTTATAGTGGATTGTTGATCTGGACGAGGTCCCGTGGTTTTTACCTCTTTGAGGGTTTTCCACGTAAAAATCCCTGGTGTGGTGTGGTTTATGTTTTGATTTAGTTCATTACATTATTATCCATAATTTTGGTTTGTTTCGAGGGGCTAGATCCTAAGGTTTTGTGCAAGGCCCCCAACATGAAGGAAATGGGTTGAAATGGGATTTGAGACTTTGGGATTGAGTTCTGAGAAGTCAATAAGGGGTTATAATCGACCCATTGTCCAAGGACATCTAACTCCAAGTTGGCAAAAAATTCGGGATGTTACATACAACCTATATTACAGCCTTAGTATTTTCATGTACTTATAAGAGTAACAATCTTGATTGATTCTACTGTGCATCCAAATGCACATTGACATTGTATTTTTAATTACAAAGGTGCATGGAATTAACTTTCGAAAAAAGGCATTTTAACATGAAATTGGATTGCATACTGAGTAAACTCTGTTAGACCCATTGTGAATGTACGTAGTCGATACTGAGTGAACTCTGTTAGACCCATTGTGAATGTATGTAGTCTATCGACGCCAACCATCAATTTTTCCAACTCATTTTTGGAGTTGAAACCAAAATTGAAGCATATCCAAAGCTCAAGTGGACCACACCACAGGAAACAGTGGGAATAATAATTTCAACCGTTGAAACTTTGTTGGGGCCACAGTGATGTTTATTTCTCATATAACTTGTTCATAAGATCACACGAACATTGATGAAGGGAAAACACAAATATCTACTTGTGGTCTGTAAGAATTTTTCAATGGTGGATGTTTTATTCACGCTGTTTCCTATTCGAGCTTTAGATATGCTTAATTTTTGTGATGAAGACTAAAAATTATTTGATAAAATGGATGGATGGTGTAGATAAAATACATAAATCACGGTGGACCTCAAAGAATTTACTCAGTGGGGCTCACATTAATGTCTGTGTCTTATCTGTCCATTAGTTTTTCCGGGTGTTAGGTCATGAGCCAAAAATTGAAATTTATCCAAAGCTCATGTGGACCCATCACAGGAAACAGTGGAGATAATGATATCCACAGTTAGAACCTACCTAGGACCCACATTAATATTTATTTGTCATCAAACCTGTTCATAAGGTCACAAAAATGAAAGGTGGATAACAAATATCAGCTTGATCCAAAACCTCTGTGACTCCCCAGAATTTTGTGAATGGTAGCAGTTTAATTCTCACTGTTTCCTGTGCGAAACTCACGCATCAAAGATCTCATGTACATGCAAAGGTTGATGGTCAAGAAAAGAAGATACTAATTCAAGTTTGTATGGACGGTGAGGATCTATGGTAGGTGACATTTTTTTGTGGGCCCATGTGACCATTTACAAACATTAGGCCATTTTTTCTCCTTAGGTGAATCACATATACAAAATTATGGTTAAAATAATATCTTTTATCTATCGAATTTATCCATTGGCCCATTTAAAAGGAGAGCTTTGGAAGATTGTAAATTCTAAGTTGGATTTGAAATCAAGATTTTAAGGGGTGTTTGGTACATGAAATTAAATGGTATTGAATTGCATTAGATGGGATTAATACCATTATTGCACAATAATTATGTCTAAAAATACCATGGTATTTTGCTTATCTAATTTCATGTTTGGGATAAATTTCTTGTTATGGAAAAAAAATATTAGATTAATCAAAATCATGTTTGGTGGACCATGAAATTGTTATCAACGAACCAAATTCACAATGGATGTCGATCACTTGTACACATATAAAGGGTGTGTATGGATGGACAGCATGGATAAAAACATGCATCAATGTGGGGCCCACATGTGTAGTGGATTTCAACAGTTGGGCCCACATTATACGATCACGTAACTTCAGTAGCGAGTCCTGTAAGTGGCTAATCCGCGTCCGTGACAGCCGGATTGTTGTCTCTCTATTTCAACTGTAATTGGTAAATATCAACGTTACAGCTGGAATGTCTGGTGAGTGAAGGGGACGTTGGTTAGAATACATCTCGACGGACTACAGTAGAATACGTTCGGACTTTATGGTTTGGATGTGGGATCATCTTTCAAATGATCCAAACCATTCATTCAAGGGAACTCACCTTCGATGAGTGTTGACAACAAAAAAAGATCATATATTATCGTATTTCAACCCTTTGATCATTTTTCCCTTTTCCCTTGAATAATCGAAGGGTTTAAATATTCCAATCTGAATGCGTTTGCGAGCATATTTCATCCAAGGTAAGTTCTACAATATAAACGGTCTAGATTATTGCTAAGGATCGTGATCTAACTGCTACGCTCCCAACGTATCCTGCTTCATTACGTCAGGATGTATATATGCTAGCAAATCTTGAGGGGCAACTGTTGGACCATGTATGTAAAACAAGGTATCCACACGAGTCTTTGGGTGGGCCCGAGAATGCCAAGACACTTACCACCAGTGTGACACGTGTCAGTAGCACAATCACGTAATTGGCGATGGGAGATGATACGGTAGAACCGGAAGAACCGAAATACTGTAGAATTCTCTCTCCACAGTAAATGTGGCTGGATATCGTATCAATCAGGTCCATCCACCTACTAGTCCCCTTCATGAAACCCGCTAGAAAATCCTGTTCATTATTTTTCTTTATTTTTTTCCAATGACCATTCTTCCTTTCAGGTACATCCTTTATCCACCATCATTTTATGGGGAAGGGATCAAATGGATAGAATTGTCTAATAGAAGTAATTTTTTTTAGAAAAACTCAATTAATGCTATGGCCCAGTGTATGGATGGACCTGATTGGAACATTAGCATGCCCGCTTCCTGCGGAGATGCGACTTTACCGTACTACGGTTCTTTTGGCTCTACCGTATGATCTTCCATGACTGTCACAACTAGAGCTGTACACGAGTCGAGTCGAGTCGAGTATCGCCCTACTCATACTCGGCTCTTAGTGT
Source organism: Magnolia officinalis (assembly GCA_021015155.1). Lineage (NCBI taxonomy): Eukaryota > Viridiplantae > Streptophyta > Magnoliopsida > Magnoliales > Magnoliaceae > Magnolia > Magnolia officinalis. Next base: position 16,071,414 of record JAJHSJ010000004.1, on the reverse strand, counting down.
CCGAGTGCTGCTCGTACTCGACTCTACTCGGCCAACGAGCATGGACTCCTTCTTCGTACTCTACTCGCCCGAGTACGAGCCGAGTACAAGTAGTAAACGAGTCGAGTCGAGTTCAAGTTTTTAAGGCGAGTTCAAGTATGAGCAGAAATCTGTGGGGTAAGGAAAAGAAAAGAAAAGGAAAAAAAATAACAATTTTCTACCTTAAATAGGCCAGGGACGAGTTGCAGTAAGGATGGGCACCGGGCAAGGCAAGGACGGGCTGCGGACAGGACAGGGCAGTGACGAGCTGCGGACAGGGGCGCTGGACAGGGCAATGTGAGCGCCTGAGAGAGAGAGAGGGAAGAAGAAGGGTAAGGGAGAAGGCGACCGGGCAGGGCAAGGACCATCGGACGATCGCTATGGCCGTGCGGGTTAGGGTTTTTGGGGTTTTTTTTTTGGGAACGTCTGAATGACCGAACGAGAGAGAGAGTACCACCGGACAGGGGCACCAGGCACTGGCAGTGGCAGGCAGGGACGAGCTTCACCGGACAGGGGAGTGAGGGAGAGGGAGAGAGAGAGAGAGAGGGAAGAGGGATGGGCCGGACGACGGACAACACCTGAGGGGAACGAGAGGAGAGAGAGGGAGAGAGTATTTTCGAACGGGCGCTGGGAGGGAAGGGATTTGGGTATTTTCGAACGGGTGGGCTGCGCTGTGAAAACGACGGGCAAAACAAAAGGGGGGCGTAGGTTTTTTTTTGAGGTGGATATATATACGAGTCGAGCACGAGTCGAGCACACGAGTCGAGTACGAGTCGAGTACCGAGTCGAGTATCTCTAGACTCGTACTCTACTCGTAATCTAAACGAGTCTGAGAAACCCGCTCGTACTCGGCTCTAACTCAGACGAGTCGAGTATTCCGAGTCGAGTCGAGCGAGTACTCGAGCCTTAGTCTACTCGTGTACAGCTCTAGTCACAACTCACAAGGCAAGCACCACAAAAGGGTTGTTGCGTGGAAGCATCTCATTGGTCAAAATTGAAGGTACGACCACGAATCATCAAACGCGGTTTTTTATTTACCCGATCACCAGCCAAGTAGCTGGCGTAAAAGCTATGTGGGACCACCATGATGTATTCTTTTTATCCACTCCATTCATCCATTTTTTTCAACTAATGTTTGGACATGAGCCCAAAAATAAGACAAATCTAAAGCTCAAGTGGACCACATTATGGGAAACAATGGGGATTGAAAGCTTATTGATGTTTGGACATGAGCCCAAAAATAAGACAAATCTAACGCTCAAGTGGACCACATTATGAGAAACAATGGGGATTGAAAGCTTATTGTTGAAAGTTCTTAGCGGCACAAAAGTTTTGATCAAGCTAATAGTTTTGTTTTCCCTTCATCGAGATTTTGCGTGACCTTATGAATAGGTCATATGACAAATAAACATAACCAAGGTCCTTAGGAATGTTTCAACCGTGGACATAATTCTTCTTTATTGTTTCCTATAGTGTGGTCCACTTGAGCTTAAGATATGTATAAAACACATACATCATGGTGGGCTCACATGGCTTTGACACCTACTAGCTGGTTGGTGTTTGGGTCAATAGCCAAATTGTGTCCTAAATCATTCGAACATTATTGCATATAGTGAGCAGGCGTTTGTCATCTCTACTATAATAAGAGTTTATTTGATTATTTTAATAAAATAAACTCTTATTTTAAAAATAAATTGTCTGGTGAACCCCTCATTTTTAGAGTTTATTAATTTTAGAAACTAATAAAAATAATTTTTTTTTAAATAAGTTACATGGAGGTTATTTTTTATTTAAGAGTTTATTTGGTTTAAGTACATATTTTTTTTTATTAATTTTGGACAAGTTTGACCTTAAACATTTTAAGTAATTCTTATTTTACCATTTTCTCTTTCAAATCTCTTTAAGGTAAGCTCACATGATGAACTCATATTAAACGTAGGGTTACTCAAGATGAATGATCCACATCTAGGTGGGCCCACATAATGCATGATCACATCAAAAGGTAGGCTCCATATGGTTGTTAATGCATTGATTTGTGTACCTTATTTGTCAATCATGTGAACCCATGTGTCATGTAGTCGGTTGAGCCCTAGAAAGCTGAAGAACGAAGACGCAAGAGGACGTGGATCATCAACGAGCAAAGAACGGATATATAAGGTGCCTTGGTGACCCTAACATTTGACCTAAAATAATCTTTAAACCTCTAGGTGATCATGACCTAATAAGTAAACATTTTATTGATCATCACTTAACCTTATGAGCCTTAATTGAACATATTCAAATTAACTTTAGAGGCCCCGAGTTGCTGAAAAACAAATTGCACACTTTCAAGCAACTTTGGTCCCACCAAATCTCCCTTTGGTCCCACTGAAAGTACTCAAAACAGGACAACAGCAAAGCCCTGAAATTCGTGTAATTTGACTCCTTCGGCTAGCTTCGTTGCGACCAAAGACTATGTTCGGTCTGACCAAAGGTTTCAAATATTGTTTTACAGCTTTTGTGGTTTTTCCACAAGCTAATTCAGTGCAAACATAGTCAATTTTGGTCAGACCGAAGACTAGTCGTTTGTACACGTTTTATGACTGTTGGAATTCGATTCATTTATAAAGAAGATCCGGTCTTTGGGCATCATGATGGGTTTTTGGTGTAATAAAAAGTTAGGTGAATCCATACTCATATCCCACACCCTAAGCCTCTAAGCCCGTGAAATTTGATTCATCTTCTTAAGCTTTACTACTCTGATGAGGATTTCAACATCAATGTTGAAGATAAACTCAATCTCCACCATTTTCTAGATATTAGATCCAAACTTATTAGTATACCTTTTGTCTAAATCTTCTACAACACCTATCTAGGTGAATCATCTATAAATTACAAATTTCATATGTGTTGTAGAAGATTTACTCATCCTCCCATCACCTTGGTCACCTCAATGGAGCATCGCATAAAAGGTGTTTGATCTTGGAACCGAAGCATTGGAAAAACATCAACATCAACGATTGAGGGAGTAAAATGGGAGCTGATTGAAGCACGGGAGAGCATCGATCAAGCAATCCAAGAATGTGCGTCAAAGGGGCTCAATTCAACAAGTAAGTGTCAATTAGCGAGTCCATACTATATTTTCTTGCATAAGATTTATGATAAAAGTTTATGACCTAAATTCGATAGGTTCTTATGTATGACCTAGTGGGCTCTGGTGTAGGGCCAAATTCATCGGACACGGGAGTGTATATGTTAGTCTCTATGGGAGCCTCCAGTAAAAGTAAACGTAGGTCCTTGGACTGTGACTGAAGTTGTTGGTTAGCTGATAGAAAATCAACTGAAATCTCCTACGGGAGCCTCCGACGGAAGTATACGCTAAGTCCTTGTGTATGGCTATAAAGGTTAGAGGTGAACCTGATTTAAAACCTTCGATAGTAAAATCCAGTACACTCAAAGCATTTGCCGAAAGTAAAGTAGAAAAACTGAACCACAATACATGCTTGTATTTAAGATTATTAATTGAGCAAATTTTTTATTATGCCTATGTGATTGTTTAGTTGAATTATATGTATACATAATTAGATGAATGCTAGGATTGGAATAGTTAGTACATCTCACACACATGTACATTATCATTCATATGCTAGTTACTTGATTAGTTTATTTACTGTAATCTATGTGATTGGACCCTCTGTTGGCTTGAAAGCCTTACAATTTATTGTCTTAATTCAAATTGGCATATTAGTTTAAGTACGCAGTTATGTGTTAAAAGGCATAAATTTTATTTAGTCTTTATCACCCTCCAAAACATAGCCTTAATTATATATCTCCACCAAGCTTCCACATATAGTCATAGTATCATATTCCCCTCAATTTCAATGGTGGATGATGGACATTAAAGGTGGGAGGGACCACATGATGGAAGGTTGAAATCAAATGTGGGCCCACAAATGAACAACTCGTATTAACGGTTTAGGCCCCACATGATGGACTATCCACAACAAAGGCGGGACCCAAATGATGGATGGTGAACATCAAACATGGGTCCCACATGATGGATGGCCCACATTAAAGTGTGGTCCCAAATGATGGACTATCCATATCAAGTGGGGCCCACATGATGGATGGTGGACATCAAAGGTGGGCCTCCATGATGAACAACCCTTATTAAAGGTGCCCCCACATGATGAATGGTGCCCATCAAGGTGGGCCCAAATAATGCATCGGTGGGCCTCACATGAAGGATGACCCACATCAAAGTGTTGCCCAGCATGATGGACCATCCACATTAAGTGAGCTCCACTTGATGGACGGTCCACATCAAAGGTGGGATCCACACAATGGATGATGGAGATCAAAGGTGGGCCCACGTGATGGACGGTTGACATCAAAGGTGAGCCCACATAATGAACGACCCGTATTGAAGGCGGGGCCCCACATAATGAATGGTCCACATCAAGGTGGCCCACATAATGGACGAAGTGGGCCTCACATGATGGTTGGCCCACATCAAAGTGTGGCCTCTCGATGGGTGGTCCGCATCAAGTGGCCCCTGCCAAATGGACGGTCCACATCTAAGGTCTTGCATGATGGTCGACCCATGCATATCCAAAGTGGCCCAACATGATGAATGATCCACATAGAAGGTGCGCCCTATATGACGGATGGAGGACAACAAAAGTGGGCCCATGTGATGGACAATCCACTTGGAAGGTGGGGCCCAAAGGATGGACACATCAAATGTGAATTCCACATCACAAGTAGCCGATATTGAGGGGCCCCACATAAAAGGACAATTAGCATTGATGGCGAGCCTCACATGATAGATGACCTAAATCAAGTTAGGCCTTATATAGTTGATGATACACATCAAAGGTCAATCAAAATAATTGTTTAAAATGCTCTGGGTCCTTACTCTTACTCCTGTGGTGGACTCTCAGGAGTTTCAACACCTGATTGAGGGTTCGAGTGTAAGTGGGTGTATGTGCTGTTTAAATTACTCTTGTAATGGAGTTATTGTAATCTTTAAAACTAACATCAGCTAACTCTATAAAAAGCTTTTATTTAAACGTGTTACTAAACATACTTATTTCAAAACAAGACTGGTAAACCCAGTTATGGAGCTAAGAGTCACAATAAGATACGTTAAAGTCACAAAATTGGATGAATTGAGCTATACTATCTTCTGATTCGTGCACACTTGTTTGTTGAACGATATTAGGAACCGTCTAATAAATGTCCACCAATCTAATTGTCAGCGTACCAAAATCAGATGGATTGAACAATACTATCTTCTGATTGGTGGACACTTATTTGTTGAAATTGAGCGTTCTTACGGACCATCTAATTAATGGTATCAAAATCAGATGGATTGAAATATATTATCTTGAAATTGAGCATTATTACGAACTGTCCAATAAATGACCACCAACCTGATTGTAATCTTATCAAATAAGTGTAATTTTTTGTCATTAGCGGTTCATCTAAACTTGACCCATAATTGGGACGGTAGAATTTAACTACTTACATTCCATGTGTGCAACTTCACAGTAATTTATAAGTGCCCGCGCATCATTCATCACACTCCGCCAGAGTACCAAAGTTTTCCACTTTAAGGGCCTGTTTGGGCAAACGGCGTAGGGTGTAATGAGGGGTATAGAGTTAATATGTCAGGTGCATTTAATGACGTCAGTGGATGGTCGGATGGTTTGGTTGTAGACGCCAATCCCATACCCAGTGTCGGTTGTGTTTGGGTGTCATGGTATTGCTTCTTCTTCTTCTTCACTTCTTCTTCACTTCTTCTTCTTCTGCAGCGAGCGAGAAATATGGACGCCGAGAAGACGTGCCGTCAATCCGTCATTCTACTCCACAACGCGATGATCGTGACCGTCGATTCTCAAAACAGAGTCTTTTGGAACGGCGGCCTCATTGTCGATGGAGATAAGATCACAGCCATCAGCCAATCTCCTCAAATTTTCTGTGGTTTTTGTTTTAGGCCGTCTGGTTGAAGTTCAAAAACCAACGGATAGGATTATTCAATAGCAGAAAAAATGGTACAACTGTCCATCTATAGTAGGTCCACACGGTTGAAGGGCTCTGATCATCAACCCATTCATCCATGTGGGCTGATCGTGGATGCGATCGGCAGCCGATGAACCAATCCTGGTTGTATTGCCTCTGAGGCAAATCCGAAGGACGGCCGGATACAGCGAAGGACTGTCGAATTCCCGCAAACGCCACCCAAACAAGCACAGGGGCAGGGTAGGAGGGATTTGACAATGCTATCCCACCTAATCCCCTTTAATACCCCGAAATCCGTTTGCCTAAACAGGGCCTAAGGGTCACGGGTTGTACGTTTATTCTACGGTTCTGCTCATCAGAAAACGTAAGGATTATACACCCGAAGAATTCTGTACAATAGAGGCATGCAGATATTCACTAATCCAAGCCGCTTATTTGAATGGACCCACCATTTATGGGAAATTCCCTGACTGATCGATCACGGCATGGAAATAGGTAGTTAAGGAGGACATCCAGCAACAGTCTAATTAGAAAAAGATATACGGAGATTGAAGGGCTGAGATCGTACAATCTGGGAGATATTTTTGGAAACCCATATAAACAGTGTGGGCCCATCGTCGTAACTAGTTCGATCAATGAATACAACCCCACTTGTATGGAATTCTGCGTGTCAGGAAGCCGTACGTACGGTGAAGTGCTTAACAGTAGTGTCTTGTCATTGTCATCTTATGCAGAAAACAATGAAAACACTTTCGTACCTCACGGTCCTGCTGCTATTGGGGTTAACGTAAGGAAACTACTTGACGTGCGTGAAATCTTGCCGTCCATAACGTATACCGACCCTTGTGTTCCCTTTATCTCAAAAATAAAGCTCAGTCAATACTCAGGCGGGTCACCCCCTAAAACGTTAGGAAACGGATTGGCTACTTCCCTGCCACCAGCCACTGGCTGGTTGTTGGTGCTATGTGGGCCCACCATGATGTATGTCTTTCATCCATGCTGTCCATCTATGTTTCTAGATCATTTTATGGTAGGAGAAAAAAAAAATGAGGTATATCCAAATCTCAACGGGACCACATTACAAGAAACAACAGTGTTGAATGATCGTGGATTATTAAAAACTTTTTAGGGCCATAAAAGTTTTGGATCAAGATGATCTTTATCGTTTCCCTTCATCTGGGTTTGTAAGACCTAAGCAAGAGATTGGATGACAAATAAACAGTACAATGGGCCTTAAGGGATTTTAATGGATATCCAATCACTATTGTGTTTCCTTTGGTGTGGTCCAATGTGATAAAGCCCTAAATTGATCTACAAAAATGGATGAACGAAATGGATGAAACAAACATCATAGTGGGTCGACGGAGGACCGACCATTTGCCACCGGGCTGGTGTCAGGGTGAGTAGCCAATCCATTTCCCCTCCGTACCGGAAGCGGATTGGCTGGTCTAACACACACCAGCTATATAGCTAGTGTAGATACGTGTCGTGCGAAGACGAGCGCCGACGCTCCTCAAGCTCGAGTTGTACAACCGGTTCGAAGGAGATCAAAATTAAATGGCCCACAATGATATATTTATTATATCCACACTGTTCATCCATTTCTCAATATCCTTTTTAAGCATTAGACAAAAATGGAATAATATCCTAAGCTCAAATGTACCATACCAAAAATAGCATAGAGGATAATGATTTTTACCGTTAAAAAATTCATTGGCCCACCATAACGTTTATTTTCCATCCAATCTATTAATAAGGTCAAAAATACATTAATGAAGAGGTTTATTTAATGAAGAGGAAAAACAAATTTCATATTGATCCTAAACTTCGGTGACACTCAAAAGGTTTTCAATGGTAGACATTCAATCCTCCACTTCTTTTTTGCAGTGTGGTCTACTTGATCTTTAGATTTGTCTTATTTTTCGGCTCAACTCTTAAGACAATCTCACCAAATGGATGGACGGTTTAGATATAACACATCTCATGATGGACGGTTTTTCCATATCATTTTAGGTCATTATCCAAAATACGAAAACAACATTTATATTTACCGATTAACCATTTATATACACTGGAGTATATACCAAATAGATACCACTTCATTGTTAATTTATCTTGAAATAGCGGTGACTGAGACACTTACTGTTGAAAACTTCTTATGACGCACCTTAATGTTTCCGAAGTGTTTATTTACCATCCAATTCGTTGATAACGTCACATAAGCATGAACGAAGGGGGGAAATAAATATCATCTTGATCTAAAAATTTTGTGGGCCATTAATGGTCAATCACCATTTTTTCCTTATGGTATGGTCCACTTGATAAGTGGATATACTTCATTTTTGGAATAATACCTTAAAATAAGCTTGAAAAAAAGATGTTCTGGGTGGATATATAGTACATATATTAAGGTGGGCTCATATTAACCCTACGTTAAGGGCCGCACTATATTGTGTCTCACCTAATCCGCTCTCAACTCGGGTGGGTTGGTTTAAGGGTTAACTCGAGCCCATGCCTACCTCGAAACACGACTCGGTATAGAAGCGGATTGCTTGTTGAGTAACTAACTATGCAAAAGTACCGAGTAAACTCCATGTCTTATCATGGTTTATGAATTTTATACAGGGGGTTCATCCTTTTTACCAGATAATTTTGAGGGTCGAGCCAAAAATTAAGCACATCCAGAGCTCAAGTGGACTATAGGAAACCGTATGAATTGAACTAATACTTTTTAAAAAAATTTAAAGGCCACAGAAGTTTTGGTTCAAACTAATATTTGTTTTTTTCTTTTTTCATTCATTTATGTTTTGTGATTTTATAAACAGGTTAAATGATAAATAAGCAACAGTAGGCCTTAGAAAGGTTTCAATAATAGAAATTATTATTGTCATGATTTCCTGTGGTGTAGTCCACTTACGCTATAAAATAATAAGGAAAAATGGATGGACAACATGAACAAATCACATACATTCATGGTGGCCTCAATAGTATTTATTCAGTATGGATAACTTAGTAGGCAATACGATTTCCTTGGATACTTAGCTCGACTTGGCCTATCGTGATCGGAGATCCACGCAACAAATTTGGAAACAAAAAAATTCATGTTTGTTATAATCTGATTGGGCAACATCATAACCGACGCGGATTGCGTCCTACCCGCCCGTCTCTAGCGCCGAACGGTCAATTCCGTGGGTGGGCCCACCTTGATGTATCTGTTCATCCATGCCGTTTATCCCTTTTCTCGGATTATTTTAAGGCATGAACATAAAAATGAGGCAGATCCAAAGCTCAAGTAGACCACACAAAATAATAAACTTAGTTGCATTAAATGCACAAAGCATTAAATGCAAGAGTAATCTGTGGTGTGGTCCACCTGAGCGTTAGATCTGACTCATTTTTATGTTCATGCCTTAAAATAATTTGAGAAAGGGGATAAATGGCATGGAAAAACGATACATCACGGTGGGCCCACCCACATAACTGCTCGTTCGGGGCTAGAGACGGGCAGGGCAAGACGCAATCCGCGTCCCATCACGACACACGCATCTATTTAATGAAAGCGGATTGTCGTAATAACTCAGTAGGCTAAGCATAGTGAGTAAAGTCAGTGAGGTTCATTGAGTTTTTTATATTTTATCTACTTCTTTCATCCATTCTACTGGATAATTTTACATCCATATCCAGATATTAAATGAACCACACCACATAACTGATATGAATTGAACATCTACTATTGAAAAATTTTATAGGACTGAAAAAGTTTTGGATCAAGTATATGTTTGTGTTTTTCTTTCGTCCCTGTTTTTTTTTTTTTTTTTTTATGAATAGGTTAGGTGACAAATAAAAATAAATGCAGGGCTTAGCATGGTTTCAACAGTGGAAATCATTATTAACCCTATTTCTAGTGGTATGATCCACTTGAACTTTAGATATTCTTCAATTTTAGGCTCAACCCCTTGGATCAGTTGAAAAAACAGATTGAAGGCGCGGCGAAACTACATACTTTCATGGTGGGCCCAACTGAGTTTACTCATTGAATAAGTCAGTACGCACTCCGATTTCGCATTTAATGTAATAATGTTGACAAAGTCAGCAATAAGGGCTAATAAATAAATAAATAACCGAAATTTTCTATATGTTGTAAGAAGAAATCCTCCCAACGCTAATTCAAACCAGATTCCGTTTTGGACTCAAATTCGGGTGGGTTAGTCGAGCTGGGACGCCTTACCTGCTTTGCGGGGCCCACTGTGATGTATGTGTTTTGCCTACTTTATCAGTACGTTTTATCCTGTCATTTTAGTCCAAGGCTCAAATTGAAACATATATCAAGCTCAAGTGAACCAAACCAGAGGAAACATAACTACGCCCACCATTAAGGGAAAACACAAATACCATCTTGATCCAAAACTTATGTGGCGCCTAAGAAGTTTTCAATGGTAGCCGTTCAATTTTCACCATTTCCTGTGGTGTGGTCGACTTGAGTTGTGAATATGCTTTAATTTTTTACTCACCTATTAAAATGATCTGTAAAAACGGATGGACGGCGTGGATAAGACACATACATTAAAGAGGGCCCCAACGAGTTTGCTGAGTATTCGGTAAGCAATCCGCATACGTCGGGTACGGGCGGACCCGATGTGACAGCCCTGATACCTGCAACCACACCTATGCTAGCTGCAATATTGGACGCGACTTCCCTCGTCTCCTGTTCCCACAACCTTTATTTTGGATTATATACACTCCCTCCATTTGTTACATCAGCTTATTTTAGGACGGGATCAACAAAAATTTTATATTTCATCCAGTCCGTCCATTTGTTTCGTCCATTTTTATATTTCATCCAGTCCGTCTATTTATTTCATTCAGCTCAGTTTAGGACATGATCCAAGACATGAAGGAGATCTGAGACTAAAGTGGGCCACACCAGTGGGGATTGAACGCCCACCTTTGAAATCTTCTCGAGAAAACAAAACCAAGGCTGATAACTGTGACACCACCTAACGAACGAGTAGGATGGCATATGAACATCGAGGTAGGCCCGGGATGGTTTCAAATGTGGGCGTTTCCATTCCCACTATTTCTTGTGGTGCGGCCCACTTGAGTTCTGGATCTCCTCCATTTTTGGACATGGCCTAAAATGAACGGTTAAAATGGATGGACGGACTAGATATGACATAAACATTACTGTGGAATCCACGGTTTCTGGATTCAGGGTTACACGGCAGGCGAATCGCATCTCGAAATTTTACCCGATCAAGTCTTATTCTCGCCACATGTCTATTAGTAGTGGCATTATTTTGCTACTCGCGAGTTAGTTACCCGAAAACTCTTGTCACAATAGCAGCTAATGTTTCTCTTGTTTGTGAGATCCAGACCGTTCATAAGTTTGATCCCAGGCGTGTATGTCCAATGGCCTAAAAATCAGGCTGGAATGCTGTTTACACTCATTTTTCTGGGTCCAACATGGACCGATAATGAAAAATTGTTACTTGTTGGCACTATATAGGTAATACTAGTAAAAATCATTATCTTACTCAAGAGTATCTTGGTTTAATTTTCCTTCAATGATACGCATTTAGTTATTAATATAAAAGCACTAACACTTATATATAATATAAGATTATGAAAACAGTTTTCTCTGTTATAATCGATGATTTTTTTCCCACGTATGTTCATTAGATATCAGCTCATCTATCTACCAGTTAAGGCCTCACCTCGATAAAATTGTTGTTTTCTAGACCATCTAAAAGGCGGGACGTTATCTGGACAGTTTATTTTTAGTTACAAATATGGCACGTGTGTAATGTCTATGTGCCTGCGTTGTTGAGGTGTAGAGCCTCATCTGGACCATGCTGCTCGACCAGTCAAATGGGCTGCTCAACCAGTCGAGGGTTCGCTCGACTTAAAATCCAGCGAGCAAAAGTTATTTTTGGTCCATGGTGCTCGACCAGTAGAGGCCCATGCTCGACCGATCGAGTGGCCCGCTCGACCGGTCGAGGACCTGTTTCAACTAGTCGAGGTTACGCAGATTTTACACAGATTTGGTGCGAACTGCATAAATTTGAGGCGGTTTTCGTAAAGGTACGGAAGGGAGTTGCCTAAACTATAAATACGGGTTCCTGGGGCTATTATAGGATATGAGAAAGGGTTTTCTAAGCTAGGCTAAGAATTATCTCTGTGCATGGGAGCATTAAGAGGTTAGTATATTGCTTGTAATCTCATTTTCTTTTCGCACCCGTGGTTTTTTACCCTTGTTGGGATTTTTGCACGTGTATTTATCTTGTGGTTTGTTTAGTATGCTTTGATTGTAGCTCTAGATTATATTTCTTTCTGTTTATCGTTTGTGGGTGAGACCGAATATTGAATCTCAGTTCATTAGCGTTGTTGGCGTGCTACGCAATAACTGGTATCAAAGTCATTGGTTTAGTTCAAGTAGGAGCGATTACGGAAGAAAGGAATACTAGGATTGAGAAGTTTGATGGTTCAAACTTTACCTTCTGGAAGATGCAGATGGAGAATTATCTGTATCAAAAGGACCTCTATATTCCTCTAGGAAAAAAGAGAATAAACCAGAGAAGATGACAGATGACGAATTATTTTTATTAGATCGGAAGGCTTTAGGAACGATCCAACTCTCTTTATCTAAGAGCGTCGCCTTAATATATCCAAGGTGAAGACCACGAAAGAATTAATGGAAGCCCTAACTACGATGTATGAGAAACCCTCGGCGTCCAACAATGTTCATCTTGTGAAACAGCTATTCAACATGAAGATGTCAGATGGTGGGAGCGTAGTCGAACATCTAAACAAGTTCAATACAATCGCGAGCCAATTGGAATCCGTTGACATTGTTTTTGAAGACGAAGTCAGGGCGTTATTGATCTTTTCTAGTTTGCCAGACAGTGGGATGGTTTGGTGATTGTTGTGAGCAATTCTTCAGGATCGACAAAGCTGAAATTCAATTATGTGGTCGGTCTAATTCTCAGCGAAGAATCTAGAAGAAATGCATCGGGAGTTTTAGGGGATTCAGGGAATGCTCTAAACGTTGAAGGAAGGAGATCGCTGAACAAAGGAGGTAATAAACATAAACGTTTTAAGTCGAGGAAGAAGTCAAAGGTGAAGACCACGAAAGAATTAATGGAAGCCCTAGCTACGATGTATGAGAAACCCTCGGCGTCCAACAATGTTCATCTTGTGAAACAGCTATTCAACATGAAGATGTCAGATGGTGGGAGCGTAGTCGAACATCTAAACAAGTTCAATACAATCGCGAGCCAATTGGAATCCGTTGACATTGTTTTTGAAGACGAAGTCAGGGCGTTATTGATCTTTTCTAGTTTGCCAGACAGTTGGGATGGTTGGTGATTGTTGTGAGCAATTCTTCAGGATCGACAAAGCTGAAATTCAATTATGTGGTCGGTCTAATTCTCAGCGAAGAATCTAGAAGAAATGCATCGGGAGTTTTAGGGGATTCAGGGAATGCTCTAAACGTTGAAGGAAGAGGAAGATCGCTGAACAAAGGAGGTAATAAACATAAACGTTTTAAGTCGAGGAAGAAGTCAAAGGGACCGAAAGACAAAGACGGGTGTTAGCATTTCAGGAAGAAGGAGCATATGAAACGTGATTGCAAAGCGCTTAAGAAACAAGAAGGAAGCTCTCAAGGTAGGAATGATTCAGTGAATCTATCTAAGGAGAGTGACACAGAGGCGTTGATCTTGTCTCTTGATGTGAGGAATGAGTCTCGGGTCATAGACTCGTGTGCTTCGTTTCATACCACTTCGTGTAAGCAAGTTCTGCGTGAAAATCCTGCAAATATGTTGACCAAGGTGGTCACACGGGAGAAGTTGAAGCTCTGTTCAGTTTTGATTGATCTTCAGGCTTGAAGACGGAAAATGGTGTACTCCGTATGTAAAAGATGAAGGATTATGACGATGTATCTCCAAGTGGGAGATTATTGAGGTGTGGAGCCTGTTCTGGACCATGCCGCTCGACCAATCGAGGGTTCACTCAACTCAAAGTCCAGCGAGCAAAAATTATTTTTGGTCCATAATGCTCGACCGGTCGAGGACCTCTCTCAACTAGTTGAGGTTACGTAGATTTTGCACGAATTTGGTGCGGACTGCATAAAGTTGAGACGGTTTTCGCAAAGGTGCGGAAGGGAGTTGCATAAACTATAAATAGGGGTTCATAGGGCTATTCTAAGATATGAGAAAGGGTTTTCTAAGCTGGGCTAAGAGTTATCTCTGTGCATGGGAGTATCAAGAGGTTAGTATATTGTTGTGGTCTCGTTTTCTTCATAGTGGAAGTTATCACCCGTGGTTTATTACCCTTTTTGGGGTTTTTCCACGTATATTCTGTCTTGTGGTTTGCTTTGTATGCTTTGATTCTAGATCTAAATTATATTTCTTCCTGTTTATCGTTTGTGGGTGAAACCAGATATTGGATCTTGGTTCACTAGCGTTGTTGGCGTGCTGCGCAACATGTGTATCATCCATCACACTCTTCCAGAGTATCAACGTGCTTTTACATACTTTGTGACTCTAGTTTTTCTCATGCACGGTTTTAAGTTTGGACAAGTTAGCCCATGTTTCAGTGATCCGAACCGTTCATATGATGGCCTGGCAACATATGGCTCATGAACCAAAAATCTCCCGGGCTAGAAGATCCTAGCCACTCAAACTTTGACCCTTTTGGTTGAATATGGACCGTTGTTGTATTCTCCTCTTTCTCAGCCATTTCCGCTGGCTACCAATTGCAAGCCTATCTGGAATATCTTCGTTGCATGAGCCATTCAACTTGCAAGTGGGGCCCACCATATTATCGATTTGGATCAATGAGCCATGGCCCCACATGTACAAAAAATTACACACGTCAAACGCATAATACCTCCACTATGGCACTACCGTTACCACCACCACCACCATCATCATCATCATCAAAACCGGAATTGATGCTATGAGTGGCCAACCATCAAGCCATCAAAGAAGAAGGCAATGGACTTTACTTTTGGAACCATAGTTGCGTATGGATGTACGGAGGATTGTTGATTTCACCAGCGTCTACCATATACATCCACATGCAGGCACAAGAGCAAATATGAATCACGCATGTCACGTGTGAGATATGAGCTTTGATGAGGTTGGAAATTCTGCTCAGATGCTCCGCCTAAGAAATCAAACAATTTCACTTCTTTAGGTGGGCCATGACTTAGAAATAAATGGTCCGGCTATTCATATTTTCATATACTGTAGCTCACCAGAGTTGTCCAATCGCTTATTTTTATATCAGAAGATCTAAATATTGTATCGAACCTGATGGAAAGTTCAAATCTCACGTGCGTGTCAAATTGTGACACATGCGCTCTGTGGATGTGTATGGCTCCAGCACGCGTGTGCAATTGGCAACCTCAACTGCAGGAAGCTAGGTTGTGAGAAATCTTCCTATCCATCCATTTTTGCCAGCTCATCTTGAGACATGAACCCAAAAATGAGGTAGATTAAAAAACTCAAGTGGGCCACACGACAGGAAAAGGTGAGAGAGAAGGAAGACAAATGGCTACCGTTGAAACCTTCCCAGGGCCCACACTGCCGTTAATATACCAATGAAATCGTTCAAAGGTCATTCCTACGGGTATAAACTAAAAACACAAAAATATTGCCCCCACGAATGTTTCAACGGTGGACGTTTCTTGTCGTCTGGCCGACTTGTCTTTCCGATCTGCCTCATTTCTTTTTGTGCATGTGCATGTCCTAGCTTGAGTTGGAAAAACGGATGGACCCACTAGATTTCTCACAAACATCACAGTGGGCCCACCTAGCTTCCGACCGTGAAAACTTTTCGCACAATCCGGGTAGGCGGAGGATTTGCGTACTGCCCCTGCCAGGAGGGGCTCTGTGGGGCCCACCTTAATGTAGCTCCAATCATTTTGTGCTCGTCCAAAGCTCCTGAGATTTTAAATGCCATTTTTTCAGGAAAAGAAAAGAAAGAGAGAGAAGAGAGAGAGAGAGAGTTACATGATGCAACCGCAACAGACTGAGTTAGTTACAACGGAACCAATTCAACTAAAACAGAATCCTATTATTGCATTCAGTCCATTTTACAAAGTTGAATGTCTTAACAACAAAAAGAAAACGCCAATGCATGACCAGAAGAAGAAAAAGAACCGAAGCAAACAGAAGCCCTGCAACAACGTCATCATCACAGTCTATATTGAATCGACCACAATCCAACGGCAGAAACCCAACCGTCGCGGTGGGACCAAGAACAGCCTCCAATGGAAACCTCCAACATCGACCCCAGGTTATGATCGCAAGGCACAGCTTCTAGCTTATTCTCAACACCTACGGTCGGGGGCAAATTCTCAACAAAACCAAAGGCCCAGAGATAAATGGAACCACAAAGGCAAGGTAATCTTAAGATCACAGAGAGAGAGAGAGAGAGAGAGAGAGAGGTAATTGTATTTTGGATTGATGAATTGATGAATGTCTGAAATGTAGCAGAATCAGAAACCTTGCTCGAATCTCAGAGTGCGGATTCGCCGACTCTTCCGTCCTCTGAGAACACCTTGGAGATATGAACAAATCACATCAGAAGAGAAGATGGAAGAAGGCAGACTCCCGCAAGGGAAGAGAAATTCCAACAAGGCGGAATCAGAAAGATATTCCTATTCATGTCATGTACGATGCCATTTCATTCGCAATCTCAAAATTCAGGTTTTTTCAATTTGTCTTTCTAGCTGTACCTCTATGCCTTCCACCAAATGGTGACCTAGGTAATGCCGTATATGGGCTACACATTAAGGAAATCCGCACAATCCATGCAGAGTTAATTTAGAAGTGATCGTATGATGGTGGGCCTCATAGCAAACCTCTAACTTAACATTCGTGTGTGTGTGTGTGGATGCAGGGGCGATTGAGGCGCGTACTTGAAGAGCTATCTTGCTGTTGGAAGTGCAGCAGTGAATAAACGGGGATTGCCTAGGACTTTGAATTATGGACAGAACAAAACAGCTCCAGAACAGAGCCAAAGCCTGGTTGTGGGTGTGGTGCTTTCAAGGACTGATAATGTTTTTGTAGCTATTAATGCCTACTAAGGAGTATCACTGAATTTTAGGAGAGTGATTGGTTTCATTGAGGAAATTGCTTGACTAATTTGCGGATTAAATGTATTTCATTATTAAAGGCGAAAGCTTTTGCAGGCTAGATCATAAGTGTTCAGCCCTGCAGGATCTCCGAGGAGCATAGAATCTAAATTTCACCTTTCTGGACAATAATGTAATGCAAAATGTTCTCAAGACTGGTTAGTTTTCAATATTCTGCTCAGTTTCACACACACACACACACACACAGAAATGTTCCAAAACCGAAAAGAGAAGAAAAAAAAATTCCATCAAACATTACACTTTCTGCACATCCTTGTTCCCATACTCCTCAAATACCCACCTTGCTTTGTTATCATACTCTAATGAAGTTGCACCTGAAACCAAACATAAATCAATGATGGTCCTCTTTCAACTCCAAAACAGGTAAATGAAGTAATAGGAAATGACAGCCCAAAAGCTAGAATGCCTACAGAGAAGGGGTTAAAAGTTAAAAAGCTCGACATTTGCTTGTTGCGTGGAAATCATCAATGTCAAAGTGCCGAATACTGCACCCATTCCGGAATGTAATGGAGCGAGGGCAGAGAATCATCAGGAATTAAAGGGAGAAACTCTTTAAATAGTTGGCAATCAGAAAAGGAAAATGATGGGAGATGCACAACCAATGAAGGTTCCAGTTCCTAGAATCATTTCGCCCGCACGCGACTGTATTTGACAACAGCATTCACATGCCCACCAAACTAGGATCAGAACCCAACCCACAAATATTACAACTTCACACCATTTGACACAAACCCTCATGGAACTGGTGCCACCAACTTTTTATCCTCCAGAAGCTTTAGCTCCATGCGCCACCCTTCCAATTTCGCCAACTTATCCAACTGCTCTGGCTTCATGTCATCTCTATTGCCTTTCTCTAGAGCTTCTGTGTTCCGAATCTGTAAAATGGTGTACCACCATTCAACATACAAAGATCCAAAACTTAAGCGGATGCATGAGAAGCAAGTATTTCAGATACAGGAGAAACCAGAAATCAGAAGCTCCAAATAAAGAGAGACCTATTTACGCCCACCCTGGCACGTCTGCTTGTGGCATTACAATGGTACAGAGTCAAACTATCGTATTACCAAAAGTAGAAATGGGGGTATTGGTCAATCATGCTGAGTGGGGATATTAATTCCCCAAAGTAAAACCATATGCAAGTCTCATGAATCATGATAAAAATTATGAAATGGGCATACAGATTATATAAATGTCAGTTCATAAAAGCAAAAAAATAGAAGCAAGCGCTAAAGGTGGTGGACGTATTTAATACTGAGAACTAGTAAGAAAAAAGATGAATATGTTGTTTCCTTTAGTCATGCCAGCATGTCAAACGAGTGTATTCAATGTGGCAATTTCTTTCAGAGAATGGAGTGCTGTCATTAGATAGAACCGTAGAACAAGATAAGCACCTCTTGTTTTCAATGAATGAAGTCAGAACTAACAAAGTCCCAAGTTACCAATTAACAAAGAACCAACAGCCAATGATAGATAAAGAGGTGCCAGCCAACTCCATATGGAGTTATGGAAACTAGGTCTTAGTAATTTTCATGGATATCACGATAAACTGTGAAGGCATATTGTTTAGCCAAAACAAAAGCCTGAAGATGTGCAAAGATTGAAATTTGTTGTTGAAATTGCCATACAATTCACTAACACCAAAAGACCTTCCATTAGGGGACAGACATAGGTGCCACACTTTAGCACCAAGCCCCAGCAGGAGTACATTAAAATGTGCAAGACTATGGTGTTTCTCGCTTTCTTTCACTTATCAGTAGCTTTTCATAAACAGGAGAAACATGTATGAGATCCAAACCAATCATCAAGTATGTTCTACCTTGGATTAGCCATGCCCGAACATCAAACTGACTGACAATCCAAACCATTCTATTGGAGGACCTTTGGGAAAGATGATCGATAGTTACAGGGACATCATCCAAAGTTGCTTTGACCATCCATGTCTTCCCCAAAAAAATTCCGACAAAATCATCCCACCAGTGTAGATATCGGGATGTGCCCCATCCAAGGTGGGCCTACATGGATCTTGTACACATTAGCGGCCGGCCTGTAAAGAAACAAATCACTTGTATTTTAAGCATAAGAAAGTGAAAACATTCTAAGTTTTCTCAGACTAAACACCCTCAGAACACCAAAACATTCAAGCAGCTGCTTGCAAGCCTTTTCTTTTTTTTCTTTGTTTCTTTTTTCTGCATTCCGTGGTCTGCACCATATGTTTTTTTTAATGTCCCATGGCTTCCCACAGATGATTTCCAGATACCCAAAAAGACCATTCGAGTGTTATACAACCTACTGTCCAGTCATTCAGTCAGAAGGCATATTAAGGTTCTACCATCCTGAAGTTTCATCTTGACATTTGAATCTCTGGATACTTCCCAAGCTTTTATTTGCATGGGAAACTAATACTAATAGCAGGCCCTAGCTATTTTAGCGATGAGAAATGATATCTAACCCCCATTGATACACACCCTTTGTTTTCTACTACTGCTTTTACAATACGACAACTCTGTACTACTATGTTACTAGAAGAAGAAAGGGTGAATCTATCAATGGCTCCAACCCATGGCTCAGTGGTAGACAGTGCATTTCAACATTGAAGTCATTGGTTCGAGCCCATGTTACCTTTCAAAAAAAAAAAAACCAAGGGTGCATCTATCAATAAGAATGAGAATAACCAGAGGGTGCATCTATCAATAAGAATGAGAATAACTAGAGGGTACCTTCAGAGATTGAATGATTTCATTTGTATGCAATCAACTGATGAATAGAATGATGAACCATCAGAGACTGACAATTGAGATAAAAGAATGTTCCAAACCATTGAAAAAAAAACTGCCATCATTTTGGTGAAGCTAACATAGTTCATAAAACACAAATCTTGTGTACACATTGAATCATAAGCTTGAAAGGTTACCTTCTTTTTTAGTGCTCTAATTCTTTTGTCAAGATCTGGAGGGCCTCCCGGATTTGAATTCTCTGTTGAGTCTGGAGTAGGACCATCTACTGTAGGAGTTGAAGATACAGCTAGCTTATTCATTTGAAGAGCTACTGACTCCACAGCTTCTGACCTGTGTCCCACATCTTCAGAAGAAAGCACCTCCGCAGTTGCCATTTCTCCAGCTGCCTGAGGGCCTAAGCTCTTTCCCTTAGCTGATGCTGATGAAGCAAGAGCAGCCTGCGAATAAGTGGTTAATACTATTTTTTCTCCTTTTTTTGCTTTTTTCTTTATTTCTTTTTTTCTTTTTTTTTTTGAAGTTCACGTCAATTTTATTGCAAAAGATAAAAACAGCATACAATGAAAAAAAAAAAAAAAAAAAAAAAAACAGCAGCAAGCAGCTACACACAAAAACACATCAAGGACCCTGAACCAAAAAAGCCACCCTGAACTTTACAAGGACTGTTGCATGTGCCTATGATCAAACACATCGAGACCTTGTCTAGAGGCTCCAATTTTGCATGAGCATCCTTATTTGCTTCTTTCCCAATTTCTCTGAAGTGGATCAGTCTATCTCTACATATATCCATCACCTCTGCAATCATCTCCATGACTTTCCAGTGGCCCCAACCTGCACTAACCCAGCTTATAACTTTGCTAGGATCGCCTTCTATCACTGCCTGCAGCAGGTTGTTAGAAACCAGCATCATTGTTGCATGAAGCACAGCCACTACCTTGCAAAGTTGGATTCGTGGATCCCAATAGGTCAACAGAATTCCAATATAAAACTATCACTGTGATCTAGAATGCATCCCCAACCCTGGCAAAACCCAGGTTTACTATCTTCAATTATATAATAAAATAGAGCAAGATGAATAGTTAGATAATTTTGTCCATCAAAATTTGTTTCACCTGCTTCAAAGCATTAAGTCGATAATCTCTATCATTGGTAATATCTAAAACAGACTGCTTTTTTTTTTCTGAAAGCAAACCTTCCTAATAATTAGCTCTCGAGAGCCCTGGCCCTTAACTAAATGGAATGACAACAACATCTGGCTGTGCTTCTGCCCCATATCTTGCTCATGTTGATTTTGCAGTCTTAATTGAATATCCCTAAGAGATCCAAGTTAGACACATGAATTAGTTCTAGACAGAGAAATGGTGTGTCAGATAGTAACCCGAAGGTACCCAATGGGCAGAAATGCCAACCCCGATAGCTCGTACAAGGCTTTGAAGACGATGAGATGATGATATTGATGGTGATGATGATACTTATCAAAAGCTTCTTTTAAAGTTCCTTATCACAAGCTATTGGTAAATCAGTATGTGAAAATGTAACATGCGTACAGGAGATGCCAACATTCTTCAAATCCAAGATAAAACTTGAATTGTTCAACATTACAATGCAGCATTCAAAAAATAAAATAAGTGTCCTTGTAACATGATCCCTAGATCCCCAGGCTAAACTGGCATCCAATTTAGCTGAAAACTGAAAAAAGATGCATGTGTTTGTGTGTGTGTGTGTGAGAGAGAGAGAGAGGGTTGCAACAGACCTTGTTATAGTTGCAAAAGATGATGTGCAGACTGTTCCACAAGAAGCGAAAGGAACAAGTTTAAATTTATTTCCAAATAAGCATAAAAGAAAATGGATGTACGCTATAAGTTATGAAGATAATTTACTAGCACTTTGCTTTAAAAAACTTCTTCTCTTTACCAGACACCAGGGGGGGGAAGAATGAAAGAAAGAAAGAAAAGAACAGGAATTCCCAACATTCATAGTCATGAAGAAATTCCTAGGCAAAAATAAATACATTTCTTTAAGGAAAAAGGTATGACTTTGCCATCTATGCTGAAAGAAGCCCAGTGTGTTTATCAAGAACCTATCACCTCCAGAGTCATGATCAGATTACCAACAAGTTAATGAATGCTCTTCAGGTATGCTAGTTGATGCCATATAGTTAACATCTCGGAGATAACAATGAAGTTAATGATTAATGGTGTATGAATAGCACTCATGTCACTAATTAACATACAGACGCAGTTCAAAAGATCAGCCAATATACACCACTTTTTAAAAAATGGGCATCAAGATGAACAGTAACCATCCAACACATTGGTATTTGATGACTAATATTAGGGGTGTACACGAACCGAGCTAGCTCGGTTAGCTCGCTCGACTCGACTCAAAAAAGCTCAATTTGACTCGGTTTGAAGCTGAGTTCGATCCGAGTCAAGCTGATTTTTTGAGCTCGAAAATGAGTTCGAACAGGCCCCAGCTCGACTCGACTCGGATCGAATCCAGCTCGGATCGAACTAGTTCGGTGACTCGGTTACTTTGCCATTGATGGTGCTCACCAACTGTTTGATAAAATGACTCAACGAAATGTGGCTGGTGGCAAGGAAGGTTTGGCTAGTGGCAAGGAAGGTTTGGCTGGTGGCAAGGAAGGTTTGACTGGCTGGTGACAAGGAAGGTTTGGCTGGTGGCAAGGAAGGTATGTACATGAAACAAATACCTTTTTTCTCTTTGTTTTTTTTCGTTTTTATGTTATTTAGAAGGTGTTTGAGAAAATATCTGTAAAACCATTGCCTCTGTTTGTAAAACAGTGGGATTTTGAAGTTGCAGTTAAGGTGTTTGTGGAAATGCCTCAATGGTGAACTCGGCTCGAACTCGGCCCGAGCTGGCCCGAGCTGCTGACCGAACCGAGCCGAGCTGGCCAGTCAGGCTCGAGGACCGAGCCGAGCCGAGTTCGAGCTGAGGTCAGCCACTGTTCGAGCCGAGTCGAGCTGAGGCCAGCTCGACTTGGTTCGACTCGATGTACACCCCTAACTAATATCCTCAACAATACCGATGCTTTGAACCTTGTGTATAATGAGATTCAGTTGTATGAAACGGGAGTGAGTGTCAAAAGATTAAGATGGAGTGCCTGGGAAGTGTCAGTATAAAATAGTAATAAATAGTTAAAGATGTGAATGTATATTTTAATAAAATATGGGATTAATAAGTGTCAGTATAGAACATTAATAAAGAGTTCTTTTAGTGGTATTAAAGAGTTTAAAATATGAATGCATATTCTAATAAAATATAGGCACTAAGCTTATTCAATGAACTTAGGAGCAACTAGATTTGGACTGGAGTCACAGTAGCCAAGTTGGTGGCTTGGCAGGCGCAAAAGCAAGAGCACAATCAGCTTTTGCAGCAGACTAATGCTACTAAATTCAAAATTATTCCACCAATGAGAATCCACATGCATTTTTTTCATGATAAACTCTGCCTTGTACTCCACTTACATGCACAAGATAATGCTATTTTGTTTTATCATCATCGCCACAGCTTTCTCCAAGCTATTTGGCGTTAGTTATTTTGTGTACCTTTCTTTCGTAGATATGTAATCTGCTACCAAAGCAATGGGTGAAATCATGTATATAGATTCCAGCCACATCTACAGTTGAATATGCACATGATTCAAGAGGATTTCACTTTCATATCATAGAATATCATTTTAAGAACAGTCAAATTCATGTGATGATGTCTTGTAGTACTATGAACGAATTAACTATTTCATAAAAATATGCAAAATTGAGTCTTGCTATGTTCAACTATGTCAATCTTCCCACCAGTCTTGTATGGAGTGGTGGCCTTCTTTAAGTGCAACCAGATGGGCCAGTAATAGGATAGGACTCAAGCTTTTGAAAGACAAAACGAGTAGCATAAAGGCGAGTATGGCTCATTGGAGGAGGAGAAATCAAGATTGATTTCCTCCATTCAAGAGTTGGATAGAAAAGATGAAGGTCCTTTGAATGACAAGGACTCGTTTCATCATCATCTCTTGAAGCAAGATTTGGAGCAAAAGTTGAAAGAGGAAGAAATCAAATGGAGGCAGAGATCTTGAACAGTACGGTCAAAGGTGACCGCAGTATCGCCACAGTGAGGAGTCGTTGCAATCGCATATTCATAGTTTGGCAGTTGACGGGGAGAGAATAGAAAGAAAAAGAGACTTGTGAGCAAAGTGTTCCGTAACGGTAATGGTGGCCGTAACGGCCACCACCGTTACCTTTACGATACGGGGCATAACGGCTGTTACGGCCCAGCAACGGCTGTTACGGTCTCTCTTTTTTATTTTTTTATTTATTGAAAAAACCCCGGAAAAACATGTATCTTCCCCGTAATGTTGATTAAAAAGTATGAAAAACCTGTATATGTCTTGTAATAGACCATTATGGGATTATTATGGCCTTTATAGGGGATGCAACGTGTTGTTAACAGCAATTACGGGTCATTTTTTTTCATAACGGCTGTTACAGCCGTTACGACCCCATAACGTATAACGGTTGCCACCGTTACCTTTACGTAACGGCCTTTACGGCCCCATAACAGCCTTTACGGCACACCACGCATGTAAGTCAATTGTCGAGTTTTATAGAAGTCTTCTTACAGGAGAAGGGATGGATGCGGTGGTCCCTGGACAATTTGAATTTTGATAAAATAGGAGAAACTGAAGACACTTAGGTGGAGTGGAAGGTAAACAAGGATGTGTTAGAAGCAATCAAATCTCTCTCAAGGGACAAAGCCATGGCGCCAGATGGCTACCCTCTTGCTTTCTTTCAAGTATTTGGAGGTGGTAAAATGTGGACTCGGTGGCTTTTGTATTGAAATTCTTCAACCACTCGTCTCTCCAAGGAATTAGGGTCTTCAACCACTCATCTCTCCAAGGAATTAGGGGCATTCATCATTACTTCCATTCCTAAGAAGAAAGCTCCGAGAGTTTGGTAGACTTCTGACATATTAGATTGATTGGCAGCAGGTACAAAGTTTTGGAGGAAAAAAAAAAAAAAAAAAATCTTGCATCAAGATTGTGTAAAGTTTTGGGTTCAGTTACTCGAAGACTCAAGGGGCCTTCTTGTACAGGAGAAATTCAAGATGGAGCCTTGGTCGCCCACGAACGATTGACTTGAGAAAGAGCAGCAATCATTCCTGGAATTTGCAAGCTGGACATGGAAGAGTATGACCATGTGGCCTGGAATTGCATTTAGATGCTGGATAGACTGGGCTTCGGTGTGAAGTGGCCGAGGTGGATGTTGGAATACATAGGATCGGCTCACTTCTCAATCCTCATAAACAGCTCACTGAAAGGGTTCACAATGTTTAAGATAAGGCTATCCTTTATCACCATTTCTATTTATTGTAGTCGCAAAGCAAAATGTTAGAGAATGCTAGAGAGGTCGCCCTAATATAAGGATTATCAGTTGAGAATACTAACTTCCAGGTATCACATCTTCAGTTTGCCGATGATGCCCTTCTTTTATGTGGGGTACACCGATCCCAAGCAGATTATCTCCGTAGAATGTAAGATTATTCGTTGCTGCGTGATAGCATCCATTCAAAAGATAAAACATCCTAAAAAAGCAAACTTTTAGGAGTTCGTTCAAGAGAAGAAGTTTTCAAGTTTACTAGTACCTTCGATTGCAAGACAAGCAAGCTTCCCGCCTCATATCTGTCTACCTTTTTTCCATGAATATCTTAGAATACCACTGTGCATTAGGAGACCGGCAAAGCATCTTTCGGATGCAATTTTGTAAAGAATCCAATGGAAAATTATTGGGATGAAAAGGCAAGAACTGATCTTTCTAGGGGCCTTGGTATAAGGCCATTGAAGGCTTATCATGATGAGATGAAAAGGCGAGCACTTATCACGCAGAGAGAACTGAAAAGATTTAAAGAGGCTTTCTATGGAGGAGTGCAAAAGATGAGAAGATATTCCACCGCATAAATTTGGGGGGATCGGCAAGCCAAAGGAAATGAGGGGCCTTGGTATAAGGTCATTGAAGCTTTTAAACCGGGTACTTTGGCTAAGTGGATATGAAGATCTAGTGAAGGAAGGCCTTTGGAATAGAGTGATCTCATGCAAATAGGGTGAGGACAAAGGCGATGGTTTACTGCTTCATCATCAAGATACAGAGCATAAGCAGTTCAGAAGGCAGTTCTCTAAGTTGCCAATCCTTTCTAAGAGCATCTGCTTCATTCCTGGTGATGGGTCGCAGATGCAATTTTGAGAGGGACAAGTAGTGCGGGGGTCATGGTGTGTCGTAAAGGCCGTTACGTAAAGGTAACGGTGGCAACCGTTACACGTTACGGGGTCGTAACGGCCATAACAACCGTTATGAAAAAAAATGACCCGTAATTGCCATTAATGGCACGTTACATCCCCTATAAAGGTCATAATAGCCCCGTAATGGTCTATTATGAGACATATATGTTTTTCATACTTTTTAATAAACATTAAGGGGCAGATATAAGTTTTTCGGGGCTTTTTTCAATAAATAACAAAATAAAAAAGAGAGACTGTAACGGCCATTACAGGGTTGTAACCGCCGTTATGGCCTGTATCGTAAAGGTAATGGTGGTGGCCGTTACGGCTACCGTTACCGTTACGGAACACCTTGGCGGGGGTAGAGCTTTCTACAATGTCTTCACCCACTTGCATAGGGTATGATGATGGTGGTTAGAGAGAGAAGATGTTCCCATCTCTTATTGCATCTCGAGGGGGGAGAACAATCGGTATGGGATCCTATCTTCAGAAGAAATCTCCTTTACATGGAGATTAATGAACTGGTTGCCCCAACGGAGATGTTACATAATCATGGTAGCACTGAGATGGAAGGGTATAGATGGGTTTGGAATCCTAGCAAATTTGGGACTTTACAGCTAAGTCCTTCTATTTGATCCTTCACAATTCATCTTTGCCTCAAGTTAAGGACCCATCCGTCATAATTGGAGGCATCTGAAGACCTTCCCAGGTGGTGGCTTTTGGTTGGTTGGTGTGCAAGAACAAAATACTCACATTAGATCATTTGAGGAAAGGACAAGTGATCCTCTCCAATGGTTGAGATTATGCCTGTGCAACAAGGAATCGACAGACCACTTGGTCATTCATTGCGTTTGCATGTTTACTCAGATAATTTGGGAGAAATTCTTCGCATTGTGGGAAATTCAGTGGGTTATGCCCCAACAAGGTCGGGGAGCTTTTATCCATGTGGCATTTTAGCTAGGTGAGAATAGGATAGGTTGACGAAGCTATTTAGTGCCTTGTTCTCGTAGCCATCTTATGGGCAACTTGGAGAATGCAACAATGGGAATTTTGATGACAAGCTGCTTCTACTATTCAGGTCTTTCGCAAGGCAAAGTGGTTGTTTGTGAAGTCAAAGGACTGCGGTGGAAATTTTTCAAGGTAGCTGGGTGGATCTTTCTTCATTGTATTAATTGGATGATCTCTCATCATCTATTTTGTATATTTCTTTCCTTTTGCTATAGGGCCTGTTCGGATATCATGAAACAAAAACATGGAAAGGGACAACCCCTTAGAATCCTCAAATGAATGAAATGTAAAGGAAAAGGAAATCCTTTTCCATTTCCAATGTTTGTTTAGCAACACAAATTTCCATAAAAATTTATTTCCCTTTCCATTCCCATTGTTTGTTTTGCCTTTGAAATGGGTAAATGCCTAAAGCAAGGAAAAGTGCAATAATGACAACTTCACATGTCACATCTAAGGTCATAGCATCTTCCCACCAAGGAAATCAATTTAATTCAACAGGTTTTTTTCACAAAAATGGTTTACTTATTTTAGGAGGAAAAGCAAAGAAAAGGAAATAGATTTCCCCTCTCGAACAAAGGGAACTGTCACGTCAAGGGAAGGTTTTTTTTTATTCCAAGGCTGTTCACAGTTCTCTCTCTAAACAAACAGGCCCTAAATAAAATTTGAGTTTTCGGAAAAAAAAAAAAAAAAAAAAAAAAATCTCATATGCATGCAGATCGTAAATGTATGAAGCTTCTATAATGATTCTTGCAAAGCTTCTTAAGTTTATTTTTCAGTTAAGTGAATGCATGTACCCAAAATAAGAGTAAATAAAATGAATTTGAAGATGGAACCTAGATGCCTAGCTCCACCACAATGAAGTCAAAGATTGCGAATTTGCAGGCCACATGACTTGGTTCAAAGATACCCCTATTACAACAAAGTCTTCTATCTGTGACATGCTCAATAAACTTGCTGACAAGTGATGTAAGGTTCGAAGGAAACATTTTAAATTTGGGTGCTACCAAGAGGATATACAGGCTCCAGGAGCATTTTTCCTGCAGTTACCTCTTGAGTAAGTAGTACATGCACACTTACACCATTGAGATATTCAATAACAGAAGTGTAGACATCCAGATCTGGACCCACGTCCTCATCAAGTAACCATTGACCTCTCAGAAAGTGTTGACTGCTTAGAAAACAACAAGAAAACTGCAGGATAACTAGGCTAGAACTTGAATCTCACAAATCCTGGACCCACTATTTGGATCGTGCCACCAAAAGAGCTTCTCACCTTGTACAAAACCAGTCGCAAGCTTCAAACTCCTGAAATTTCTTCTTTAATTCCATCATGAAAACTCATCACAAACATGAAGAGTCTTATATGAACCTTACACCAAAAGGACTCCTCAAAGATCTGGTTTCTCTAATTTTAGCTACTAGATAACTCATTGATCGCCAACTAAATAAAGAAAACTCAAAAGCAATGGTCTAGGCAGCTCACTGATTAATAACCGAGTAAAGCAGGCTCTTAAATAAGGCAAAAAGGCCTAGACAGCTCACTGATTTTTAACTAAATAAAGAAAATTCTAGAGCAAAGGTGACCTCTAATTTGGTGCAAATTTTCATGCAATTTCATCAAAATTTGGTGCAACCAAACACACCCTAAGGCAAAAAGGTCTAGACAACTCACTGCTTATTAACTAAATAAAGCAAATTCTACAGCAAAGGTGATTTCCCCAAACTCGCCCCGTGTATGGGCTGATTTACAGTCCACCCATACGCATGGACATTATACTCAATTTCTTTATTGAGAAGGGGCACAAAGTGTCCCCTGGCAGCAGCTAGTCGATGCTTCATTTAATTCCCACATGTGTGGCCACTTGGGACCCATACATGGGGCCGGAATGGTCATGTGGGCCTGCAGCCCGGCACGTGAGACAAAGGATCTGCTTGCATCACTCTAGGTCAATCTTAACAACCATCCGATATACACTACTTCATTGTCGGAATTGATCACTTCCTTAAATACCACAATCCCGTCAAGAATCTACTCCCCTTGGAAGGGCCAAACAAACATAGTGGGCTGGTACAAGCATCCAACATACACTACTTCGTTGCCAAATTGAGGATCTGCTTGCATCATTCTAGAAGTCTAGGTCGATCTTAGAAGACATCCAACATAAACTACTTCATTGCCAGAATTGATCACTTCATTAAATGCCACAATCCCATCAAGAATTTCCTACCCTTGGAAGGGACAAACAGACCTAGTAGGCTGGTACAAGCATCCAAAAAAAAAACTCCACCCAATAGGCTAATAGGTGAAATCCTTTAAACTAATAGAATTTTCCAACTCAGAAAAGGAAAATAAAGAAGAAATTTTTTTTTTTAATCGCCATTTTAATGGAAATAATACAATCTATCCATGAAAAATATCAGAACCAATTTCAGAAAGACCAGAAATTCCTATGAAGGGAGAGGATAAAATAATTGAGCAATCGGCTTATCGCACTACAAACGAAAATGTGTAGAGTAATAAACATCTTGTTGGAGAAAAGACACTCAACGGTTCCCATTAATCCTTTAAGCAAGCATAGTCCTTCGTGGTTAAGCAAGCCTGACTTTATACTTAGTGTTTAAGCAAGGTCTAACTTTTTTGTTAGT
This sequence comes from Magnolia officinalis, assembly GCA_021015155.1. Taxonomy (NCBI): domain Eukaryota; kingdom Viridiplantae; phylum Streptophyta; class Magnoliopsida; order Magnoliales; family Magnoliaceae; genus Magnolia; species Magnolia officinalis. The sequence continues at coordinate 16,041,560 of JAJHSJ010000004.1, read as the reverse complement.
GTTGAAGCAAACCTAAGCCCCCACATGAAGGAGAAAAGCTCCTTGGAGCAAAAGCACACAATGGCATCCTCCATGCTATTCTAAAAGCTAAAACTCTTGATCATCAACCACCAGTTTTGCCATTTTCCTTCTCCCAGGATGTTGCATTTGGATGGAAATAAGTAAAAAAATTCTCATCCTCAAGGAGTCAAGGCATGCAAGGTATCCATCTCCATGAAGTGTTCTCTCATTGCATCACAACCTACCATGTTGTTTAAATCATTCCTAGCCAAGGTATTCCAAAACGGTAACGGTGGCCATAACGGCCACCACCGTTACCGTTATGATACGGGCCGTAACAGCCGTTTTTTATTTTTTGGAAAAACTGTTATTGGACCGTTACGGGGCCGTTACGGCCCATTTTTCTGTAACGGCCGTTTCGACCCCATAACACGTAACGGTTATGACTGTTACCGTTACGTAACGGCCGTTACATAACCGATTTTGAATACCTTGTTCCTAGCATAGTTCCGCATTGTTCGAAGTATCCCCGATATTCTCGAAATGTCCCCGATATTATTTGTATCTCCAGCTCAACAATATCAATAACATTGGTAGCGATGCTGATAACACTAGTAGTCTCAGAAATTCTAAGTATCGACGATGTATCGCTAAGTACCACCAATGTATCAATATCGCTAATGCATCGCCAATATTTTTAACTGTGTGAATTCCAGGTGTTGCTTGTATCACCAATGTTTCGATTAAGCCAATATTTTCGACTGCGTAAATTTCGAGTGTCGCTTGTATCGCCAGTATATTGACGATATTTCAATAATATCGCCAAAAATATGTTTAATAAAAATTTTCTATTTCAAAATTTTTTATGGGCACATGGTTGTATGCAATGTTCAAATTGTCGACAATAATATTGATCATATCGCAATATTATCGTTATCACAACATGGGTGATATCAAGACCAGTCTTTCATTTCCTTTCCAGTTGCCGACAATTTTTCAGTGAAATATCATGTGTTGTCGATATTCTAAAATATTTATGGATGTTTGGATGGAAGGTTGGATGGTTGGATAGATAGATGGGATGGTTGGATGGATAGATGGGATAGATGAGATGGTTGGACTCGTTTCTTATGACAACACATGCTTTTAGGCCCCCATTAAATGGGAATTTATTATGTATGCATTCTTTTTGCAATTTGTTTATTCCTAAATATGCAAATATGAGTATTTTAGCTTCTCCTGAAGTTTCACTGAAAAATTCCACCATTTTCTCATGTTTCCCCGCACGATATCGATATTGTTTCCATATCCCTAGGCAACGAAACTTGTAACGATATCAATACTTTCAACACTCACTTTTAAGGGAGGCTAGAAGGGTAAGGTTGTCAATGAGTATGCAGACCAACAGGTACCCAATGGACCTGACACAATTTTAGAGATAAACAGGTCCCTCTTTTTGGACCCGGTGAGAAACTGGGTTGAGTTCGGGTCTCTTATTTTTTATGTAGATAAAAATCAGGTCCAACCAATTCGGGTCAGGTCCATTCAGGTCCAGTTAGTTTTAATAGTACTATTAATATGTTAAATATACATTCATTATTCTAACAACAAAATAAGGTTTTCTAGGCCATGATACATGTAAGAGAGCCCGTTTATACACCACGCATGTATCAAAGCAGCAGATATGTGTGTCATCTAATTCATCCATTGATGAGCCCGACCATATAAATGCTCTTATTTGTCCCAAACCAACTCAAGCCAAGATCAAAATACCCAATGGGTACCCAAAGAGTGCCCAAACCCAATCAGATCCAGGTTTGGGTCTGTCATGAATGAGACTTAGGCCCAACAAGACCGGAATCCAGTTAGCCCAAATATGGATAAAATATGACCTGAACCCGACCTATTGACAACCCTAAGAGTGGGGTTTTTACACTTCACAAAGGCCATAATAATACTTCTGTGCTTACAGGCCTTCCTTTTGATTTCCAATGCCATAATTAATTCAACAAAGAATACACGCTAGGAGAGCAGGAAAGTCAATGATAGGACAGTCCACCAATCCAAAGCAAAATCTCTACGTAAGTGCCAAGATTGTCAAATAGCCACATTACTCTCTCAGGCAGGTGGTTTCCATAAATCATCTTATACCGGAGCAATAAACTTGATACTATATGGCCATCAAGAGCACCTTTTAAGAAGAGGCAGGTAAGGCATCTTCCAAATATACAAAGGTAATATAAATGCTTACAAAGTACATACATCCATATGTATGTATATAACCACCAATGAAATGGAGGTATGACCCCAATCTATGAGTACCAAGAGAAACTCAAGTAATACTATTTCCATATTGAACTTCAAGTATCACCTACAGCCACCAATCTAACCAAAATGTCTTAACCAACTCAAAAGCCCGGGGGTGAAATCCAAGATATCAAATAACCAAGAAGCTTGGTGACAAAGATCGATTACTTCTTTTTTTTTGAAAGGTATATATATCACAATGCTTGTTTCAATCTCCTGAACAAAATCTCAAAGTTGGCAATGGAGCATCTTTTCAACAAGTCCAAAAGGGTCGTTGAAGCAAACCCCAAAGGGGATGCAAATGGCTAAAAGAAAAATAAACAAGATTGTAGGGTAGAGATAGCAAAAACCCCTCTCCAAATCTTCTTCCAAGACATTAAAAAAAGTAGAAAAAAAATAATAATAAATAACTCAATAACTTTTTTATTTCCAAGAGATCATATTGCTTTGCAACTCCAAACATAGCCTTATATAGGCTTAAACAAAAGAAAGAAGCCTTAATTATGCAAACAACTAAAATGCCCTTGAATCCCTTCACCACCATATGGGCCATAACTCACCCAAACAGCCTTAGAATTACATGATCTTGAGCTCGTTTGAAAGATAATTCAAGAGGCTATCAAATGGGACCAATTTTGAGTGATGCAGATATCGTTTGGTGCCTCAAAAGTGGCCCACCAAGAAAGTGATGTAAATACAATTAAAAAATTTATTAACTAAACCATGACTCAATCTCACCATAAAGATTAATTAAATAAATAAACCCTATGAAATTGATGAACATTTGATTGATCCCATTAGAATCATGGTGTAAGTTGACCATTGAGCCCATCCAATTGATCATCATACGGTCATACCATTAATCTAGTCTCTAGATCATCAATCAAGACAACGTGCACAATTAGACGGGTCAAATATTAGATCAATCAGCTTGTGTGGCCATTTGGCTGCATTAATAGGGGATACCACCAGTTCCATCCCTAGGACAAAATGTCAAGGAAAATAAAGGATTGTCCCTTCATTCACTTTAACTCCCAAGAGTAGGCAACAAAAGCCATCAAAGAGGTGAATGGATTTAAGTTGGGGAACATTTGTTACAGTTCAAGGAAGTGTGGGCCTAAGGTCTTAACAAAAAGAAAAGGGGATGCAACGAAAATGAACTTGAAGAAAGAATGGGCAGAACCAACCACCGGCCTTCCAGAGCCACATAATGCTTATTGACAATAGATCCTTTCATGAGTTTCCCAATGCAATCCCAGAACCTAAAAAGGAAGTTTGGGTGGTGGAAGAAAGGGTGAAAAAGTCAATTCAAGTTAAGACATAGGCATCTCAAGTAATGAAGGGGAGCCTAAATCAAGATCCATATGGCTGGAACTCATCCTGCAGCGCATGTGCCATGTATCTGCTTCTGAGTTGCAATTTCAACACACGTCAATTGGATGAGTATAGGGATGAGCTGCTTCGACACCAAGCCTCAATTCGAGGCGGGGCTCGAGATCCAAACGAGAAGTGGGAGCGTTCTTTAGGGTAGCGAATGAGTTGATCTACCGAAGCACGACCCTCACCACATCTCAGCTCCCGGGGCTAACGAACTCCACTAGCCGCTTGGCCACCATTCGTAAGCTGACACGCGTCATTCGAATAAGCCGGAATACCGATGTAGCACTGAGCTTGTGCTCCTGTGGCATTGTTCCACTAAAGAGCATTGATCCCTCATGCCCGCCTGCCTTCCACACACTCCAGAAGGCCCCCCATAGGAGTTGAATGCCTTCCTTCTTCAGCTCTCACTGCACCTGCATGACCATCTTCCTGTCTCCAATAACAACAGTCACCGACGTCAGAATAGGTTGCCCTTTCTTCCTTCTAATACGTACCCTAGCCACTCCAACCTCTTATCCATTCTCGGTCAGCGGGTCAAGGAGAAGAACCTCACCCACACAGGAGGCGATTGCGATGTAGAACTCCCTGAAGCACAACTCTAAAGGAATTCCCCAAAAATAGTACCACGCATCATTGTCCCCAAACGCGGAATACTCCCATCGTTGGATTTGCACAATCGGGCCATCAGTGTGTAGGGCTCCTGCCATCGAGAGGAGGTCCACCCTCACATATGGCTGGAGGTTTATCCAAACTTCGTTGAACCCAATAGGATTCAACAAGTAAGCTTCCATCCCCAACCTGCAACATTCATCAAGCCACTCTCTGATCTCCGCCATAGTCGCTCCTTCCTTGGCGATCACCACCACTGTGTCACAAAGAGATTCCTAAGATTTTGTGATTGCCTCCTGGCCGAGGCGCACCACTCTTTATCCGTGAAGGTCCTCCACCGCGACCCCACTTTCATCCACTGCCTTCATCTCATCTTGCCTCTTTTTTGTACTCTCTATGGATACACTTCCTTTGCGACTTCTGGTCACAAGTTCCTTGAAAGAAAGAGGGCACCCTTCATTTTCCAACGGGGGGGCACTTCCACCCGAGGGCCCACGGTCATTTATGCCTGTATATGGGTTATGAAGCTAGCTTGTCTGGCTAGATCAAGGACCATATGGGTGACTAGATGGCAGGGAATATTGACCATCATAGTGCAAGAATTGTTTGAGATGTTTTGGGGATTTGGGCATTGAAGTGGGAGCTAAAAGAAGAATGATCCAAGGTGTGGATCTGCCTCAAATGTCGAGAATGAGGTAAAGAAGATAACAATGTTTCAATATCGATATGGACAAATGCGCCGCACCCTTGGGATACGGAAACAAATCAAGTATCACATGGGAAGTATCAGATGTATTGCATAATGTATCACTGTTTTTGGGAAACGTTGGGAAATTGGTCGAATTTTCAATGAAACTTTAGGGGGTGTTAAAAAAGACATCATTACACACTCAAAATTCAAAAGATTACAAAATTCAAGTACACAATAAGTCTACTTTGTATAAGGTTCTAAACAGCACACTATCAAATAGAAGTGATGCAACTGTAATAAAAATCAGTTCATATAAATTAAAAAATAAAGAAATCACTAATATTTTATAATTCATATCACTTATTAGCACATACAATGTACTAAATAATGACACTAGATATGTTCTACAATATATGGTGCATTTATTTAAAAATATATTTTTACAATTTTTTAAAAATTAATTTTATTTTTTAAAATAAATAAACTAGTGTGGTTGATGTTAAGATCAATATACACTCATAAATATAAAATATTAAGTGTACATAACATCTAGTCAATCTAATTATTTTCAAATAAAATTATTTTTACTTAATTTTCAACATTTTTTAATTAAGAATACTCTTTAAATTTTCAAAAAGTTCCGTCAATTTGTAGATCAGCCTCTAAGCACTAAAATGTAATTTTTGTCAACCACTAACTGCAAGTTAAATGGGTGAAATGGACAAAATTTCAGATTTCCCCAATTTTCCCAAATTCCACCCTTGATTGAGCACACAAAACATGCAAAATCATGAATTATAAACCTCATTCCATTGACTCCAAGGAATTTAAACAAGGAAAAGCTGTTCAAATATGCAAAAACTCACCTATTTAGGTCTCGGTACCGCACTCTCCGATTGTGATTTCTGCCACCAAATCCCTTTTCCTCTCCAAATAATCGAAAAGGATGGTCGAAATTTCCTTAGGAATGTAGTGAATACAAAAAATTTCAGAGATTTTTGACAATCTTTTAATATTTTCGCAAAGAGGATTGACAAACTTAATGTATCGTCAATAAATTGCAATGCATTGCGATATATTGTCCGATACTAGGAAGTTTATCAACGAAAACCCAATATCATATCGGCACTGCGCGATATTAATAATATCGGCCGATATTATCGATAATGCAATCATTGGAAGATAATGCAACAAGAGATGTTCTTCCGCAGAGTGACATGTATGAAGAATCACCTATTGGTTAGAAACTTAAGGTCTAGGGGGGCAAGACATGATGAATGCACCTCCATGTTATAGCTCCATAATTGGTTTCTAGTAACTGTGGAAGCGCTTGGAGACTGTTTTACAATGAGGAAGTTGACCCAAATACATCAATCTGGAGGTGAGTTTGCAAGATCCAAGTCACCACAATATGTCATGGACATCCGAGGATCATCAATCTTTGAATGAAAGGGATATACTTCAAAGAAAAGGTGATGCAAGAACATTCCAATGACATTTTTTTTAACCTGAAACAAACCTTCATCAGGCATGTAATGCAACAGGAGCCAAGGGATATCCTAGTTGGTGCCAAAGAGGTAAAAAGATCAGCCTACAAAGGATTATTTTTTATTTTTTTATTTTTTTTTAAGACACAGGGTGTCCCCACCTCTTTTGAAGTGAGACTAACCCCTGCAGATACAAGCAATCACCCCTACCACGTGTATCGGGTAATTCCAACCTACAAAGGAAATATTGGGTTGGAGCCTAAACAATTTCTGCAATTTCAGCTCTCTCAAGTGGGTTCATATGGGTCTTCACATTAGTTTATGGGAAGAATGACCATCAACAAATGATGGCCTATGGAGGATCTTGAGTTGGTAGGGCACATTGAAGGTTTGCTGGGCATGTCAGAGACAATTCTAGTCTAAAAGAAAAGAGAGAGAGAGAGAGAGAGAGAGAGGAGAGAGAGAGAGAGAGAGAAGGAAAAAGTGGGTCGCAACTTGACTGGAGTACAAGAGGCTTTTGCTATTGGGTTGGTGAACCTACCAATGGATGGAGCTAAATTCACATGGACAAATAACTGGTCCGGCACATTTTCTAGGGGCTCTATAGTAGGCCATCCCCATATTGGCATTTGATCATTGTCCAATTGTTCAAGGTTCCATAATCGTGGAGTTCCTTGAAAAAGATAGAGAATGGTGAAACTATAAAAGAACCAAAGGATGGCCATGCCACAAAGTAGCAATCAAGCTGAAAACTCTGAAATCAAAGATCAAGAATGACACAGAGATCATTAAAGGGTAATTACTGAAGCCAAGGCAAAGATTCTCAATGAGATTCAACAAACTAACATAAATGAGGAAACCTGTGTTCTTTAAGAGAAAGAAGAGTTCAATAAAATAAAGATAGGAGGAAATAAAGTGGAGATGCATGTCAGGGATTAGCTTAAGGGGTGCAATAAAAAAAAAAAAAAATACAAGGTTCCTTACAGATTGGCTTAAGTGTGAAAGAGAAACAAATCCCATTCAATATGTGGAGGTGGATGAGATCTAGCTGAAAAATCCTACAATCATTATTAATGCGGTGGCAGACTTGACTTTTTTTTAAGATTTGTATTCAACAGAAAAGATGGAATTGTCTGAAATAAGATCGTCTGATTCCAATTAAATTTCTGAGGAAGATGGGCATCTCTCGGAAAAGCCTTTATCACAAGAGATTAGAAAGCAATCTTTGAGCTCAGCAGGGATCCAGCCCCAATCTTGATGGCTTTCCAATGGCATTTTCCTCTAGTTTTTTTTTTTTAAGGAATCAAGGTTGATCATGTGGCATTCCTTTATGAATTCCATGAAAGGTATGGACTGGGGCGGGAGCTGGGCACTTCAGGTATCATATATATCCCAAAGAGACGGGGGTACTTGAACTGAAAGACTTCCAAGCTATCAGCCTTGCACTATGGTGGTCTCTGTACAATTTTGACGACTCTTTCTCATAGAGTTACTCATGTTCTTTGGCATTCATATCATCTTCCCAAAAGGCATTTGTTACGAATAAGCATATTTTTAACAGGGCACTTGTGATTCATGAGTATATGGATTCAATACACAGAAAACGAAGATCGAACACCAGTTGCAAGTTGGACTCGGAAAAAGCCTACAATCATGTTGATTGAGATTTACTCAAATGCATGATTAGTTAGCCAGGATTTGGAATCAGATGGATGTCATGGATAAAGGAGTGCATTTGTTTGGCTACATTTTCACTTCTCGTTCATGGGGCACCAAAATAATTTTGTAAAGATGAAGGGACCTGAGGCAAGGGGACCCCCTTCTCATTCCTCTTCACAATGGTGAGTAAAGCGCACAGGAGAATGCCAGATAAAGGTACAGAAGAAGATTTCATGAGTGGTGCCAAGGTGTCCTGTCTGAAAGATTCTGATCTCCGAGGTGCTTCAAGGTGGCTTTGAGCCAAAAAGTTAACTGGTCTAAAATTGAGTTGCGATGTATCAGACTGGACGAGAGAGAAGTCACACATGCAGCTTCAAATCCAAGATCCAGGGCAGAATGTCTCCTTCGGCTTCAACCTATTTGGGTCTGGCTCTATGCATTAAGAATCTCTCAAAAGTCCTTTCGGACCTAGTGGCCAAACATGTAAAAAAGCTAGTAAATGAGAAAAGGAAGGTTTCTGTCTTTCAATTGTGGAACTACTCCGATCACAGCAGCCTATCCAACCTGCCCATTCATTTTATGGGCTTGTTTTCATTGCCCAAGGAGTACAGTGGATAGGTCAGAGAGCTTTGGTGAGGATTTATGTGGCAGGGGAATGGAGGAAAAGAGGAAATATAGCCTCGTGGATTGGATGGAGGTGCGTAAGCATGATAAAGGAAGTAGGAGAATAAAAACATTCAAGATGAATACAACTTTGTTGGGAAAGTGGCTCTAGTGCTTCACTCAAGAAAATGATATGGTAGAAGGTGATCAATGCTAATTACAGGGTCAAGGAGGTTGGGACCCTTGATTTGGCTAGCTTACTAAGCGACCAGGTTGTAGAGGGCAACTCAAAAGGTTAGATTCCTTTATTTTCATATATTTTCTTTTTTATAAGCATTTCAAAAAGTTGGAAATCAATTCAAGATAGGAATCAGAGACAAACGGGAATGGATGTATCAAGTTCAGGAAAGACATTTGCCGTGATGACAGTCCATTGTCTCCTTTCTCAGAACCTCAGACATGATGAGATTTGCTTCTTTGTGCAACTTCTAAATAGCTTGGAGGGTGTTTGTTTATGTATGGGCTCTAACAGTAGGATTTGGTTATGGGAACCAATTGGTGGATTTTTCTTTTGAAGAGTTATCTCAATTTTATTAAAAAGAAAAAAAAAAAAAAAAATCAGTATAAAAACACATCAAAAGCAGCACCAGCAACTGTTACGAGCACAGTGGGGATCACATCCCACCCCGTGCACAAGAAAAAACTCAAACCCCTTAACGCATTTCTATAATCGAAGATCCTCAATTCATGTCTAGATGCACCCGCTTTTGCCTGAAAGTCTCCAATGTTGTTAGCTTCTCTCCCTACTTGCCAGAATAAGACCAGATGCCTCTACAAAGATCTATGGCTTCCACCACCCTCCACGAACTCCCACCTGAGACAGCCTACAGATTGCATTTCTAGAGTCACCTTCAACAACATTTCTAGAGTCACCTTCAACAACACCCGGAATCAAACTGTTCGCCACCAACAGCATTATCACCTTCAACCAATTGGTGAATTTTTTGTCACATCTTTCTTTGTGCATCTCATGGGTGGTAATGGAACAGTAGCTCCCAATGCTAGATTATGGAAGTCCAAAGGACCACGGCTTTTGTGTTGGGTGCCAAGTTTAAACAAAACCTTTAAAGAATTATCACCTCCATAATAGACTTTTTTTATTGCTAGAAGAGGATTTAATTGAAAGCAAAAGGCCACTACAAAGCAGCCAAAATACACAAAATAACCAATCAACTAAAGAGGCCAGGATGAAGATGAAAAGAACTGCATGCCTCCACCCAAGAGCAAACAAGGTGTTTAACTCTAGCAATAGAAAGGCATGGAGAATAAAAACTTTTAAAAAGTATGGTTGTTCCTTTCCTTCAAGAGGACCCCAAAGGATAGCCAGAAAACAGATATTCCAAATCACTCTTAGCTTTTTACATGGGAATTGGACTCTCCAAGCTTCACATAATTGTCGTATAGAATCTGGCATAGTCCAAGCCATATTGAACTGCGGGAAAATACACAACAAGCTTGCTTTATATTTTTTAATGGAAGAAAAAATTATTAATACCGGCTACCATTTATGCCTAAGAACAGCAAATCTATCAATGACACCTTTCTATGCCCTTTCACTGATGAGATTGGGTGGTACACTGGTACTTAACATGTTTGAGATAAGTTGGTCAATGCCCTCTTCCATTGAAAACTTGTTAAGAGGCATTAGATGTTGGATATAAATTCCCAAACACAAGAATTCTTTGGAAGCCAACTCTTACTGCAGTGCCAGGGCTGATTTGGAAACAATTGTGCTTCTCAGGAAAAGATCGGATGCACCACGATTGTTCTTGGAAGAGTCTGGGAACAATCATTTCTTGGGCGTTGGCTTCAAAGTGTTTGCCAGCATGGAGCAAGTTGATCGTAGAAGAGGTTGAATGGAGGTCATTAAAAACTGTAAGGGCACAATCAAGGTACTATCTCCTGCGTTTTGTCAGACCATCACCTCTGAGAAAGTGAGAGCTCAATTATCAGGAATGGTGGGGTACCTTGGACCCTGTTGGGATTGCTAATTCAAGACAAGAGGGGAGGAATAGTCAGGATCTAAGCGAGACCATTGGGAATGAGGATTCCAACAAGGCAAAGATTAGATCTTTGTAGATCGGATTGCAGGAGCTACATCAGATGCACAGAATAATGTCAATAGGTCGGACTTGGGCTACATCAAGGTCAGCCCAAGCAAACTGGAAAATAAATGCCTGAGCCCGAGCCTAATCCCAAGTCCTAGCCCAAAATTGGCCAATTTTTTTAGGCCCAAGCCCAGCCTAATTAAAAGTTCGTTGTGCCCAAGTCTGAGCCCAGTGCATCTAGCATTTTCTACATGTATAGTAGTGGTACACAATTGACAATACATACATATGTATGATATATTCTATACCACTAATATACTATTATTAGCATGGTCAGGTTAGACCCGGGCAGGCTCAACCAAACTGACAGAGACCAATGATCTTGACCAGTGTTTTAAATAGCGGTAGCGTGTTGCGTAGCGTTCAACCCTCCGTAGCGTGTAGCGAAATAGCGTAGCGTGTAGCGTAAGCTACACAATACTTCTATTTTTTAATTTATATATATATATATGATAAATATTAAATAGTAAGAAAAAATAAAATATTTTGGCATTTTGAGTTAGCAATTACAATTCGTAATTTAATTGGTAAATTTTAAGTTAATACATGTCTCGTGTACAATTTTTTAAGGGCCCAAATTAGGTAGGACTCAGATTGTGAAGTGTAGCACACGAGTGTCAAAGTTTTTCGGACCCCACTCGTGATGAATGTGTTATATCCACACCGTCTATCCATTTTGCCAAATAATTTTCGGGAATGAGCCCAAAAATGAGGCAGATCCAAAGGTCAGGTGGACTGCACCATAAGAAACAATGATAATTAAACGACTATCATTAAAAATTTATCGGGGCTACAAAAGTTTTAGATCAAGCTGACATGTGTGTTTTCCCTTCATCCACGTTAGTGTGACCCTATTAATAGGTTAGATGGAAAATAAACATTACAGTGGACCCTAAGAAATTTTTAATGGTGAGCATTTTATAACCACGGTTTCCTATGTTGTGGTCCACCTGAGATTTGGATCTTACTAATTTTTTGAATCAAAATCTAAAATGATGTGGCAAAATGGATGGACGGCATGGATAAAATACATACAATATGGTGGGGCCCATGTTGCACGTGTACATTTTATTAAATTGTGCACGCGTACCAGTCCATTCATTTGACGCAAGCAAGTCCTGTGGGTCTGATCATGAGGTATGTGTTATATCTAAACCGTCTATTCATTTGAAGAGCTCGTCTTAAGGCTTGACATGAAAAATAATACAGATCTAATTATCAAGTGGACCACACTGCAAAAAGCGGTGGGGGATTGAAAGTCTACCATTGAAACCCTTTTTGGGATCACAGAACTTCTGGATCAATATGAAATTTATTTTGACTCTTCATTCAGGTCTTTTTGACCTTTTGAACAGATTGGATGGAAAATAAACGTTATGGTGGGCCTACGAATTTTTTAACGGTGAAAAATCATCATCTCGCTGCTATTTTTGGTGTGGTCCAGACGATCTTTGGATACAATTCATTTTTTGGCTAATGCTCTAAAATGATATTTAAAAATAGATGAACGGTTGTAGATATAATAAATACATCGCTGTGGAGCCCATGTAACTTTGATCTCCTTTGAACCGTTCGTACAACTCGGAGCTCGAGGAGTGTCAACGATCGTCTTAGCATGACACGTACCTACAGCAGTTATACTACACCAGTCAAACCGCTTCCGATTTCAAAAGAAAAAAGCGAGAGAGGGAAACCGAAAAGAAAAAAAGGGAAAGAAGAGGGTGGGAGAGAGAGAGAGAGAGAGAGAGAGAGAGAGAGAGAGAGGAGGAGGAGGAGGAGGAGGAGGAGGCCCGGGCCGCAGCCGCAGCCGCAGCAGGGCGAGAAGAAGAAGAAGAGAGGAAGAAGAAGAAGAAGGAGGAGGAGAAGAAGAAGAAGAAGAAGAAAAAGCAGAAAAGGAAAAAAAAAAAAGTATGTTTTTTTTCTTCTTTTTTTTCCCAATTTTTTTTTCTTTTTTTTATGCTATTTTATACACTACGTAGCGTTTTTTGTACGCTACGCTACGTAGCTTACGCTACACGCTACGCTAGCACGCTATTTAATACACTGATCTTGACATTTGCCCATCCTAGTTACTAATTGGGTCCGAACTTGTTAACCCAACCCAACAGACCTAGGAGTCTACACCTGAGCCCAACCCATGACGAAGCAAGGTCTAAAGACCTGACAAGCTGTCGTAACCCATTGACACCTTTAAATGCAAGCACCTTCTACAGTTATCATGGGTGGTTGACACAGCATGATTAGATGTGCAGCCTCCTCAAACGAATATCCTTCTATTTTGGTAAATTGGATGGAGGAAGTAAGAACATGCAAGCAGTTTGTTTCTCTTATTTTGTCCACTACCATTGGGCAATGTAAATTTGATGTTCTGTTTGAGCAATGGATCCAGTCCCAAGCTATTATGGGGAGTCTTTCCCTCTATTGTAAATCTCTTCTTGTTTGAAAATTCCTCTTTATTAGAAAAATCACTTTAATACCTCAAAAAATAAGATATAAGAACATACACAAGTAAATAGTAAGAAACAAAGTCAGGGAAATCAAGATGATTCTTGAGCTCGATATCAGGATTTATCATGATATTATCAGGAAATATCAGGATATCATCATGATATACTAGCATTTTGATATATTTTGAGAAGATTGGGATACTATTGAGTCGAGATCATTTCCTGGAAAAAAAAAAAAAAAAAAAAAGGACTCTCTCTAATTTTCAAAATATCAGAGATACTTTTCACTTTGCATGTGTTGACTGTGAAAAATAACAAACAATGCTCTGGGGCCTCCAAAATGACTAGAACACATCAAGCTACCCCGCAATAACTCCATAGCAGCAAATAGATAGCACCTTACCCAGCATTGCTCAGATCGTCAATCTAATGGTTCGGTAGTACATCAAGGACAACACCTCCGAGAACAATACAAACATGAGTAACAAGTTTGAGCATCAAAAGCTTCCTTGATGGCCAAATCTTCAGTCTGACACAAAAATAGCCTCTGAGGTGCAAAGCCAGCCCTCCATTCCATCTTCCACAATGCCTATAGTCAAACCAGTGATTCAAAAGCACACAAAGGATGTCCACGTATTAAGTGCACAAATGAAAGAAGGAAAAAGAGCATAAAAAAGCATCCTAGCACATATCACAGCATGCCAGGGCCTGTGATAGGACCTATCGAGACAGGATGTGTCACTGGCAACAACACCAAGACGCAACACATCCTCCACGACATGAATTCTGAAATAGGCAGTCCAAGCATCGCCTAAATTTGAGGAAACACGCAGATGCAATCCATATCACTTCCAACGGCATCTTAAGTAATGTAAGGACATTTTCACACTGGGCTCGAGTGGGGTTGCCTGTGGGATGCAGGGGCACACTCGGGGTGGGCGGCCCATGTGAGGCGGGTGGCTCGTGTGAGGCGGTACCCATGTGATTTGGGACTCACGAGGGGGGTTCGGCTGAGGTCCTAACCCATGAGATGTGAGGCCTGGGCTATGAAATAAAATGATTAATTCTCCATGCTCTATCAGTTCGAGCTTTTAAAGCAAGTGGTTAATTGTCCTGCGTCATTAAGCCTGTAGAGAGAGAGAGAGAGAGAGGCAGGGGGAACGATCAGAGAGGTGGCAACAACCCTCCAAAGTTGAAATTTTTGACATGCATCACCTGTTATGCAGCTTGTAACAGCCAACAACAACACTGGAAATCCAAGTCCTCTTGTTTCTGTGTCATATTCGGCTTTACAGGATAGGAGAGTCCAAGATACAAACTGACCATCAACCTAGGGATCAACTAAGGTGAGTTCTGTTTGTATTTGAGTACTCAAGAAACCACCATAAAAAGGGGTTTGCTTTCTTTGTAAAATCATCTCTACATATAGCAGTAAAATTTAGAATTTTGAATATTCAAGCCTGAATTTGTGTTGAATAGTATGTGTCGGAAATGATCATATACATAGGACATATGTGAACTTTCACTTGTAGCCCTGCCTTTCCTGCCAACGTACCATATGTCTTGAACATGTGCAAGTAATTACAACATGCATATTGTGTATATGAACTTTTGCCATGTAGCCCAAGGCAGCACCGGAAATCCAAGTCCTGTTTCTTTGTGTTGTAATTGGGTTTATAGGTTAGGAAAGTCTAAGATACAAAACCCACCATCAACCCAAGGATCGTTTGAGGTGAGTTTTGGTCACATTCAAGCAATCAAGAACCCACCATTAAAATAATTAAAAAAAGGGTTCGCCTTCCTTGTAAAATCATCTCTGCTTGCAACAATAAAAATCAGAGTTTTGAGGATCCAAGCATGAAGTAGTGTTGAACAGCGTGTCTAAGAAATGATCGCACACATAGGATAGAATGTGAACTTTCATGGGTAACCCTCCCTTTCCTGCTAACATGGCATGTCTCTTGAACATGTGCAAGAAATGGCTACACGCAAATGATGTATGTGAACTTTCACATGCATCCCCGTCTCTCCAGACATGTTATATGCCTTGAAAATCCAATTGCGCAAAAGTTTGGGCTTTCCCACTAAACTAGGACCGTATTTTAGTCTACTCTATCAAGGTTGGGCTTCTCCCACTAAACTGGGACCATATTTCAGCCTAGTCTATCCATGAGTTTGTTACAAACACCTAATACACCCCCAGAACCTCTACGTGCATAAGCATGTATACAAAAACCAGGGGGGGGGGGGGGGGGGGGGGGGGGGGGGGGGAACTAATCCGCCTGTTACAACATCACAGTAGGATCAAACCCAAGTAGAGATCACTGCATCAGTTGAATTTCATGGAAAAAGATTGGCAAAAGCACAGGTCTGTTTGATTAGATGACTAAGCACAAAATAAAAAATAAAAAATAAATAATTAGTTAAACACTCCCCATTCGAACTTCTGAAACTCCACCCTGCATAACACCAAGAATCCTAAACTTTATCTACAAACCCAATTCTCAATAAACCACCAACATGAGCAACTGAACATAAACCCTCTGTATAGGAGTAACCCTGATAGTCCAACACTTCTAGGGTTTGGCAGCAAAGAAGAAAGGTGATCATAACGACCAGTAACAGTTCTTGCAAAACACACTAAAAGAAAAGGGACGAAGCGAATGAAAAAAAAAAAAAAAAAAAGCAAAAGAAAGAAAGAATCAAGAAAACACCTGTTGCTTCTTCTCCTTCTTCCTCTCATTCCTCTTCGCCGACTTAGTCTTTGGCTTCGCATCCAAGACGGGATCGTATCCGGGCGGCACTTCCGGAGAGCTGCCTTTTCTTAGCTGCACAGCCAAATCAAGATACCGTCAGCTGCAAAACCCCAGAGATAGACACACACAGAGAGAGAGGGAGAGAGAGAGATGAGGTATTACCAGAGCGCCTTTTGATTGGTAGATTGCAACCTCATCTTGGGGGAAGTAGCCCGCCCGGATTCTTATAGGCTTGCGGAGAGTGCCGTCTGGTCTCCGGGTCGGTGCTAAAATGCGCTCACCTTCTTTTAGGGTTTTTCCCAGAATCGCGAGCTGCTCCTCCTGCAGTTCTTCCGTAGCGCTGCTGCCCATGGCCGTTTGTTTTGTAGAGGCCTTTAGGGATACGATGGAGAATGAGAGTGGGGAAGCATCGTTTTCTGTTTTCTTCGTAATATTATTATATATGTATGTGTTTGGGCTTTCGATTTTTTGCTTTTGTTTTCCTTTTTTTTTTTTCTAAACGGAGAGGGCGGGGGAGAAGGGGCAGTGTCTTCCGTTATGTGTTTGGGCTGAGGTGGGACAGGGATGATTTGGGAGGGTTTTCTTTTCCACTGCGCTGGATCGTGATGGACGTTCGTCGACCCCTACCTTCCATGTGGTTTAAAGGGGGGTGGATCAAGACCGTCCATTGTATAGATCAGCAAATTTTCTTTTTGTTCAGTAATGTGAGATGGATATTGGATTCGTTGGAGTTTCAGAATGATGGTCGCGATGAAAACAGATCCAGCAGTAAGATGTGATGCACCCACGAATTGGAAGGCAACATGGTGCGATGGATGAACTGAAAAATTCGTAGAGATTGCAATACATGGTGGATTTTCCATGTTGTGGTCCATCTAGATGAATAATTATTTGATTATCGACGGGATTAGTGGACACTTATTTGGACGGTTAACAAATGAAAAGTGCCCAATGCTCCTGTTTCAGCAGACCACTATCCAGAAACCAGAAGTTAGGATCGTTCCACCAATCTAATTTTACGGACAGTGATTTCCGCATTTTAGCCCGTTTAGTGGACACGTCGGCCCACTTCTAACATCAGCAGGTTGGAGCGGACTGGGTACTAACCCAGGCTCTGGGAAGCCGATGATGTATATATTTTATCTACACTGTTGTCCATCCATTTTGACCTAACACCTTAGGGAATGAGCTTAAAAAGGAAGTAGATTGAAGACTGAAGTAGACCACGTTATAATAAGCAATGACATTTAAAAGATTAATGTCAAAAACTTATTAGGGCTACAATAGTTTTATATTAACCTATATTTATGCTCTCTTCATATGTATTTGTAACTATGTAACTAATGGATCTCCTCAGGCTTGACCAGTTGAGTGCCTCGCTCGACCGGTCGAGGGTGGTGCTCGACCAGTCGAGTGGCACTCGACTTAGAGTTCAACGAGCAATTAGTTTTGGAACTCTGTGCTGCTCGACCAGTCGAAGAGTCTACTTGACCAGTTGAGGGTCCGCTCGACCAGTTGAGGACCCTGCTCGACCAGTCGAGGTTACGCAGAATCATGTCCGGATTTTATGCGGACTACATAAAGGCGGTTTTGCAATAGGTGCGGAAAGAAGTTGTCTAAACTATAAATAGGGGTCCATATGGCTGTTATAGGGTATGCAAGAGAGTTTCCTAAAGCTTTGCAAGAGTTTGTTAAAGGGTTTAAGGCTATCAAAGGTGTGAGAAAGAGAGAGAAAAAGAGATAGAAGAAGCTTGTGAAAGGGAGGTTCTACTCGTAGAGGTAATCTACTGTGCACTCGACATCTCAGCGCTTCTACGTCCTCGTAATCGGTTAGATCTCTCTGTTTTTCTTTATTCTCTTATTGTTTATCCACTATTGCGTGAGTGAAGAAGGTTTGATCCAAGCTGTGTGTGCTTGTGATCGATTGTAACGTTCTACTTCATAGTGGATTGTTGATCCGGACAAGGTCCTGTGGTTTCTACCTCTTTAAGGGTTTTCCACGTATAAATCTTTTGTGTTGTGTGGTTTGTGCTTTGATTTATTTCATTGCTTTTATTATCCCATAATTCTGGTATTTTTAGGAGGCCATATCCTAAGGTTTTATGCAATGGCCCCCAACAAAGTGGTATCTGGGCATTTAGGTTGGTTGAATGGAGTGGGATCAGTTTTGAATTATGGAAGGTGGCTCATCAATGATGATCAATCTCAATGGTTCTAACTGATCCATATGGAAGGCTAAGATGAAGGACTTGCTTTATTGCGAGGACTTATATTCTTCAATTCAAGGCATATCAGCAAAGTCAAAAGATATGTCAAATTATGATTAGAAGAAGATGGACCTGAAGGCGGTAGGGTTTATTAGACAATGGCTGGACGATTCCATATTCCACCATGTGTCTACGGAAACCTCAACCGCTAGCCTATGACTGAAACTACAAGGGCTATATGAGAGGAAGACAGCTGACAATAAGATTTTTCTGATAAGACGACTTACGAATCTCAAGTTCAAAGATGGTGGTTCTGTGGCTGAGCAAATGAATGAGGTTAGTAATATATTGAATTAGCTCTTCGCTATGAAGATAGTCCTAGACGATGAATTACAGGCTTTGTTATTGCTTAGCTCATTGCCTGATAGTTGGGAGACATTGGTGGTGTCTCTAAGTAACTTCGTGTCAGATGGAAAGATGTCTATGGAACATGTAACTAGTTGTCTCTTCAATGAGGAGACAAAGAGAAAGTCTCGGGGGTCCCAGCAAAATGCCCTTGTGACACGAGAACGAAGAAGAGGGAAAAATAGAAGGGGCGGGAAGGCCCGAGATAAATCAAGAGACAAGTCAAGTACCAAAAAGGATGTTGAATGCTTGAATTGTGGCAAAAAGGGCCACTACAAGCATGAATGACATAAGAAGAAGAATGACAAGAAAGGAAAAAGAAAATAGAAGGAAGATGAATTAGATTCCACTGCAGTCGCTTCAAATTGCGACGTTGTAGTTATTATTTTAGCAGATCATGATGTTTGTCTCACTGCTACGAGTTAGGACACCGACTGGGTAATAGACTCGAGAGTCTCGCTTCATGCGACTCCACGCATGGACTTCTTCACAAGCTACAAGTCAGATGACTATGAGACCGTGAAGATGAGAAATTCTGCCGTATCGAAAAACGTAGGGGTCGATGATATCTGTCTGAAGACCGATGTGGGCTGCATATTGGTTCTCAAGGATGTGAGGCACATTCCAGACATTTGCCTCAACTTGATGTCGACGGGAATGTTGGATGATGATGGCTATAAAAGTCGATTTGTTGGTGGGCACTGGAAGCTCATCAAAGGTTCATTGATTGCAACCAGAGAAAAAAAGTGTTGCACCTTTTACAAGGCAAGTATCAGTGTGTGCAAGGGTGGGTTGAACACAGTGGAAGATTCAACTATTGACATGTGGCACAGGCGTTTAAGCCACATGGGTGAAAAGGGCTTCAGCTACTGCGAGGAAGTGGCTCCTTCCAGACATGACGGATATACTTCTCAAAACCTGTATTGATTGTTTATCAGAAAAACAACATAGAGCTTCATTTGTTAAGGCTGCTTCTCATGTAAATAAAGTGTATGCATTAGAATTGGTTTATTTTGATGTTTGTGATCCTATGATAACAAAAATCTTAGGTGATACATTGTATTTTGTAACTTTTATAGATGATGCATCTAGGAGGGTTTGGGTTTATGCTTTGAAATTATAGGATGAGGTCTTCGGTGTGTTTTAATTGTTTCATGTTATGGTCGAGAAAGAGACAGGTAGATCATTGAAGTGCATCCGCACTGACAATGGTGACGAATTCATCGGTGACTTTCATGAGTATTGCAAATCTTTGGGTATGTAGCATGAACAGACAGTTCCCAAGGCCCCCCAGCATAATGGTGTGGTTGAGAGAATGAATCGCATCATTGTAGAGAGAATCAGATGCATGTTATCCCATGCGAAGTTGCCCAAGACGTTCTGGGGAGAAGCAATACACACGGCAGTGTATTTGATAAACAGGTCTCCATTAGCCCCGTTAAATGAAGTACCCGAGAATGTGTGGACTGGACAAGATCCATCGTACAGTCATCTCAGGGTGTTTGGATGCAGGGCATCCGTTCACGTACCAAAGGATGAGAGGTTTGAGCTCGATATGAAGATCAGACAATGTGTGTTCTTGGGGTACGGTGATGAAAAGTTCAGCTACAGATTGTAGGATCCGACTGAGAAGAAGCTCGTCAGGAGCAGAGATGTGGTTTTCTTTTGAAGATCAGTGTATTTAATACATTTGTAAGTTAGAAAAGACGCAACCTAGTTTAGGAGAGCTAGAGGATATAGATCCGGTTATTCCTCTCGTGGTATCTGATGACGGGGGAGTACAACAAGGTGCAAAGGACGATGGAGTTTCTATAAAAGATGGACCGTGAGAGTAGCCCCCACTTGATCCACCTGTTGAGCGGCAAGTAAGGAGGTCATCTAGGGACAGACAACCGTCCAAGAGGTACTCGCCGCATGAGTACATTATGCTTACTGATGGGGGAGTGGTTGAAAGCTATGCAATAAGAAATGGAATCATTGCATAAGAACCACACATATGATATAGTGAAATTGCCTAAGGGCAAGAAAGCTTTGAGCAACAAGTAGGTGTTCATAGATAAGATTTAGCAGAAGAATTCACAAACAAGGTTCAAGGCCAGACTTGTAGTGAAAGGGTTCGGTCAAAGGAAATGTATAAACTTCGAGGAGATATTCTCACCAGTGGTGAAGATGACATCCATACGGGTGTTACTTAGGTTGGCGGCTATCATGAATCTGGAGATGGAGCAGTTAGATGTTAAAATTGTCTTTCTCCATAGTGACCTGGAAGAAGAGATCTACATGTATGAACTAGAAGAGTTCGAAATCAATGGCAAAGAGCATATGGTGTGTAGGCTAAGGAAGAGCTTGTATGGGTTGAAACAAGCTCCAAGGCAATGACACAAGAAGTTCGACTCGTTCATGTTAAAGCATGAATATGACAGAACGGAGTCGGACCGCTGTATATTCATGCGCAAGTTCTCAGATAATGATTTTTTAGTTTTGCTATTATATATTGATGACATGCTCATCATGGGTAAAGACATCAAGAAGATTGACAGGTTGAAACAGGAGTTGGGCAAGTCGTTCGTTATGAAAGACTTGGGCCTGGCTAAACAAATCCTATAAATGGATATAACTCATGACAGAAGCAGTAGAAAGCTTTGGTTGTCATGAGAGCAGTATATTAAGAATGTTCTAGAGCGGTTTAGTATGAATGCAGCGAAGCCGGTCAGCACTTCACTGGATGGTCACTTCAGATTGAGCGACAGACAATGTCACAAGACGAAGGCAGACATAGTATATGCGGTTGGTGTTGTCAGCCAGTATCTTGCTAATAATGATAAATAACATTGGGCAGCATTGAAATGGATACTGCGGTATCTAAGAGGCTCATCTAGGTTGAGCCTATGCTATGATGACGGAAAATATATGTTAGACGGCTACACAAATGCATATATGGCAAGTGACATGGACTTTAGGAAGTCTACATCGAAGTTCACATTCACATTTGCAGGGAGAGCGGTCTCTTGGTAGAGCAAGCTACAGAAGGTTGTAGCATTGTCGACGACAGAGGCCGAATACATTGCAGTCACAAATGTATGTATTGCGATAGTCAAAGTACATAGCATTGTCGACGATGTTTTGGATGAAGAGGTTCCTATAGGAACTTAGCCTGAAGCAGGAGCAACACATGGTTTACTGCAATAGTCAAAGTACTATACACTCGAGCAAGAATCCAAGTCAGCATTCCAAGTCGAAGCATATAGAGATTCGATATAACTGGATCAATGATACTTTTGAACAGAAAGTGTTATAGCTTGAGAAGGTCCACACGGACGATAATAAGTCAGACATGATGATTAAGACTCTACTCAATAGCGAGTTTGAGGTTTGTAAAAACCTGGTTGGCTTGAAGAAGGTGAATTCCTCTTGAGTCGAAAAGGGGAGAGATTTGATGGGAATTTTCTCATCGAGCTCAACTGATTGAGTGCCTCGCTCGACCGGTCGAGGGTGGTGCTTGACCAGTCGAGCGGTGCAATCATAGATGCATGTAAAGAGATGTTTTGGTTGAAGAGGTTCCTACAGGAACTTAGTCTGAAGCAGGAGCAACACATGGTTTATTGCGATAGTCAAAGTACTATACACTCGAGCAAGAATCTAAGTCAGCATTCCAAGTCGAAGCATATAAAGATTCGATATAACTGGATCAATGATATTTTTGAACAAAAGGTGTTACAGCTTGAGAAGGTCCACAAGGACGATAATAGGTCAAACATGATGACTAAGATTCTACTCAATGGCGAGTTTGAGGTTTGTAAAAACCTGGTTGGCTTGAAGAAGGTGAATTCCTCTTAAGTCGAAAAGGGGGAAAATTTGATGGGAAATTCTCATCGAGCTCGACTGATTGAGTGCCTCGCTCGATCGGTCGAGAGTGGTGCTTGACCAATCGAGCGGCGCTCGACTCAAAGTCCAGCGAGCAATTGATTTTGGGACTCCGTGCTCCTCGACCGGTCGAGGACCCTGCTCGACCAATCGAGGTTACGTAGAGTCATATTCGAATTTTGTCCGAACTGCGTAATTTTGAGACAGTTCTGCAAGAGGTGCGGAAGGAAATTGCCTAAATTATAAATAGGGGTCACTAGGGCTATTATATGGTATGCAAGAGAGTTTCCTAAAGCTTTGTAAGGAATTGCTAAAGGGTTTAGGGCTATCAAAGGTGTGAGAGAGAGATAAAAAGAGCGAAAAAAAACTTGTGGAAGATTGGTTTTGCTCGTAGAGGTGATTTACTGTGCACTCGACATCTCAGCGCTTATACGTCATCGTAATCGATTGGATCTCTCTGTTTTTCTTTATTCTCTTATTGTTTATCCACTCTTGCGTGAGTGATGAAGGTTTGATTCAAGCGGTGTGTGCTTGTGATCGGTTGTAATGTTCCACTTCATAATGAATTGTTGATCTGGACGAGGTGCCGTAGTTTTTACCTATTTGAGGGTTTTCTACGTAAAAAATTATTATGTTGTGTGGTTTATGCTTTGATTTATTTTATTGCTTTATTATCTCATAATTCTGGTGTTTTTGGGAAGCTAGATCCTAAGGTTTTGTGCAACGGCCCCCAACAGTAGCCTTATAAATAAGTTAGATGACAAATAAAAATGACGGTAAAGCCTGTAAAGTTTTCAGCGGTATGAGTTTAATTCCATTGCTTCTTATGAGGCTCCATCTATCTCATTTTTAAGCTCATACCATAAAATTATCATTCAAAATAGCTAGCTAGGTCTTAGTGGAGGCAGTACTCAATCAGCACCACATAAAGTAACCCAATCAATTCCCGCAATGTGGGTTTACTATGAGGTCGTAGCAGCATAGTCACCAAGCAATCTACATCCAATTTAATGTGAGTTAGTAGGATAAGTAACAACCCAGTTCAATGGATTGGCGCCAATTTAAAGTATGTGTTTTATATCCAAGTTGTTCACCCATTTTTCCAACTCATTTTAGGATGAGGTAAAAAGTGATTAAAAAAAAATACTAAAAAACAAATCTCAGGTAGACAATGCCAAAGGAAATAGTGGTAATCCAACGCTTATCATCAAAAGCTTTAGGGCCACACTTGATATTTACTCTCCGTGTAACTCATTGATTAAGTCACTAGAACCTTGATGAAGGGAAAACTCAGTTTGATCTTAAACTGAAGGGCATCACCAAAGAACTTAAATGCTCTATACCTTGTAAGAGAAGTAGCTTCCCAACTGGTTAAACAAACCTGCCATGACCTATATGAGATAGATAGGGTACGTCGTTCTTAATGGCCATGCTTATTTTCCGAATAACCCGTTGATAATTAAGACGAAATGGACCTAGATAAAAGGAAAACATAAATATCACTTTGATCTAAAAATTTTGTGGCCCATGAAGCTTTTAATGAGAAGCGTTCCATCACCATTGCTTCCTTCAATGTGGTTCACATAGATTTGGATCTACTTCAATTTTTTCTCACTAAGTAAGGTGGCAAAAAAGAATGGACAACTTAGATATAAAACCCATACATCGTGGTGGGTCCTAGAGTACGGTATACACCAAGTTCAGTCACTCACTGGTTTTAAACATGCATGATTGGGCCCATCTTTCGCTAATAATCTTCCACGTCCATTTTGCATGCCACTAACTTGATGGTTTGGTTCATCTGATCGGTGTGAATCTCTCAGGGCAGCCTATGAAGAGTGCATTGGATTTAATTACGAAGAGTGCATTGGACCTAATTGAGGGTCGGATATGATAGGTAATGTGGAGCCAACGAGTCCCAATAAAAGTATGTGCATCAAAAGGTTCCATACACTTAGCCCACTGAATCATACTCATATACCACCTTCTTACCTCCGTACACCTAGCAATGTGTGTGGCAATCCAGACCATCCAAATTGTGGGGCATGATGTGGATGGAACACATCTATAAAATCACACGGACCAAAAAATCGTGATTATTTATTTGATGGTTATTGAATGGATGGTTAAATGTAAAGTAGCGAGTGGTCTAAATTTCAATGGGATAATGGGATAGTTTGTATCATATTCCCAATGAACTTTTTGCTTAAATCCATCTACAGTTGAGTTGGCGTTTTGGACGGTCTGGATTGCGGCTTAACCATGCCATGTGCGAGGTTTAACAGTTAGGGCCATTTAAAATTGGCGATGGACAATGATGGATTGGTAGGAGAGTTGACTAGCTATGACAGTGATAGGAGAAGATCTGTAGGATTCGGGGATGATCTGGTTAGGTGGACGTGGGTCCCATGGTTTAGTGGTCCAAAACACTCAGTGTGATGGGCCGGCCATGGATAGCGCTGACATGATCGCATGGGAGATTGGGAGATCTCGACCGTTAAATTATAGGACCATTCGATCAAAAGCCCCGATATGACGTGGTCTTAAAAAAATGGGTAAGTGCACGTGGGCATCTTCGTGCAATATCAGGTGGCCCCCACTTTAATTTAAAATATATGAATCGGTCATTATAAGAGGGGGGAAAACTGTAGCATAACCACAGACTTAAATAACAAAAGAAAAGGAAGAAAAGGGATATTTCTCACTCACGCTGAGAATATAAGCTTGAAATGTGATTTTTGTTGACACAGACTTAATCTCAATGTTGAAAGAGAGTCTCTCTATCAATTAGCCATCTAAGCATGACCCATTTTCAAAAGGGTTGTGCAGGTTTCTATGAGTTTTTAGGTTGTGATGGACGGCTTTATAACATCTCTATAAATATCAGACCAACAGAGAAGATGGAGAGATTATAGGGTTGCGTCTATGCTCAACAGCTTTTATTTGATATATTTATATAAAAGACTCTTAAGTCCGGCCAGTTGGACTTCAAACTAGTTTATAAATTAAAGATTAATTAATGTTAATAAATAAATATGAGAGGAGTTGTTTAATCTCACTTTGGAAAATGGGTGGCAGCCTGAGTAGGCCCTACCATGGTGTTTGTATGAAGTCTACCACAACCCATCAAGTGTGTCACCCATGTTAGGCTCAACCCCATCCGTTAGCAGGTGGACCACACTATTGGGAATAGTGTACAGACGCATTTATTAATTTTGACAAAGAGTCAAAAGAAATAGTTTGATCCTCTTATTTCTCAAACTGAGATATCCATGAATCCGAATCCCACTAAATTGTTTCACTTAAGGCTTGTTTGGATACCACCAAATAATGTACTTTTTCTACTTATAGTAGTATATAAGTAACTTGTTTTAGATGAATAAGTTTAGTTTATAATTAATTATAAGTAATTTTTTGACTTAAATCACTTAATTACTTTAGTTAACTTTTTTTTAGCTTTTATACTTTCCGTAATTTGTTGAAGACAAGCATCGGAAGAGAAAAGAGAAAATAAGCTTATAAGTATGCTTGGTAAACAACATACCTATGTGCTCAATAAGTATAGACTAAGATAAGCTACTCGAGGCATAAGTAGCTCATCTTAAGTAACTTAAGACCCAAGCACTCCCTTCATGTATCTGATTCACGCATGGGCTTGGCTTTTAGGCCTCGAGCCTGAGTTTTAACATGGCATCTAATGGTTGAAGTGAATTACATGCAATCATCATGTCTGGCCTTAAAAGTAAGGGTGAACATCTCTCTTATAACCATTTTCTCTTATTGTGGCCAATTAAGATGTGATTCGATCTAATTTTTGAGATTTAGGCTTGACGTGGGATTACAACTCCAGTGGTCAAAGTGGATTTTACATATGCATTGTTGTGCCCCTGTTGGACATCAATGATGGTATTTTATTTTCCTTTAACAAGGTCTTGAGTCTAGCAAGTTGGACTATAGACTAACGTCCAACGAATAAATAACTATCATTCCTTTTTATGTCTGTTAAACATATAACCCGTCTAAATGGTTAGCCCATCATGAGCATCGTCTTTGGGAAAACTATGCAACATTGGAGTTGTTCACGAACCAAGTTAGCTCGGTTAACTCGATCAACTTGACTCGACTTTGATCAAAGCTGGGTTTGAGCTGAGTCGAGTTTTTTTTTTTTTTTTTTTAAAAAATAAATTTAAATGCTCAAACTTAATCAAATTTGCTGACTGAACTGAGCTGAATTGGCCAATCATGCTCGAGGACTGAGTCAACCTGAGTTCAAGATGGGGTTGGCTGCTGGTCCAGCTGAGTCGAGTTGTGCCAAGTTCAACTTGGTTTGACTCATGTACAACTCTACTTACAAATTTGTGGTTACTTCACCTTGAATTCCAACTCTAGTTTGTTTGTTAGGGAGGGAAGATTGCATGTGATTGTTCTATTGTATGTAAACGACACGGTAGTTACCGACGATGATGATAAAGAAATTGTGAAGCTTTAAGCAGAGCTTTTCATTCAGTTTGAGATGAAAGACTAGGGCAAGCCTAATCACTTCCTTGGCTTAAAAGTGGGATCCATGAAAGATGGCATATTTATATCTAAAAAAGGGTATGCGGAAAATATTGTATGCAGAATTGGCTTGAATCAAAGCAGGCAATGTCCCACCCCTCTCGATGCAAATGTAAAATCAGGGCATGAAGAAGGCAAGCTTCTTCCGGATCCTCGTCCTTATCGGGCTCTAGTGTGTGGTCTTATACACTCAACAATCAACATTATGATACCCGAATTTGCATTTTCATTTTGACTTGGTGGTTGCTACAAGCAAGCTCCCCGTAAACCGCATTAGGATGTGGCTAAGTGGATCTTAAAATACGCGAACTCTACTATTGACATGAGCCATTTGTTTAGTAAGGGAGTTGGACTTGATTTGATCAGTTTTTTGGATGCTGGTTTTGGTAGTGGCACAGATGATTGTAAGTCTATATCAAGTTATGTTCTCTGATGTAGCTTGACATGTATTTCATGGTATAGCAAGAAACAAGATTCGATGTCCCTTTCTACAACATGAGTGGCATGCGAGGCTACATTTACTGCACAAGAATGTATGTGGCTGCGACAGTTGATCAAGGATATTTCTTCACCAATTCACAAACCAATTATCATCTATAGTGACAATTAAAGTGCTTTCAAGCTAGCAACAAATCTAATTTGCCCCGCAAAAACCAAGCACATTGAAATTTAATATTACATCATCTGTGAAAAGGTACTCAATTGATTGATTGAAGTTTTGGAGGTTCAAAGTAATCACAACATTGGTGACATCTTCACAATATCACTTTCTAGATGTCCATTTAATTCTCTCATAAGTAAGCTTGGTATGATTTATAGAAATTAATTTAAAGGAGAGTGTTAAACGTTAAAGTGTATTTTATATGATTAGCTTTCTTAATATTTATTAGAGTGATGTAACGAGGTTATAGTGTATTTTTTGTGTTATGGACCTTTTTTGTCTTTTTGCACTATGGGCCCAACTTACACATCTGTGGTTGGCACGTGTCCCCCCCCTCTCTCTCATTTGCTACTTTTTCAAACTCTATTCCACGTGGGCATTAATGAGTATCCTTCTCATTATATACAAACTCTCTATATTTAAGATAGGCTATAGTGCCATCCATTACATCCTTCGTTATCTCTTTTTTCTAGCACCCAAAAACTCAATATTAGGGCTGAGGCCATTCCATCAACTCCCATACTCCATCGTTGTGTAAGTTGAAACTCATATCGATGCATTTCTCTTATCTTCTTTGTGTCAACTTCACGATAATCATTTGAATGGAAAATAGCATTTTCCATTTCAAATCTTCATATTAGACTGTTCTTCTTCTTTCTTATTGATTGCGAGTCCCGGACCAGTGTGATTTTACTACACTATTAAAGAATTGATTGTTTCGGTATTGTGATTTATGTCATTCTCAACACATGTCTCAATTCACCATTGTTGACCAAGTGGAACATAACCAAGAAGCTTGCTACAATACATTTCGACCCACTATAATAGGACATGCTGAGACTTTGGCACTCGGACAGGGATTGCCTGCGGAAGGCTCTCGCAGGAAGTTCCTGCTCTAAGAAGCTAGGTGGGGCCGTCCATGATGTTTGTGAGAAATTTACTCAGTTCATCCATTTTACCAGCTTAGTCTAGGACATTAGACAAAAATGAGATGGATCCTGAACCTAGCGTGGGCCACATGAGAGGAAAAAGTGGGATAATAAATGCATGCTATTGAAACCTCCCTAGAGTCCACCTTCATTTTTATATGACATCCAAATAAGGTCATTCTTCCAGTGATGAATTGAAAACACAAAAAACCTAGTTTGGCACAAAATTTATATAGCTATATGAATGTTTCAACAGTGGTCGCTTAATCCATTTCTTCTCATGTGGCCCACTTGAATGTTAGATATGTCTCTTTTCCAGACTCATCTCCTAAAATGAGCAGGAAAAATGGATGGATGGGGTAGATTTCTCGCAATGCAAAAGCCTTTCCCAAGCAATTGGCAGTCCCTGCTATTATATTTTTAAATGATAAAAACCGTTTATACCGTGAAAGTCGTAATTCAGCCCTTCAAATTGGCTTTTTGCTCTTTTGCTTTGAACATTAATAGTCATCATAACTTTTCTATAATCAAAGGGTTGAACTATTCAGCCAGAATATATATTTCGCCCTCTCACAGAATCAATCTGGGTTATTCAAAAGCAAACAAATCAAACCGCAAGATTCCCAATGCATCTTACTGCAAATAGGTCTGAATGTATTCAAGCAAACCACTACAAGTAATTCAAATTACATCTCAACCCAAATGTATCCTAACCTAAAAAATCATACTCATTTCGTCATCTAACTATCACATTAGTGGTCAATTATCAGATGTCTACACATGAAAACATCCAACGGTCATATTTCTGCCAACAAGCGTCCATGAATGAGAGGTTAGGATTATTCAAAGAATCTGATATTGGGACTTTGACTCGGCGAGAGTGAATTCCACACTTTGTTCGGTTAAGTTGAATTATGTGGAGCGTACAAAATTCGAGCACCTGCGGATCAAGTGGTATAAACAGCCAGAGTATCAAATCTCTCCACATCAATCAGACAATAATCTCTATTCAAGAACGCGCAAGGGCTGTATTTCAACGGCAAGGCCCATCCGTTGAACGGCTCTGATCGTATCAACCTCAGCGTGTGGGGGCCAAACGGATTACCGAACCCGCCTTTTTTATGTGGCTCAAAACGCGCGCACGGACGTGGAGGCTTTAGTTGGAATTGGATAGAGAGTGGCCTGGCCGCTCTCCTCACTCTCTGTAATCCGAAGGGAAAAAAGAAAGAAAGAGAGAATGGCTACAAACATCTGCCGCTTCTCTTCAATTTCAACCGCAGACTCTCTCCACCATCACCGTAACGTAGATTCTAGGGTTTTCAGAATCTCTCGTCTTTCCAACACCCGCCTCTCCAAGCGCTCGATATCTTCTACTCGCTTCGAGAATGGAAGCTCGCGGCGTCGAAGGAGGTACGGCGTTCTCTGCCAAACTGCCGGGGCGGCGATCTCTAAAGAAAGCTCTGACTCTGAATTCGCCGCCAAAGTCGGCCAGCAGCGTCTGTCGAAGGTAACACAATTCCAAATGCTATTTTTGCGCTGCAGAATTGTCTTATGATTCTGTAGAAGTTCGTTGAAGCTGAAGGCTCTAAAAGGGCTAGGGAATGAGGATATGGTACTTGATAGAGTGGAATGGCGGAATGGAATTCATGTAGCTGGCCCAATTAGCTGGGATAAGTCGCAGATGATGATGATGATGGTGTTTTGATTGCGTTGCGGAAACATAAGTTTTTTTCCTTCTCAGTCAATCCATGCTTTCTTTAAAGTTTTCATTATAATGGACTAGCAATTCTTGTTTGAATTGCTTCAGACATAATTTTTTGGCAGTTATTTGATGGCACAAGATGATAATACCTTGCAGACCTTTGCTAATCTCACAGATACCTGCTTCTTTAACCCAGGCACATGCGGCCATTGGATGGATCCCACAAAATTTTGTTGTGGGCAGGGATGGGTTCCATTGTGTTGGTGGCCTCGCCCAAAAAAACTGGCCAGTCAGTTCAATAGGTGGGCGAAATGTATACTAAAATAATATCAGACCGTCAATATTTTGTCATTTTGAAAATATTGAAGACAGTCCACAATCCTCTGGGTGGCACAATTCTGCTAGGTTGTGCAACCGGCCTCGCGCACCTTCATGAAATCAGCCGCATCTACCTTGTTATGCATCAAAATTGAGTGATCTTGGAAAGATAATTCAACAAGCTTTCATATGACAGCATGATCACTCATTCGAGGTTTCATTTGACCGATGAAAAGTGAGTCATATGTTGGTGTCGTGACCAGTCGGATACATGCTCAATAAAACTACGAAAAAAAAACTCTAGTAGGCCAAACACAGCCTGGGTCACGAGATCTGCAACCCCTGTGGGTTATGCTTGATATTATTTACAAATATATTGGTTAATCTGGACAGACCAATTGATAGGGCATTTCATCAATGGGCAAGTGCTAAAAAATTGCAGTAACCAGGAGTTTTTTAACCATTTATGTAGATGTTTTCCTGATGTGAACTATTTCAACTGCTCAGAAATGGGTGACGGATCGCATAATCACGAACTTCTAATTGGCACAATTTTGGGTTGTTCCTCGTCCATGAGGTGGCCCACTAGTTGGATGATTCAGACCTATCCCCTTGTGTACCAAGCAGCCGTTTATACTTCGTACCTTTTACTAACTGTTGCTAGACATGCACCTACTCCTGAACATGATACAAATAGATATTCTGTATGACAACAATGCCTTTTTTTGTTAATACCAAGAAGAAAATAAAAAGTTATTTCTTACTCCATTCTCAAAAAAGAAAAAAAAAAGTTATCCCTCACTTGTTTTGGTGCACAAATCTAAAAATATCATTTTCATTTGCGCGTAACTACAGGTCCCTATTTCAAATATCAGAAATTTTTGCATTATTGCACACATAGACCATGGGAAGTCAACTTTAGCGGATAAGTTATTACAAATGACTGGAACTGTCCACAAAAGGGACATGAAAGAGCAGTTTCTAGATAACATGGACCTAGAGAGAGAGAGGGGAATCACAATCAAATTACAGGTATGCCTTTGTTTTTGTTATTGTT
The DNA here is from genome assembly GCA_021015155.1 of Magnolia officinalis. NCBI lineage: Eukaryota > Viridiplantae > Streptophyta > Magnoliopsida > Magnoliales > Magnoliaceae > Magnolia > Magnolia officinalis. The sequence goes on along the minus strand of JAJHSJ010000004.1, from coordinate 16,009,753 downwards.
ATTGTTTTGTCCTCCTTCAAATGTTTCACTACATTAGACGGATTATTTTGAATTTAATTTTTACTTATTGATTTGGAAATTTTCTTGAAATTATGCCAATATTTATCTTATTGTAATCTTTTCAATTTGCAATATTCATTGGCCTGCCTTAATACGTGAATAAGATGTGAAAGTGAACATGATTGCTCTAATTTGCTACCATGTAGGTGACAAGAATAAATGACATCAAGTGGTTCCCATTGATTGGACTTCCTTGGCACTCAAGGAAGCTCATTCTAGTTTGGAATTTAACATATCAGATGGCGCATTTGTTGAGTTCCACCACATTAAAAACATGAACCAAACACACAAGAGAGCACAAGAAATAGCAAAGAAAAGAGTTGGTGAGGGGATGGAAATGGCTTCAACCTTTCATCATGCAAGGCAACGGATCCCTATGCTCATACAATGGAAAACCTCATAATTATAGAATGTGATACAAAAGAGCCCATAAGCATGGTAACGCTAGAACTACTCAATGATTCAATGCTTGAGCTTAGATTTCGTCAAAAGCAAGGTACCTAATAACCTCAGTTGATTAGTTCAGTTTTTGGTCACTACTTTATTCATGGGTTGGTAGTATTGTGCCATATTGCTTATTAGGTAATTTATACTATAATTTGTTGATGGCTCTCAAAATCCCTTAAAAGTTTTTTGCTAAGTTGAAGACTTGAGACAAAATTCAACAAACTCAGCACTGAGAAATATATATTTTTCATGAGATCCATAGTTTGTTCTCTCATCACCAGTTCGATCATTCCCGCTTTTGAGTGCCATCTTTCCAGTGAAATGTGCATGGACCTTAGAACATTTGCTCCTTCCTTGGATGGGGGTGTTTTGACTTAGCCGAATTGGTAGGTTAGTAGCTCAATGTGGGATGTATTTATGTTGATCATAGTTTAAAAACTCTAAAAAACTTTCTATTAGATTTCACCAGGAGTTAACAAAAACTCGAGTTGGTTAAAGTCTTGAAGAAGACTTGGGTCAACTCAACTCGATTGATTAAAAAAAAAACTTGACAAAGCCCGAAGGAACTCGCTAAGATACGACTTGACTTTAACAATTGAAAGTATATATATTTTCTAATATTAATCCTTATTCGAGTATCTATATTCAAGACATGGTCAAGACTAAACCAAAGCTTTGATTCAATGGACTTTTGACTCTAGTTGAGTTTTTTTAGGTTTTTAAGCACTTATGATGAGAAATCTAGCTCTAGGATTTATAGATCTAAATACAGGGATTTTGGTATGAGGGTTTGTTTTTTTGTCATCGACCCCTTTTGTAGATGTGGGCAATGTTTGTGATATTGAGATATTATTCTCACCATGGATAATCTTCGAAAACGCTCAACGATCCTCCCTAATGTGTGACAATTGTGTTCGAGTGTTGAGGAATCCGTTGATCATCTCTTCATCCACTGCTTCTCTAGAGTGGTTTGGTTTGGTATGGTATCCTTCGATTAGTGAGCGTTCGCTGGTTGATGCCTAGGTTGATTGATTATATCTTTAGACCGTGGCATGACTCTGTGTTTTTTTTCTTTTTTTTTTTTTTTGGGGGGGGGGGGGGGTTGGCTGCTCTAGATGGCGACTAGCTTTGTTGGCCCTGTTGTGATCTATTTGGTTGGAGAGAAACAATTGTTGCTTTTGTAAACAGACCATTTCAACTGCCAGGGTTCTTAATCAGGTCTTTTCGTATATTTCATAGTGGACGATCTGAGCTCCTTTTTTGGGTTTTTGTTTCTGGGGAGTTTGTTTGTAATTTTCTTTTGTTGTTTTTGTTTTTTGGTTTTCTTGTTGTTTTGTTCTCTTTCTTTTTGTCTGCCCTAATAATATCACTTCATCTTAAAAAAATCGATATCTCATATCTCACCTCAACTAGAGTTGTACATGAGTTGAGTTAGCTCGGTCAACTCGACTCAGAAAAGCTCGACTCGCCTCTGCTCGAAATTGGATTCGGACTGAGTCGAGCTAGTTTTTGGAGCCTGAAAAAATTTCGAGCCGAGTTTGAGCTTGCTCGAGCTTGAACCTCAACTTGAATCGACTCGGATCGAATTGGCTATCGGCTCGGTGACTTGGTTATTTTTATCTTAATGCCGCTCGCCAAGCGTTTGATGAAATGACTCAACGAAGTGTTGTTTCGAATGCGTACATTCTCCGCAAAATCAACTGGTGGCGAGGAAGGAATGGATGTAAAACAAATCACTAAAAAAAAAAAAACTTTACACTATAGGACTACCCTCATATCTTGTTTTTTATGCTGCTCTCTGAGTGTTTGATGAAAAACCTGTAAGGTGTTGTTACTGTTTTGCATTCTGTGAGAGATCGAAGATGCATTACATGTGTTTGAGAAAATGTCGAACAAGCTCGACCTGGCCCAAGTTGCTGACCGAACCGAGCCGAGCCGAGCTGGCCAGTCAGGTTCGAGGACTGAATTGAGTTCGTGCTGGGGTTAGCTGCTAGCCGAGTCGAGTCGAGCCGTGCCAAGCTCGACTCAGTTCGACTCATGTACAACTCTAACCTCAATGCTATGAAACCCGCAAGAAGTTGCAGGACTTTTGAATATCAACGATATTATCACGATGTATCACAATGTATTGCATTGTATCGATGATGTATCAACATAGTATTGTCAATACATCGATACTGACAACAACACTTGGGTTTTCTGGAAAAAAAAACCCTTACAAAATCATCCCCTACGTCAAACCTTCCACTGCTATTAGTTTTGTAAATGATATAAATTGATTTTGAATATAATTACATCACTTTTGTAGACAACACATAGTTTAGGACCTTATACAAAGGAAACTTATTATGTACACTTGTTTTTTGTGATCTTTTAATTTCATAATGTGTAATGATGTCTTTTTTAACATCCCCTAAAGTTTCATTCAAAAATTCGACCAATTTCCCAATGTTTCCCAAAAACAACGAAACATTACGCGATACACCCGATATTTCCCATGCAATAACCGATAAGTTTCCGTATTCTGAGGGTTCGATATATTCGTTGATACTGATATTGAAAACATTGGATGTAGGAATGGGGATGTAGTGTTTGGTTCTAGAAAGTTTTCCTGATTAATAGAGGATGCAAGCAATGTGTTTGGTTGGGCATTTGGAGATTTAGGGTTATTTGAGCCATTTCGGTTGGGATGAAGAGAGGTAGGAAGAAGAGAAACAACATCACCATCACCCATCATGATCTTAGCAATGCCCTGGCTATTGGGGTTGGCTTTACAAGTCCTTTTCGCCAATCAATCCTAAGGTTGCACCCTTGGTAAAATGCCCTACCTTGAAACAAGAATTCTCATGGTTACTTGGCAAAGGTTCAACTGCTGGTTACCTGCATGACATCCACCCTCCTCCCTTGTCCACGTTGAGGTTTGACTGGTGCATTGAAGGTGAAGTATCTCTCTCCAAAGTTCCAATCACATGAATGGGGGAAAATTGCTCAAAACAATCTTAGATGGTTCTGCGATAGAAATTCTTGATCTCTCAAAACTTGGTGTCGAATAAAGTATTGCAGGAAGATCTTTTATCTCTAAAACTAGTTCGATGTACTTTTGAGTTAGACCATTTGCTTTGATCATTTTCTTTTTTCTTTGTAATTCAATTTACTGAAAATTTGTATTCGACACCGATATAGCATTGCCAGTTGAATAGCTCTCTTGTATAATTTTCCTAAGTTTCATAGGCATGCGATGATCGCACAAGACTCAAGAGGCACATTGTTATCCATCTAGCTATATAATTCTTTTGGAAACATCCTCATTGATTTCTCCATTTTGTAGTGCCAAGGAAAAAAAAAAACCTTTGGGAATCTTCTTACCATCAATTTTAACTAGAGCCTCACCTTTGAGTAGATTTTCTTTTTTCTTTTTTGAACATTGGTTTTTAAGTCGATTTTCATTTATCATGCTTGAGGATTCCTTCAAAAAAGAAAAAAAATCAGTGTACATCGTTATTGAATTTATTATCGATTTCCTGGTGTATTGGCAATGACTAAAAGAATGTTTCGGAAACAAATTTATCAACTAATTGCTTCTTGATCCTTGTTGTAGGCAGCTCGAATGCGTTATGTATTTAATAACGAGCCATATTGCTTAAATCTGATTGATACACCAGGGCATGTTGACTTCTCATATGAGGTATGTGAATTCATATCGTTTAATCCTCGAATTTAAATAATTGGCTTAGTTCTTTTCCCTGCCATGAGATGGCAATTATGCAAATGAGAATTCATGTAGCTATCAACTATCCTTTTTTCATTTTTTCTAATTGTATGATTCGTGATTCAAAATCAAAGCCATTGTGATTAAAAAGAAGCATCTTGTACCACTACTATATGGTTTTAACCATACCACTGGGTGAAGGGGGGATCTGCTTTGCATTAATGGATTTTTGGTAAAATGCACTAGCGCGCATATGTTTGTCAGTTGGCTGAAAAGCTGTTGCATGCTAGCGCGTGCATACATTTTTCAGCTAGTCCTAGTCTTTATTTTATCTAAAGTAGGGTAGTTAGAAAGGGAAGCAAGAAAGAGATGTCTTGATAACAGGAAGTTGTGTAAGGCGGTGTTCTCCGTTTTCCCCCTGTCCTAGTCATTCCATGGTCTAGTGGGCCCTCTTAAGTCGGTTTGAAACTAGATGATACGCTTAGGAAGTTAGGGTGGATTGGAATGATCTGGCTGCACATACATATTGAAGGGATGCTGATGGACATCTTCTAACTAAAGTTTATGTTTTCTACCAGTTCTTCGTAGTATTTAGCCTTTACCTTGTCACTAAAGTAACTGAACTATGACTGGAGAAGACAGGCTCTTTTAGCAATAGTGCTGTATTTGAGATCATTCGCGACTTCTTCATTCTTATCCTTCTTGCAAATCTTATGCTGGAGAATCTTAGAGACTAAATGCTGATATAAATAAAGTGCAAAAGAATTGACTTGCTTTTCTGCTAGGATGACAATCCTGAAATGTTTTTCTGAAGAACGTATCTATGGAACATATATTTTGGGAGATCAGTTCCTATAAGCTGATTTTATCTGGCAATTCTGTTTGGATGATGGTGTCTCTTTTCCTGTCTTTTCTTACAATGTTGTTTGGATGTCAGTATCTTGAGAAAATCATTTCATTAACGTATTGTAGGTAGGGCTGTTCACGAGTCGAGCTAGCTCAAATAACTCGCTCGACTCGGCTCGAGTCAGCTCGGATTGACTTGGCTTGAATGGCTGACTCAGGCCGAGTCAAGCTTATATTTTGTAGCTCGAGTTGAGTTCGAGCCGAGTTCGACCAGGGGGCATTTCAACTCGACTCGACTCGAAGTTCGAACTCGAGCTCGACTCGGCTCAATTAGTAATAATATATTATATATTATATATTATATATATATATATATATTATATTATATAAGTTGTAAGTTTTAACTTTTTTTTTTCTTTAAAAAAGTGAAGAAACCCTAGCTACCCTACCCGACCGCACGCAACCCTTCCCCTTTCCCTTTCCCTTTCCCTTCTTTCTTTCTCTACCCGCTGCCAGCCGCCCGCCCGCGGGGACCACCACCACCACCACCAGTCTTCTCCACACTCCCACAAGACCAGCACGCTGCCTGCACGCACCCGCTTCCCTTTCTTCTCTTTCTCTACCCGCCGCATGCCCACTCGGCGCCTGACCAGCAGCAATCCACCGGACCACCACCACCGACGCACGACCAACACGCTGCCTGCCTGCTGCGGCCTGCCCCGATCGATCTCGCCGAGCGAAGAAGAGACCATTGATTTTCGTCAATCCCGACTCGGTTAGCACTCACCCCCTTTTTTTATCCATTGATTTTCGTCAATCCCGACTCGGTTAGCACGTAGCACAAGCATTAATCCTCAATTCGACTATTCATATTCAAGATGTAGCCAGTGGATGTACTTTTGGGCCCAATTAATGGAAAGATCTCAAGCACAAATAAATGCCCAATCTAACCCAGGACATCTTACTGGCCCCACTTATTGTAAGATCACAAATAAATGCCCAATTTGAGTGTCCATTGTTGATTTTTTTTACTTAATCAAATCCACGGCCATGATTTCATAACTAGGAATGTGAAACTTATATAATGTTTTTCTTAAATATGAATTGAGGTACCATTAACAATGTTTTTCTCAGATCTAAATGAGGTAATGATATCATTGATATTTTACAAACTTAATTCTATGGAAAGATCAGTAATGATATCATTGATATTCTACTGACTGATTCTATGGAAAGATCACTAGCACAAACAACTAACGTAACTGTCCTCTTCAAGAAGTGGCTACTGGATAGTCTATTGGCTTCTTTGATGAAAAGATCAAAAGCCCAAATGGTTAACATATGAAAAAGCTCGAGCTCGACTCGAGGTAAACTCGACTCGACTCGAACCACTAGCTCGACTCGACAGCTTTGGCAAACAAGCCAAGCTTCAATGTTGAGCTCGAGGCCTAGCTCGAGCTCAAGCTCGAACTCGAGTACATCATGGACAAGCCGACCCGAGCTTGGCCCACCTCGACTCGACTCGGCTCGATGCCCACCCCTAATTGTATGATGATGAGGATGCTGAACATGTGGTGAACCTTGTATCATCCAGGCATCATCGTCATCATCATTACCATCTTGGCATCGACATCATCATCTGTCCGCGCGTCACCACCACCACCACCACCACCACCACCACCTGATCATTATCATTAGTATCGTCACTAGTACCATGCATCATCATCACCATTCAGGCATCATCGTCATCATCATCATAATCACCCTCTGTGCATCATCGTTGTCGCCACCACCATCCAGACATTATAGACATCATCATCATCATCATCATCATCACCATCTGGGCATCATCATCACCACCACCACCACCATCACCATCCGAGCATCATCATTGTCATCATCATCCGGTGTCATCACCACCACCATCACCATCCGAGCATCATCATTGTCATCATCATTCCGGTGTCACCACCACCACCATCATCTAGGCAACATCCTCATCATTTTCATCATCTGGGCATCATCATCATCATCAGCTAGAGAGAGATGGACTGGGAGAGATGGAGGGGAACAATAATTGTTTGAGAGTCATAAAAGAGGGCCAAAAACAGTTAATTTTTTGGAACTAAAAGTTTCTCTCTTGCTATTTTATTTCCAATGCTAAAAGCATTCTCTTTATTGTTCATAGGGACCAATTTTCTTTCAAAAGGAGCACCCAAACTTGCAAACAAGCCTCGTGTAGAAAAGAAACGGGGCAGAAATAGGAAGTAATGACTTTTAGGAGGCACCCAAACATGTCCTAAATGTCTGGGCTTTCAACTATTCTATACAAATAATAAATTTATTGTCCGAATACTGTTCTTATTTCCTCGATAATTCTACTCATTGCCTATCATTTTCAACCCGTTATTGACCTTGCTGAATTATGACTGCAGAATGTGTTGGTCTTCTGGTAATGTTGTATTGGATATCATTACTGATTTTTTCATATTCTTATCTTCTTACAAATTTTATGCCTGATAATGTTGGAAAAATAAAGACTGATAGAGATAACTTAAAAAGTTGATTTTTGGCCCTCATGTCTTACTGTTCTATTTTTGTGACTAGGTTTCTCGTTCTCTTGCTGCTTGTGAAGGTGCTCTCCTTGTTGTAGATGCTTCTCAGGTGCAATCTTTTTACCATGTTTATATTTCAGAGTGAGAAATGCCATTCACTATCAAGATCTGCTCTTTTTTTGGTTTATATGTTATCCTAGCATCAGCATCTTTATTGCTGCTGGAGAACAGTTTCCTGATCATTCTGTGAGAAATAGCTTTAGTTGATCATTCCTATATGAACATTGATGTAGGGAGTGGAAGCTCAGACACTGGCCAACGTTTATCTGGCTCTGGAAAACAACCTTGAGATCATCCCGGTAAGAGTGACTTTTGTCCTTTATATAGAAAATGATGGTGCATATGTTGTTTGATGCAGTCTGTAGCTTACTTGTTTACGGAGTTATGGACACTCTTAGGCATTAAAATTTTCTTCATTGTCCTCATCCTTTTGACTTCTACCTTTTTCTCCTTAGTCGGACATGCCACCGATGTATAGAGATAGAGAAGGTTCAGTTGGCCCATGTAATCTTGGGCCCCAAGTTTGTACAGTATCATACAGTTGATTACGTGTATAGTATTGTATATATAAAGAGGATAGGTCTTGAATAAAACAGAGGTCTATTTACACAGTCCTCTGATTTGTTTCATTGATGAGTGGCACTTCATGGTTGGCTTGTAGGTTTGTTGGTTATTGTGAAACAAATTCAATCGAAAGAAAGCTAATGGACAGGAGGAGATTCATTGTGCTTGTGAGAATCATTTTGTATTGGAATAAAATGAGAGATGCTTCACTGGAGAGACGAGTTGTTATTTTGTCCCCTTTATTCTTGCATGCTACAAAAAGCCCCATTCCTTTCCTTCTTTGTTCATGGGTAAGCTGTAATTTGGTCTCCTTCCAAACTAGATGAGGAGGTTGCGGAATTTGTCAGCCTTTAAGATACCATCTGTGACTTTTCCATCTCTCCCCATCCAGGTAGTTCAAAGTTAAGTCATTTTAGTGCATACCTAGCTGCAGAGTCAAAGGTCATCCTGGAGATCTTTGTCCCTCCTTCCTAGTGGTTGTGTTTGCCTGATTAGTCGTTAAAGATAAAAATTGTAACCATCAATCACCTTTGTAGAAAAAATATGGTAATAAAAAATGCCTGCATTTTGTCTTAAGGATGCAGAAACTGCGAACCATCGATTAATCCATTGCAATTTTGTGTATGTTAATCCCATTGTTGTCAAATAGCACAAGCGATTATATGCGACCCAAGGGGCCTGTGCGCATATGCGATTGCATAATCGAATATGCCATCACACAACCCTAAAAACACATACATTTTTTCATCGCATAAGTGATGGTATAATCACATATTCAATCGCATAATTGCATATGCTATGGCATAATGCTTAATGGTCATAAAATGCCACTATGGCATGTGCTCCCAAAATGGCATATGCGATTGCATATGACAACACTGGTTAAGCCTCTTCAACATGAATGGACTGTGGCTTTTTTATTTTTTTCTCTTCTTCTTTCACACGCACACACACCCACACACGCTGTAGTGGGATTTCACCACCTAAGGGCACTCGAACCCTTGACCTGGTGTTGAAACTCTTGTTGAGTCTACCACCAGGGCAAGAGTAAGGACTCGGGAATGGACTGTGGCTGGATCGATTGAAATCTTGTTTCACACATGGAACTGGGGAGTGCAAGGCAAAAAAGGAAAAAAAAGAGGCGCCTTTCATTACTTTCCTTGGTATGGTCCTTATGGAAAGAGCAGAACAATAGAACGTTTAACAATAGATATGATTCCTTGGAAATCATGTTCCAGAAGGGCGGAATCATTTATTGGGCTATGGGGCTTAACATTTTAAAGAATGTAATGGCAAAGAGTTAGTGGGGTCTCGGGTTTTCTCCGTGTAACTATGAATTATGTTGGATGAGGGATGGTTTCTCATCATCCTTCTCCCTTGTTTCTTTGTTCCCCTGTTTCCCTTGCTAATAAATTCTTGAGTTACTATTCCAAAAAAAAAGAGAAAAAAAAACCTCCCTCCAACTTGCCTTCTTGATGGGATGATCTTTGTTGTCATTCAACAATGAGAAGAAATCTTGATCAGGAAAGATAGAAACTGGTGGCAGAACAACAAAATCATGGAGCCTTCTAGTATGGGAGGGGTCTTAAGAAATCATATTGGCAAAATCTTGACAATCCTTTTGGGCCCTTGTGGAGTGAGGGGGTCAAATGAAGCGGAGATCATGGCTCTGAAGGAAGATACGCAACCCCAAAGGGGATGCAAATGGATCAAAGTAGATAAACCATGACTGTAGGGAAGAACCTGATGCGGGCTGATCTAGGCCCACGATCCATGGGCCAGGTCCAGGCCCATTAAGCCTAAACCCAGTAGTTGGCTATCAATAAGGTGGCTAGTCTATTTAGGAGTTAGCTAGCAAAATCAATCAACTAGCTATGAATAATCCATTAGTCAAATCCCTTTTATTTATTTTCTATATTTGTAATAAGTCATTGGTTGTCAATAACATTATGAGTTTTCCTTTTGTGTTCATTTTAAAGCTTATATAAGGGTCTGGGATGAGTAGTATCAAGACACATTTGAATTGAATGAAAATTTCTAGATTGTTTCTTTCTACTTTGTGTGGTTCTCGTGCTTAGCTTGGAGGTGCCTATGCTTGGGCGAATCCTCCCATCAACTGGCTGTGCCAGAACCCTAACAACCCTCTAGCCAAAAACTAAAGATTACAAAATCCCCTTTCCAAATCTTCTTACGAGAGAACACATAAAAAAAGGAACTCAACTTTTTACTTCATTGTGTCAAAACCGCATCACACGTCAAAGTGATGTCTTATGTAGGCTTAACAAAGATTAAACCCTAAACACAAGAGAAGAGACCAAACAAACCCTAAAATTCATCAAAACCTTGTGAGCCTTATGTAAATGGGCCACATGATGTAGGACAATTAACCACTTGCTCTAAAAGCTCTAACTGATAGAGCATGGCGAATTAATCCCTTTATCTCATAGCCTAGGTCCCAAATCCATGGGTTAGGTCCTCGACTGAACCTTCCTCGTGGGCCCCAAATCCATGGGTTGCGCCTCACATGAGCCACCCACCTCACATGGGCCCCAAATCCATGAGTTCCGCGGGCCGCCCACCCCGAGTGTGCCCCTGCATCCCATAGGCCACCCCACTCGAGCCCAGTGTGAAAATGCCCCCGCATTAATCATGTCCGGTGAGGAGTCTCGAACACGAGACCTCCCGCTCGATACCAATTTGATGCAGAACAATTAACCACTTGCTCTAAAAGCTTAAACTGATATAGCATGACGAATTAATTCCTTTATCTCATAGCCTAGGCCCCAAATCCATGAGTTATGTCATCGGCCGAACCCTCCTCGTGGGCCCCAAATCTATGGGTTCCGCCCCCTCTTGGGCCCCCAAATGCATGGGTTTCGCTTCACATGAGCCACTCGCCTCACATAGCCCCCAAATCCATGGGTTCCACGGGATGCCCATCCCGAGTGTGCCCCTGCATCCTGCAGGCCACCCTACTCGAGCCCGATGTGAAAATGCCTCCACTTTACCACAAGTCACCCTAACGTTATCGGAATCACACAATCTTGAGTTCATTTGAAAGATAACTCAATAGGCTATCAAACGGGACCACGACCATGTCATTCCGACATCATTTGATGCCCTAAAAGCGGGGCACTAGAAAAGTGACGAAAATACAAAGGAAAATGATTAAATAATTCATGACAAAATTTAACCCTAAATTAATCAAAACAATTAAACCTTAAAGTTTAATGACCCCTCTGTTGTTGCTATAGGCTCCTCATTGTAAGCTAATCATTGATCCCATCCAATTGATTGTTAGACTGTTGATGTGGTCTAGACCATCAATCGAGATAATTTGAATGGTTGGATTGGTTAGATATTTGATCAAGATAACCTGGATGTTTGGATTGGTTAGATATTTGATCAACCAACTTCTATGGCCATTTGGTTGCATCATAAGGCATGTCTTTGTGGAGTGTCCACCTTTGAGCTTGTACTTAGTTGTTGATGGCGACTCTTCAAATGTCCTAAAGTGGGCCTCATCGGAGGAATACGGTCCTTGGAATTTAACTTGTTGTATTTCTGAAATTAAATCCTTACTAGCTCTCAGGAATTTAAAAAAAAAATAAAAAAAATCTAAGGAAGGCAAATGAAGTAGCTGATTTACCTTCCATAGGGGGAGTGACGAGAGGTTCAATCACCATTGGCTATTCTTGGCTCCTCCCCAAGTTTGTCTTGCTTCTTTTTGTTAATAAAATTTCAGTCACTATCCAAAAAAGAAAAAAGAAGAAGGAAAAGACAGAAAATTTTGGTTGCGGAACGGCTCTAATGAGTTTAGGCTGCCAATCGAGAACCAAATCCATGCTCATATTCATTATTGAGCAGAGTCTGATATGGATATGGATAGGAAGTCACATCTCTTATGGAATATGGTTTCTTTAGTGAAGCATTGTGATGAATTGGATATCTTCATAATCTGGTTTCTTTAGTGAAGCATTGTGATGAGTTGGATATGGATATCTTCACAAATCAGGAAGAATATCCTGGATATATTTCTATCAAGAGCCTCAAAACCAATTTTCTTTAAAATATTAGTTTTTCTTCTACAGTTGGCAATTTGATTTTGCTTCTTAAGAATTATTTGGAAAATGTTTGTGGAACTTGTCATGTAATTTTTCTTCTTTCTTTCTTTCTTTCTTTCTTTCTTCTTCTTCTTCTTCTTTAAAGTGTATGCCAGCTTTCAATTATTATTATTGGGAAATAATCCGGTGCTCTTAGGGAGCTATTAGTTATTGTGCTCCTAGTTTCATCCTGACTCTCGGATAGTCCAATCCATTGATCCGAACTGTCCATTGGTCCAGAATACTTTTCCTGAGCTACCATGTAACATGCGCATCAAATGCTCCAATCCATCCATAAGGTGGCTTTATTTCTATGGCCATCTGTTTCCCAAGCCATCTACGGGATTGTTTAGATTGCTTGATAAAGTGATAGGAAGAGTCATACGCGACCTATGTTGGGACCCAACAAACAGATGCTCCAAATGGTTAAGGACCTATTTTTATATAAACTTTCTTGGCCATCCATTTTATAGGCTATTGGTTAGCTGGTTAGGATCATCCTATGTGTGGTTGTTTGCATGGTAGCCCATGAAATATGCGGTGGACCGAATGGACAGTCTAAACCGATCAATTGGATTGTCCAAGTATCCTGATTAAACTAGGAGCACTACAACTTAGTGTCCTGAGTGCACTGGTTCATTTCTTATAATCATCATCATCATCGTTGTTGTTGTTGTTGTTATAGACTTATAGTTATTTCAAACCAAATATAAGCATGCATTTTAAGAGGTTTTGTGGATATTTGTGGCATGTCTCTCATGCTAGCATCCATATAACATGTTATTATTATTATTATTATTGTTATTATTATTATCATTATTTGCATCTTTTTGCTTCTTATGCATACCATTTACTCTTTAGAGTTGATAATTCTTGCCTATACTTCTGGTATAAGTTCATTGAGATACGTACACATTTGAGGCCAGCTCCATTTATTGAAAATTTTCTTCTTATAATAGGTTTTAAACAAAATAGATCTTCCGGGTGCTGAACCAAATCGTGTTGCACAAGAGATTGAAGAGGTTGGTTGATGAAAAATCATTTATTTTACTTTGATAGATGGTTTGTAATCTATGTTAACCTTTGTGCTTGAAGATGGGAGGTAAGATAGCATTCGAGATTCTTTTCTTCTCTCAGATAGGTTTTAAAAATCCTCACATGATGATGCATGTATAACCGAAAGGGAAATGCACTAAAAGAAAGAAATTTTAAGTGTATCCATCTCTTATCTTTGTTTCAGATCGTTGGTCTGGACTGTTCTGATGCGATTCACTGCTCAGCTAAGGTTAGTTCAACATGCTTTGTGTTTTCATGTGAATAGATGCGATTATTGTTTTCTATATTATATAAACACACCTTACAAAAGATAAATTTTGGTCACTGACTAGTGTCTGTTTACATAATGTGATTGTGAGGTGTTAAAAATACATACATCTTTTTTCCTTTCTTCTTTTTAGGAGGGAATTGGTATTACAGAAATTCTAAATGCAATCGTCAAAAGGATTCCCCCTCCCAAGAATACTGCTGAAAGGCCATTAAGGGCTCTCATATTTGATAGGTATCTAACTTTCTGGTCATGCTGATCTCTTTTATTGCATGTTGATTCTCCTGCTTCTAATATTCTATATTTTACTCCAGGGCCCTTTTATCTTGTTTGTGTTACTTTTCATCTTCCTCTCCCAATCTTATACTAATTAAAATGACTATAGATGCTTTCTTTGGTAAAAAAGCACTACTAATTTGCAAAGTAACATCTATGTTTTGGGTGATTGAGCTTGTAGATGAGGAAGCAAGGATGATTTAATCAGTTGATATGTTTGCATATAGCCACAATTAAGTGTGGAATGGGGCAGCAAATAAAAATTGAAGTTAATTTTGTGATATCTGTGTATCATAGTTCTTAGGCTCATTTATGTCAAAATTGGTATGGATAATACACATATGTATTATTGGTGATGGAATTTTATTAGTAAATATTAACTTAAGGTAGAAAAATGGCGGTGATTCTAGCCATTTATATTGAAAGAAGGATAACATTCTAAGATCGACGTAAATGCCTTCTTCAACTAATATATTATAGACACGAAGGTTGTCACTCTCTAAATTGAGCCCAGACACATCAAATGGAGCCCTAGCGCCATCTAGTTCAGCTCCATATGCTCTGCGCCTAAAATCCCCCTATGTGCCTATCTCATGGAGGGATCCTCATAAAATCCTCCACCGCTCTGTGCCAGGTGCAGAGCACCTAGCGCCAGTCTGCCAAGGGATAGGCGGTAATGCCTAAGCACTAGGCGCTTAGCCTCTTTTACAACAGGAGTCAGTTTACTTGGTTCCCAAGATTCTACGAAATGCAACTCCTCTTTTTCGATTGGATGTTGATACGTGCAGTGTTCATAATATCGATAATATCGGTATCGGCAATCAGCGATATGAAACCCCTAGAAAATACTGAAAAATGCTGAAAAAATGCCAAACTTCCATTTATCATGCGATATATCACAAAATATCGTGAGATATCGCCGATATATCGAACGATAAGGCCTGATATTGCAGATTTTTGCGTAGGATTGTAGCTGTGCGACATCTCATCCACATCCCATCCAGAAATTCCGAAAAAAAAAATCACTTACCTATTCAATCTACCTAAGAGAGTAGCTTTCGACTAGATTTGGGTGAAATCCACCGAAATCCTCTTTGAAATCCGGAGAAATCTTCGCCGAGATCCGAGAAATCATCGTTTTGGAGAGATTTTAGGGTTCTGGAATGCTGGAACCCTATCTGCGTCGAAAAAAAGGGCGTCTGAGCCTTTTTTAGTGGTATTTGTGTTGGCTAGTGTATTGCACACCACCGAGCTTACTGGCGCTTTGACGTCACCAAGTTTTGTGAGTCCCATCATAAGGTATGCGTTATATCCAAACCATTCGTCCATTTGTCGGGCTCGTCGTAAGGCTTGACCCGAAAAATAAGACAGATCCAAAGATCAAGTGGACCACACTGCAAGCAATAGTCAAAGATTGAACGTCTACCATTGAAACCATTTTGAGGCCACAAAAGTTTTGGATCAATAAGATATTTGTTTTTCCTCTTCATCTAAGTCTGTGTGACCTCATGAACAGATTAGATGGAAAATAAAAGTTATGTGGGCCCTACGAATGTTTTAATGGTGAGAATCACCGTCCCACTGTTATCTGTGGTGTCTTGAGCTTTGGATATGACTCATTTTTGGGATCATGATCTAAATTGATCTCTCCAAATGGTTGAACGGTGTGGATATAATAAATACATTATTGTGGGGCCCATATAACTTTGAACCGTCTATGCAACTCGAGCTTGGTAGTGTCAACGCTCGTCTTCAGACGTGAATTTCCTGCGAAAGCCTTTTGCAGGCACTTCCTGCGCAAGGATGCTGGGTGGGGCCCAATGAGATGTTTATGAGAAATCCACCCCATCCATAAGTTTTGCGAGCTCATTTTAGGACATGCGACCAAAAATGAGGCGTATCCAACATTCAAGTGAGCCACACGAGAGGAAAAAGTGGGCATTTAGTGAGCACTGTTGAAGCATTCTTATGGCCAAAAAAGTTTTGTATCAGGCTATCTTTTGGGTGTTTTCACTTCATCACATTTGTAAAGACCTTATAAACGGTTTGGAGAGCATATAAATATAAGATGAAGCGTATCCAAAGCTCAAGTGGACCACACCAGAATGTCAACCATTGAAAAATCTTTGGGGGCCAAAGAAGTTTTAGATTAAGCTGATATTGTTCTTTTCTTTCATCCATGTCTTTGTGAATTTATGAACAGGTTGGACGAAAAATAAACATCACTTTAGGCCTTGGGAAGGTTTCAACGATGGAAATTAGTATTCCTACTGTTTGTATGGTCCATTTGATCTTTGGATATGTTTCAAATTTGTGCTCAACATCTAAAATGAGCTGAAAAAACAGATGGACGGCATGTATAAACCACGTACATTTACGGTGGGCCACAGAGTTTATGATAAGATCCAGTGTGGTGCCGGGAGTAGATTAGGTGAGACCCATCCTCACCTATGAACGTACAACCCCTACCGTGGGGCCCAACTTGATGTGTGTATTCTATATCCACTTTGTCCATCCATTTTTTCAGATCATCTTATAGCACTATCCCAACAATTAAGAAGATCCAATTATTAGGTGGACTACACTCAAGGAAACAATGGTGGTTCAACACGGTACCTTTAAAAACTTCTTGGGGTGTACCTTGATTTTCCCTATATTTTATTATGCACCTAATATGTTGATAACTTCACATAAGTTTGAATGAAGAGAAAAAACAGCTATCAACTTGATCCAAACTTTTTTGGCCCACTAATGGTTAATCACCATTGTTTCCTATGGTATGGTCCACCTGATTATTGGATCTGCTTCATTTTTTGGATAATGTCCTAAAATAATATGAGAAAAAGGATGGACGGAGTGGATATTGAATATAGTTGTCTTAGTTCAATCGAACAATGCATAGCGTAGGACCCTATACAAAGGAAACCTATTATATTCACTTCTTTTTTGAGATTTAATTATTTAAAAGTGTGTATTAGGGTTTTTTTTTTTTTTTTTTTTTGATAGTCCCTGAAGTTTCATTGAAAAAATCAACAAAATTTCCAATGTTTCCCCATGTTTCCCAAAAATTGCGATAAATTACGCGATACAAACGATATATCCTATGTGATAAGCGATACATATTTGTATCCCAAGGGCGCGATACATTGCGTGATACCGATATTTCGAACACTGGATACGTGACCATAACCGTGTAACAAACTTTTGGCAGGAAATCAAGACTCCCAAGGACTATAAATACTTGTTAGCACATCATTTGCGGGGCTCTCTCTTTGACTTTGACTTTGCCACTTGGGACTTTAGACATCGACGCTGGTTCAGGTGAGCCTCACTAGTCTGAATACTCCCACTCCCACTCGGAAGGCTCTATGCCAGGCGTTAAACCTCCCAGAGGAAGCTAAGTGCTGGGCACTAGGCTTCCAAGGGACAAGGCTCTGCGCCCAGGCACAAACTTATTGTTGCATCCGTGTCAAACACAGAGCATCACTTCTTAGCTATTGTTCAAGGACAATAGGGGCTATAATGTGAGACTATTTTCTCTCTTCAGCAACTCCCTGCGCCAGACATATGCCCTTAAGCGGCAAGCGGTGAGGACCTTGTTACCAGATGACAGGTGCTAACATACAGTTGATGCATTTTCTTCATCATCTCTAGCGTATGAGACCCTTGGTAATGTTGGAATGAGTTATGTTTGTGTACGCTGGAAGGCTACATGGTTATATGAAGTTGATGCCTCTTAGGATATATGATATGCACAATGTTGTCAAAATCGTTATCGTATCGCAAATCGTAATAGGGGTTGAATCGTATCGAATTGCAAATCGAAAGATTATTATTATTATTTATTATTTATTATTTTTTATTTATAATGATTTTCTTAAAAATATGAAAAATATAAATAAATAAGTAAAAAAATTAAGACTCAGTGATCATCCTATGGCCATCGATATGCACCAAGTAATACCATGTAATGATAGTGTTAAAGGATTCTTATCTTTCCTTTAAAAAAAAAATATCTTTCAAAAAATTTTCCTTAAAAAACCTACAAGGATCCTTTAATAATTTATGTTCTTGTTGCTTTTCTTGAATGTAGAATCACATTGGAAAAGTGGCATTTGATTCTGTAGACTGGCGAAAAAGATATTTTGATTTCTAACCATCATTCCACAAATTTTTTTTTTTGAAACATGAACAATTTATTAAAGACACCGAAAGGCCCAAAGAACAAGGACACAAGAAGAAAAGAAAGAAAAGGAAAAAAAAGAAAAAAAAAAGGAAAAAGAAAACAACCGAACAAAGGAGAACCCTAAGGAACTATACAAGAGTTGAAAGGTCACACTCGGACCCAAGCCTCAACTGTAATCCTAGTCCCACACCATAGAGGACTGGAAAATCTTAGAGAGAACCACGTTGGTTGAACTTTTGGCATCATCGAAGCAACGATCATTCCTCTCCAACCAAATGAACCACAAGGACGCAAGCATACAAAGCTTCCATCTCTTCTTCCCAATTTTCCCTCCACCGCCTATGTCCCAAGACCTCACATGAGCCTCGATCGAATGAGGGATCACCCAGGTGGCTTTTGCTTTAAGAAAGATCCCATTCCAAACCGCTGTAGCAAACAGGCAATGCAGGAGGAGGCGAGATACAGATTCTGCATCATGCATACGGAGGAGAAGCATTCGAGAGGATAAGGCCCCTTTTTTGGAGATTGTCTAAAGTGAGAATACCACTTCTGCCAGCAAGCTAGGTGAAGGCTGAAACCATAGAGGACCAGTGCAACTTAGGGAAGGGGCGTCCCCCAGAGAGGTAAGGACGTCATAGAAGGCCTTGATTGTGGAAGCTCCCTTTCTCCTCGAAACCTAAGAAACAAAGTCAGTCACGTCAAATTTCAATGCAAATTCCTGCACACGAGAAAAGAGACCTAGTAACTTATTAAATTCCTCATCTTTAAGATCTCTCTTAAAAGGAAGAGACCACACTCCATGCGAAATTGAGAAGGAAAACAATTAAAGACTAGGATGTCAATATTTTTGGGGGCACCAAGGATCGCACTAGAATCTCAATCTAGCACCGTTATTCACTGAGAAAGTGAGATTTCTAAAGATCACCGTAGCCACCTTATGAACATCGTTCCAGAGATAGGAGGATTTGTACAAGGTAAATTTCTTTGTCCCCCACCCCAACCGTATTTTGCCGAAACTATTTTTTTCCACAAACAATATTCCTCATAGATGAACCATCACACCCACGTACCTAAAAGAGCCGAATTAAGAACATCCAAGTGTTTTATACCTGCTCCTCCTTCTAAGAAGGCTTATAGACCTCATCACATCTTAGAAGGGAAGACTTCTTGGTCGGGGAACCTCCTTGCCACAAGAAGTTCCTTTGCAGCTTATTGATCTTCAGCAAAACAGACTTAAGACAATGAAATAAAGACATGAAATACAGGGGGATATTGGATAGGGAAGATTTAATCATGTTTATCCTACCACCCAAGGAGAGAACGTTACTCTTCCAAGGGGAGAGCTTCCGCTCCATCCTTTTAAGAACCCTATCATAGAGGTGGAGAACAGGCTTTCCCACACACAAAGGCATCCCCAGATAGGTGGAGGGGAAAGACCCCACTCTACATCTGAACTCAGAAGCCATCCTCTAGACCTCCTCAGAGGACATATGAACTCCCAAGAATTCACTCTTGTAGTGATTCACTTTGAGGCCAGAAACAACTTCAAACCAACAAATGCACATGACAAGACATATTATCATTGGATCAGAGGGTTCACAGAATATGGGGGTATCATCTACAATTTAAAGGTGGTTGATTCTAGAAAGGAAGTCATACACAACAAACCCTTTGAATAGCCCAATGGACTACCCTCTTGATAACATCTTGCTTAAGGCCTCAGAGAACTATGAAGAGGAAACGGGTTAAAGGGTCTCCTTGGCGAAGGCCACAGGAAGCCTTGAACCATTGATTAAGATTGAGTATTTATTCGATGAGACACAACTTTGAATCCAACCTCTCCAGGTCTCCCCAAACCCCAACCTACAGAGCAAGTAATTAAGAATTTCCAGTTAACATGATCGTAAGCCTTCTCTAAATCAAACTTATAGAGGATGCCCTTCTTGCTAGCACAATAGTGGGAACAATGCACTTGTGGGCAAGTAGGGCACTATCGAGAATCTATCTCCCAAACACAAATGCACTTTGAAAGGGAGAAATTACCTTAGAAAGGACCATCCTTATACTGGAGCTTAACATTTTTAGCCAAAATTTTATAGCAGCTACCAATCAGGCTAATAGCGTGATAATCCTTTAGACAATTTGCAGCTTCAATCTTAGGGACCAGAGCAATGAAGGAACCAGTGTTCCTAATATCGATACTATCGGCCAATATTATCGTTATCGTTGGCCAGCGAGATGAAACCCATCCGAGACCCATCAAAAATAAAAAAAAATCAGAATTCTTTTTATTGTGCAATATATCGCACAACATCGCACAAATTTTTTGCGAAATCGCTGATATTAGCGATACTATCGTGTTGTATCTGCAGATTTACCGGAAAATCGAAAAAAAGAGGGAAAATCTTTCAATCAATGTAAGAGGGGATTTCGGTACCTGCGGAAGAAGATTGCATGATTGGAAGCTGAATTTGGTGGGCCACTCGATCGAGAGCTAGCGGTCTGCCAAAAATTGTGGGGATTTGGGGGGTTTTTAGGGATATTTTAGAATTTTAGGGTTCCGGAATGACCAGAACCCTATCTCTGTTACGAAAATGGCTTCGGAAGCCTTTTTTTGAGGACGCGGTTTGCGTCCTACCCCCACTCGTCTCCAGTTGGGAACGGGCAACAACTTTGAGTGGCCACGTGATATATAGGTCTTATCCACACCATCCATCGATTTTTTCGTATCATTTTAGGGTATAAACCCAAAAATGAGGTAGATCCAAGGCTCAAGTGGACTACACAATGGGGATTAGACTCTTACCGTTGAAAACTTCTTGGGGGCCACAGAAATTTTGGATGGACCTGATATTTGTGTTTTCTCTTCATCCAGGTCTATGTAACTTTATGAATAGGTTGGATGGCAAATAAACATCATGGTGGGCCCTAGAAAATTTTCAACGGTGAGAATCATTATCACCGCTGCTTCCTGTGGTTTGGTCCACTTGGGCCGTGGATCTTCCTCATTTTTTTAGCTTATACCCTAAAATGATACGAAAAAGTGTATGGACAGTGTGGATAAGACCCATAAATCACGGTGGCCGCTCAAAGCTGCTGCCCGTTCCCAGCTGGAGATGCTCGTGAATGCAGCAGAGACTGATGAGACGTATAGACAGACGGTCTGTCACAGGCTTTGTGGGGTCCATCTTGATGTATATGTTTTATCTAGGCTGTCCATACATTTTTTCATATCATTCAAGGACTTTATGCCAAAACTTAAGAAGATCCAGATCTCAAGTGGATTACACCAGAAAAAGTGGTGAATGACCATTAAAAGCATTTTACAGGCCATGAAAGTTTTTGTATAAGCTAATCCCTGTATATTCCCTTCATTTGGTTTTGATTGACCATATCAACGGGTTGGATGACAAATAAACATCACGGTTCTATTTAAAGTAGGCCTTGATATGTTTATACATTTTTCCAATGTATAAACTTCGTATGCCATATTATTCAAAGAATTCATTTTTCTTTATACTTTTTCGTCTTTTGTGGATCCTTTTTTTTTTTTTTTTGGATAGACAATGTATTTTTTGAAAAAATAAATTACAAAGAGGGAAATAACCAGAGGACACCTTCCTGGTTAGAGAATTGACCATCTCATTTGCTTCCCAACCAACATGAGGAAATGGTATGTTTAACATGGGTAAAAAGGATTGAACCACCCCCAAAATGAAAGTAAAGTGCCACAGTATTCTGTCTTGCATCTTCTCTGTTAGTTACTAGTACTACTGAAGCTTAATGGATCATGATGCTGAAACTACCACTTCCACAACTTTTCTCATATTTGATTCATTAGCTCATCAAAGATTAGTACTAATTTACATGGAGATCAACAGCTTCTAGTTCACATTTCAGCTACTATTGAAAATCAAATCTTGTTTGCTGCGCCCATAAAACTGAATGGATAAAATAAATGCAGCAATTCTGACAACTATTGAATTTGCAATTGCATCATTCGGTGTATTTGGTCTCTATGCCAAAATAAAGTATAAGAAAGTTTCATTTTTAATCTCTGAGTAATCCCTTTTCTTTTGAACTGTTCAACCCTGAGTAATTATTGGTATAAATTTGTTCATGGTCTTCCAATTCTCTTGTGCTTGTCCCAAAAAATGTACTTCAGCATTAATTAAAAAATGCACTTTCCAGTTCTTCATACTGTTCAAATTGGCAAGGAATATTCATGTTCATGTGCTTTTTCATTTTCTTCATCTGTTCAGCCTTTCTTTTGTTGACTACGTATGGACACACTACTAGCACACATTACCATTCTTCTTTTGGTCTATGAGGTTGAGAGTTGAAAATCTTCGTGCAGCTACTATGATCCATATAGGGGAGTTATTGTATACTTCCGTGTTATTGATGGAACTATAAAGAAAGGTGACAAAATATATTTTATGGCTAGTGAGAAGGTAAAGTACACTTTTGCAAATTATGTTCGATTGGCTATATGATTTAGTGGGACCTGATTTATTCTTGATATACTTCCTTGATTTAATCATATCTGTATGGACAGAAAAGAATTGGTACTCAATTGTTTTCAGATCTCATGTCTTGGTTTACTTTAGTTCGATATTTATCAAGTCAGCCCTTTGTATCGCAGAACTTGTTGAGAAGCATTCATGTTTTAACTGTTGAGCTGTTTGACTTGAAACTCCATGAAATATGAACCTATTAGCAAGTTATCATAATATTAAGTGGAATATTATGAAGACTATATCAATATTTGTACAAAGAAGTTACCAATCATAAAAAAGAATAGTTATACAACTGACAAGTGTATCGATTATAGAGTTATGGTTATATGTTGGGTTATCAGGAATTAAGTGGATTTTAGGAGTGTGGGCTTGAATGTTGATATGCCCATGCTGCCACTGCTATATTGGATTGTTGTGTGGAAAGCTTTAGAGATGATTAGTTGCAGGTGCTAAAAGATTTCTAAACGCTTGCATGAAAGCTATTTAAATTTCTTCTTAGGACAACTTCCAATCCTGGATCCGCTCCTAAGATCTAAATGTTTTGCCGTCATGTGCCTTGCATGATGACATGTTTATCATAAACTAGCAGTAAGTCCGTTAAACCATTCATCTGCACAATGTTCATACAAATAAAGACACCACAGTTCATTACGTTCATGATTTTATATTCATTAGAGCTTTTTTGTGAATATTTCTTCATTAATTCATTCTTTATGAATATCAGAAAAGATATTCTTTTCAACGAAATTAACTCACAAATGATACCACTAACTGGTGTAGAAGTTAAAGAATTAATTAGCAATGCTAGGCTTAGACTTAGTGTTACAGAATGTTAGCAACCCTACTCTGTGAAGGAAGTGCCACTGTGAAGTACATGGATGATGCTCATCAATCCAACACCCCAACCCTTGAACTTTGTAAATAGTTTGTTGGAGTACATGGCTATCATACTATTTGTCATGATTCGAGACTTTGTTATCAGTAATAGTAGTCAAGCTTTACCCTTGTAGAGTATCGATCATTGCTAGACACTCTTCTGAAGTCCAATAGAAGGTGCTATTATAATTTATGTACGTGAATGATACTCAATTTCACATGCTTTGGTACAGCTGATTAGTAGAGGGATTGTTGTGGTGTAGTTGAGAGGGCTTTGCCATTCCTTGCTCAGATGAATTATTTTTGGTAATGCTTATCTTATTTGAGCATTTGTCACACATAACAACCGTCTTTGAGACTTGTGGATTCATGGAGTGCATCATGTTGTTTTGTTTTGAACTTCTTAATACCAAAGGCTAGAGGAAACCTGTACTGAGTAGAGGAATAAAATAGATAGGTCAGTATTGAGTGATAGATTCTTCCATGGAAAAGGCAGAAACATTGAGAAAGGGATTAGAACTCTAAGGTTCTTTCTTAATAAGAAAACAAAGAATGATTTATGATGGAGGATCGATTGGATATTCAATGGATTTATTCATTGTCTTCGTTAGATGCACATTCGCATCAGATTCCCACACTTAATCAAACAAATGCTATGGATAGACGCTCCAGTATGAATATACCCTTTCATCATTTAGGGGAACTATTTCGTATCCTAGAATCCAAGCGTATGGTTTTCTTGTTTATTTAATATTGATCTTTAGCTTGAAGATTCCATTAGTAATTTTGGATTCACTTCATGCTTGAGCCTTATCATGCATCATCTTGAAGTTATCCTGTGTTTATACACTCTTGTAATTGGGTTGCTTACAGGACATGATAAGCTGTCATTCTTCAATTTTGCAACCTGTATTGATTAGTATTGATATCTCCAGCAGTTCTCCTGTGCATTTCTGAAATTTACAGGAGTACTACGCCGATGAAATTGGTGTCTTATCGCCCAATCAAATGCAAGTTGACGAGTTGTATGCTGGTGAGGTAAAATAACAAATTTCTGCATTTTTTTAATGATCTAATTTCACCATCACCATCTTCTTTTTCTTCGCTACTCTTTTCCTAGTCCTGTTCATAGGAACTGTTGCAGCGTGAATGCTATTTTCTTAGGAGACTGCTGCAATTTAGTAAAGAATTTAGTGCTTTTTAGATATTGATGTGGACAAGGGATCTGATTCTCAAGAAGCACCTACATTATCTACTTCCTGTGTGATCCTAAATGTTGTTCCCTTCCAAGTCATTTGTACCAAAGTTCCGAACAGCCCTCCCATGATTCCATCAACTTGTGTTTGAGATTGGACTGTTCATCAGGTGGGTTTCACTGTGGATGTCCCACGGCCCAAAATCAGGCTGGTGTGGTCATAGGTGGGTTATACATGTACATTAAATGTGGACCACTGTGAACTCTATTTTTCTATTTTCTTCATACACGTGTTCCACCAGGCCATAACACATGCACAGTGAGGTCCGCTGTCCTTGACTTGGATCTTTCACATATGTGATATGTCCCACATGGCCCATATTGGAATAGTCGGATTGGATGGCTACTTGTGACTTGTGAGCACCAATTGCATTTGTTAATGCTTAAAAAGTTAAAATGAGTGCACCATCCATATTGTTTATAACATCTTTTGTTTGTGGTTCGTAGTATGCCATGTAATTGCTGTAATGATACGCTGAAAAGACTTCCTGATGCAGAAGGCATGCATGTGGCTAAATGGTGAAGTGAGATCAATAAGAAAATTAAATAAAATAATCAAAATCACAAATCACACCAAAATCATCAAATATCTCAAGAATCCAACATGAAACTATGAATAGTCTAGGTCACAATTAACAAACTACGCCAAGCATAATCATTGAATACTAGAAATTAGGATCTAATGGTTATGAGAACACCCAAATTGCATATAAATAAGCCTATTTCAAAAGGGAGAAACTATTACTACCTAGGGTTTGCTCAATTAGAATGTAGGCTCACCTAAGGTTTAAGGAATTTGGGGAAAAGGTGAAATTAGGGTTTAAACGGTTCAATTGGTTAAGGGATTTAGGGGCTTGGGTATTACTTGAGGGGAATTACGGATTCGAGTGGTTGGAGGATTGGGGTTTTAGGTTAATTAGGAAAATTGGGATTATGGGGTTTTGAAGATTTGGGGAAATTTTAAATGTATGGAATCTATGGTTAGGGTTAGGGTTTTAGAAGGGAATTTAGGGGTTTTGATGTGGGGTAAGAGAGAATCCAAAAGGGAAAAGGGCTGGACCGTACGGCCAGCCTAGGGGCTCGCACGTGTGGCCATACGGTCACACGTGTGAGTTGTTGGCTAGGGTTTTTGGGGTCCTCAATGGTTGGGTATGGTTGGGGTTGAAGTTGGATGGTGAAAAATTAAAGAAAAAATATGATCTAGATGGCTTTTGATAAGAAGGGAAGAAGAAGAAAGATGAAGTTTTAGAGAAAATACATCTTTTTTGATAGAAAGGAAGAGAGAAGGACGATGATAAATGGAAGCCTCACACCTCCAATGAGTAGGAATGGAATCACACCACACCTAATCTCCAAATCGCGTGGAGAAACCTTCAAATCGCATGAAGAAATAATAGAAACTTTGAAATTTCCTGAAACAATAGCATAGATAGGTTCGCATGCCCTCCCCCCCTTTTCTTTTATAGTCTTAGGAAGAGACTTTTACAAAAAACCTCTCTAAGGAAAGAATTCTCATAAAAAAAAACCCTATCTCAAGTAAAACATAAAATAGTCCAAAGATAACAAAATAAATGACAAAAACTACTCAAAACAAATAAATCTAAACTATCCTAGACTATTCATGGCCAATGGGGTGGTCCATGATCAAGACTGTTCCAACTGTCCATCGTGCGCGACCCAACAGCCCGATTGATGTGTGCACTCAATCTAACGGCCCAGACTCCTAAAAAATGCACCCCACATGCATCTTCCTAGTGTAGGGTCTTCGAAGATGCATCAAATGCATGTGCGGTCTTCAAAACGGTCCACTCGGGCCCATGTAGTGGTCATCTATACAGAGGGAAACTGGTGATGATCTCCTCCTATGGTAAACCCTGAATGATGCTCTGATGCCCTCATCACTTCCACTTTGGAAATGAATTTACTGCTTCCAGCTAGATTTTTCTTAGAACAATTAGGTGGAATGCATTGATTGCTTCTGTAGGGGATGTAGCTTCTGTAAGGGATGAAAACCCTTGGTGTCTGTTGTTTGTAGATAACATGTTGTTGGTTGACAAGAATAGAGACGAGGCAAAAGAATAATGATTTTGTTCATTTACCTTATTATTTTGTTGCTATTAATCCACCATGTTAGGCCATATACGGTCATCACTCGAGTTGACTTTGCTCATCCTTTACCTTCAACATGATTTTTTCCCCCTTTTCTTTTCACTTATTTCTATACTCTTGACCCTTTCTTTTGATTGTTATATGGCTTGCACATTACACTTATTCACTTTCTTTTTCAATCCCCTACATTTATAGGTGGGCTACCTTTCAGCTTCGATAAGATCAGTTGCAGATGCTCAAGTTGGTGACACGATTACTCATTTTGGGAGAAGGGCAGAAAGCTCCCTTCCTGGATATGAGGAAGCAACTCCAATGGTGTTCTGTGGCTTGTTTCCTGTTGATGCTGATCAGTATGGCCTTGTGCTTGCATCTGAAAATCTTGTACTTGGCTAGAAACTTCTACAGCTTTTAATTGTTCTATAAATAATGAGCTTTGATGTCCAACTTGTTGGTAGGTTTCCGGAGTTGCGTGAGGCATTGGAGAAGCTCCAACTAAATGATGCGGCACTAAATGTATGTTATGGTAAACTAAGAAAGTCAGTTACATATTGCCAAGTGCCTTTGTGAGTAAAATATTGACATTCTAGGTTGATTTCTTACATCTGAAGTTCTTTGCAGAATGAATATATTTACCTTTTCTGATGGCAATTTGTTGTCCAGATTGTTGAATTTTATTCTTACTGGAAGATGTAAAAAAGGATCATCATATTACTGTCTTTTTTTTTTTTTTTTTTTTTTTTTTTTTTTTGTGTTTTCTTTTCATTTCTATAATAAAAATTAACTTATCCATAAAAAATATAAAAGTTAAAATGTCACCAATGGCTACGAAGATGATGTATTGCTTTCATATCTTTCCATTTAGAATTTGAATCTGTCTACATGCACTGTCAGAAATTAACTCAGGTATCTTTCAGTATTACTATGGTTTAGAAGTTACATCTTGTTGGTTCTGAATTCCTCAAGTAATATTGATATCTGCATGGCTGGCATGCATTGTAGATTCAGTTCTCGTATCTTAGTGTGGTGACACGGCCAGATATTGTTTTACTGAAGGTAGAGCATGGCTATAAATAGCAGTGCCAGAGTGTGAATTGACTGAAACTGGTATGACTCACTCCAGCTCGTTCCAACTTTGTTGGATTTGTTCTGACTCGGTTCTCCAAATACTCACAGGTGGGTGTACACCATGTTGTAACCGTGCCTCCATATGCTGCCACCTTTCTCAGTGTGATCCCTTGAGCCTCATCGAGCCAATCTTACTTTCAATTCATTGTCCATAGTGAACCATCTAAAATACTTTCCTAAAGAATTGTAGCCAGTCATGGAAGGTGTGTGGATTCCACTTCCAAAAAAGAAAGTCCACAATCTCCACTCGTACTCGTTTTGTCGGATTTTCAATGCGCATGAAATAGTCATGTGGAGGATAAAAGGGCCATATGTGTAATCGGACTGATGTGGCATTGGGCCACATGGTCTTCATGGATATTATGTGGTTGATGTTCAGGATGAGGACCATTCCATAACCATGTTTTACTTTTGCTCTTCTCGTCATATTGGGCATAAGCTGTCCAGGAGAGATTCTACCCATTTCCACTTGTACTTGCCAGATTGTTCAGTTTTTCAGATACTTCATTGACCCGTGGGTTGGAGTTCTTGTCATTTTCTTCTCGTACCAAATAACACCCATCCCATTTGACATAGAATCGTTCCAACCCATCACATCATTCATTCCTTCTGTTAGCTTCTGCATCTTCATCATCTTCTCACTTGACCTGTGGGTTGCAGTCTTGTCTGTGGTGGTCTAATGGCAGGTTATACCTAGTTTTAGTTTGTTGTGGAAATCGACTAGCTATTAATTAGGCTGGGAGGGATTTCCATTCCTAGTAGGGATAGTGGTTGTACAATCTGCAGCTGAGAACTGATAGGTGAGTTTTCTGTTAGGTCATTCTATTACAGTCTTTTCTGTGGTGGGTTTGATGCAGGACAATTAACCACTTGCTCTAAAAGCTCGAACTGTCAAAGTATGACGGATTAATCCTTTTATCTCATAGCCCAGGCCCCACATCTCATGGGTTAGGACCTCTGCCGAACCCCCTTCGTAGGCCCCAAATCACATGGGCCGCCCACCCCGAGTGTGTCCTCGCATCCCATGGGCTACCCCACTCGAGCCCGGTGTGTGAAATGCGCATTACTCACCCCTGGTAAGGAGTCTTGAACACGAGACCTCCCCCGTGGGCCCCAAATTGCATGGGTCACCCACCCCGAGTGTGCCCCTGCATCCAACTGGCAACCCCACTTGAGCCCAGTGTGAAAATGCCCCTGCATTAATCACCCCGGTGAGGAGTCTTGAACATGAGACCTCCCGCTTTGATACCAATTTGATGCAGGACAATTAACCACTTGCTCTAAAAGCTTGAACTGTTAGAGTATGGCGAATTAATCCTTTTATCTCATAGCCCAGGCCCCACATCTCATGGGTTAGGACCTCGGCCGAACCTCCTTCGTGGGCCCCAAATCACATGGGCCTCCCACCCTGGTGTGTGTCCCCGCATCCCACGGGCTACCCCACACGAGCCCGGTGTGAAATGCGCATTACTGACCCCTGGTAAGGAGTCTCGAACACGAGACCTCCCCCGTGGGCCCCAAATCGCATGGGTCACCCACCCCGAGTGTGCCCCTGCATCCAACAGACAACCCCACTTGAGCCCAGTGTGAAAATGCTCCTGCATTAGTGTTGGGCCGTAACAGCAGGTTATGGTTAGTTCTATGTTGTACCGTAGTTGCCACTTTTTGTTGGACTGATGATCTTCGGTCTTGACAATATTCCTCAACATTGAAATATGCTAGATGGATGGCAATTGTATGCATCTCAGCAATTCTCTTAGTTCCTGAGTGATGAAGAAGCAGGTTCTTTATGAGACCAACCAATACGCAGTCTTTGGATCCATGCCTACCATTTGCAGTAAAATATTGATGCTCCCATGAAAAGTTTTGCTGTTTGTTTTGCTTTGCATTTATAATGCAGGAGCATTTTCACACCGGGCTCGAGTGGGGTCGCTTGTGGGATGCAGGGGCACACTCGGGGTGGGTGCGGCCTACGGAGGAAGTATCGTGTTCGAGACTCCTCACCGGGGGTGATTAATGCGCATTTCACACCAGGCCCAAGTGGGGTAGCCCGTGAGATGCGGGGACACACTCGGGGTGGGCGGCCCATGTGATTTGGGGCCCACGAAGGGGGTTCGGCCGAGGTCCTAAAAACCCATGAGATGTGGGGCCTGGGCTATGAGATAAAGGGATTAATTCGCCATACTCTAACAGTTCGAGCTTTTAGAGCAAGTGGTTAATTGTCCTGCATCAAATTGGTATCAGGGCAGGAGGTCTCGTGTTCGAGACTCCTCACTGGGGGTGATTAATGCAGGAGCATTTTCACACCGGGCTCGAGTGGGGTCGCTTGTGGGATGCAGGGGCACACTCGGGGTGGGTGCGGCCTACGGAGGAAGTATCGTGTTCGAGACTCCTCACCGGGGGTGATTAATGCGCATTTCACACCAGGCCCAAGTGGGGTAGCCCGTGAGATGCGGGGACACACTCGGGGTGGGCGGCCCATGTGATTTGGGGCCCACGAAGGGGGTTCGGCCGAGGTCCTAAAAACCCATGAGATGTGGGGCCTGGGCTATGAGATAAAGGGATTAATTCGCCATACTCTAACAGTTCGAGCTTTTAGAGCAAGTGGTTAATTGTCCTGCATCAATTTATTCCTGTACTGTGACAAGGTAAATGATTTAAAATATTTTGGACCCTTTCTCCCATGAGATATTCACTTTGTTGCGGAGAAACTTAAGAACTATTCCACTGCCTCATCAATCCACTGATCTTTGGACAAAGTGAAGCCATATTACAGATAGACATCATTTTGTAGATGAACTGCTGTCGCTACTTGATTAGAGATTCCTAAAAAGGTATTGTCTTTCTTAGATACCTAAGTGTATTTTGCATGCTTGTCATGCGAATTATCTAGATGCTTTCTTTATAATGATTCATGGTCCATTTTTTGGATAACTGTATATGCTTTCCGGAGGATGTTATTATAATTCAGACTTGCTTGTATGGTACAGCCTCTGCATGTTGATGTGCATACCTGTAGTGGTTATTAGCTGTTAACTTAAAATAATTTTGTCTGTTCACTATTATTCATATTGCAGTTTGAACCTGAATCTTCAAGCGCCATGGGTTTTGGCTTCCGATGTGGGTTCTTAGGCCTTCTCCATATGGAAATAGTTCAGGTCCACATGGTCCTTTCAAGTCTGCCATAACCATTCCTTGTTGGTGGAATATTCTTTTTACAAATGGTAACTAATATTGCTGGAAATTTTGTAAGATACTCACCCCGATCAAACTTCTGTCTTCCAGGAAAGGCTTGAGAGGGAGTACAACCTCACCTTGATCACAACTGCTCCAAGTGTTGTTTACCGAGTCAATTGTGTAAATGGTGATACTGTAATTTCTTCTTGATCCTTTACCCATTACTTTTCTTAATGGAGTTTTAGAAGTTCTTTATTGTTCAAATGATAAAGAATGAAATTTCAGTAGTTCAGAATTGACTGACTGCATCATGTAATGGGATGTTTATCGGCTGTTCGTTTTTTTATGTTGTTATAATCCTGGGATATGCAACACTGTTATGCACTGCACTCATTATTCGTATATTGTACCATTGTGTTTCCTGGAACTGAGCTTTCCTTGTTATCCTCTTCATATGCATGTCTTTGATAATCTAAGATTAGCTGATTATGTGGTTATTGTGTACTTCACTCCTTTTCCACATCACACGAATAAACAGTGGGATAATAATCTCATTGGCTTTGAATGGTAAATATATCCCGTTGTGGTACTGGTATGAGAGGACAAATCCTCATAATTTTTAGATGTATTAAAACATGTAAAATAAATCAAAACGATTTGATAAGATACTTGAGTGAAGTATGTATTCTGCACTTCTTATTATCCTTAAACCAAGTTGCATTTATTATAGCAGGTCCATTGAATTTGAAAAGCTGATATAACTCATTTCTTGCTTGATCTTTAACTTCAATTTTCTTTTGGAGAGTTTCTTTGAATTTCATTCATTTATTACCTTTTCTACATATCAGTAGTAAAAGATACATTACTCAAATTGCTAGGCTGTTGCGATCCTTAAAAAAACCAAGGTTGCATGATTTGGTTAGTATTTTCAGAAATGGATTGCCTTTGAAGGAACCTATGCTAGTTGTTTAGTTTGTTGTTTGATCAATCAATAACTTTGATCTTCAGATGGAGGCTTTGTTTTGGTTTTGTTTTGTTATTTTTTCCCTACATGGCACAGAGTGAAATTTTGTTTTACACTGAATGCAATAGTGGCTTCTTCAAGGCCTTCTCCTCATAACGCTAATCTCACTGCTTCATTCAATTACAAAGCAAATAAGATGGATTGTGTTATGAATTTGTGCTGGATTTAGGTTGAGTGCTCAAATCCATCTATGCTTCCTGAACCTGGAAAAAGGAGGTCCATTGAGGAGCCATATGTAAAGGTTAATCCCCTTTTCCAGATACGTTCTTTCCCCTTGCAATTGATGTTTTGTGTGGAAAAGGTTGCTTGTAAAACTTGACTGTAATACACAATTAACTTGATTTAGATTGAAATGCTTACACCAAAAGAGTTATCGGTTCTCTTATGGAGCTTGCTCAAGATCGAAGAGGCGAGTTTAAAGAAATGAAATATATCACAGAGAATAGAGCTTCAATCATCTATTGGCTACCACTTGCTGAGGTAAACCACCTTTACACGCGCGTGCACACAAACACACACAGAAGGTTCTGCTAATGTCCCCAAAGCTTTTAATTTACATGCGGAATCATAAGCAATACAAATGGGATCTATCAAATATATGGTTCAAGAGGATGATTGGACCTATTTTGTTTCTCCGCTCAATTTTGACTGTCCATTTTCCGTTCTATTGATCAGATGCTTAGGATCGTCCGATTGGGATGATTTTTGCGCCATGCTTTTTCTCTAAATTGTATGAAAGAATGGACGGTCTGGATTGATGGTTGGGCATCCCAAGTGTACATTAAAAGCTTTGGGGATTTTGCTAATGTCCCCATCTTCATGGGGCATTAGCAACGTCCCCTATCCTTGTGTTTGCGACATCCAATATATAGAGCAATCCTTATTTTTGCATATAGCAAACCTCATGGTGTGCACAGCCTATTGGACGGATTGGGTGTCGCAAGCACATGAAAGGTTGGAAATTGTCCACTGGTGGACCATAACTAGAGACGTTCTACACACACACACATACATATTTATGTATGTATGAATGTTTGCAAAACCCACACTAATATATATATATATATATATCTTTTGGTCCATAATATTGGGTTGTGCTCTTTTATTTTGGAGCATTGTATGTGTTTGATTTACATATCAATATATGTTGTTTCTTTTATTCATTCGACAGATGGTTGGGGATTTCTTTGATCAGCTGAAGTCTAAAAGCAAGGGATATGCTAGCATGGAATACACTTTTGTGGGGTAAATGCTTTAATAATGGTCGTTGAAAATCATCTCTCCCCTTTTCAGTGACAACTAGTAGCCTTTTCAAACTTCATTTCATGTTCCATACGTTCATTTTGTTATTTGCGGGGAAGTCATTAATTACATTTATCAATTACCATTGTAATACCAAGGAAGGGTTCTGGGAGCATAAATTTGATTCACATTCCTGTGTTGTTCAGGGTCAGTATAAATAAATAAAAATACATGTATAGACCATGATGATTTGATACAAATAGGAACAGTATTCGCTGTGCTTTAGAAGGATGGTCTTGATGTGAGTTTTGGAAAACAGATTTCATTTCGTCATGTGCATGGAGAGGCGAACGGGGAGGTGGATCGGTTGGCAAAGGAGGGTGATGTTGCTCTTGAGTTTTGTCTTCGAGGATTGTTGACCAATGGTGTAGCTTGCTGGTGTCTCATGGTGTATTTTGTGTTGGGTGGGGTTGTGCTGTTGTGGATTCTATGTGTGGCTGCAGGCTGATGCACTATGATGTTTTGTTTTCCTTTATTTTACATAAATTGCTGATTGTCCACCAAACAAAAATTCAAAGGACGGGCTTTGATACAGCGCACTGTTTCCTTGACAATGAAAACCATTAGTTAACCATCCTCTATTCAAGCATGTTATTACTAAATGGAAACTGTTCCTACATTTTGCCATACCTTTCAACTTAGGAGTAGCACCAATATGTATCGGATCTGATAATGTCTCAGATTCAAAAGATCGATGCTGGCATTGAAGATGGGGTGATGTCTTTGGATATCTTATCCAAGAGAATTCAGTTGATCCAATCTTTATCAGCTAGGGTTCTTGAAGATGAGATTTCCTGGAAACAAAAATCCCGGGCAAAATGGATAAATGAGGGAGACAGCATGCATGCCAAAATCAACAAAATCAGCAGCATAGTGGTTGATGGGGTCCGCATCGAAGACAAAGATCTAATTGTGGAAGCGGCAGTAGCTCACTTCAGCTCCCTTCTCAAGAACGATGGGTGGGACAGGCCCCGTTTGGACAATCTTCAGATGGACTCAATCTCGAGTGAAGATGCCTCTTCTCTTGAGCCCCCCTTCACTGTGGATGAAGTGAGATCAGCAATTGATTCGTTAGAAGGAGATAAAGCTCCAGGGCCAGATGGCTTTCCTATTTTATTTTTTCAATCGTTCTGGGAAGTAATTCAAGGGGGATGTTATGGCCTTTGTTAACGAATTTCATGACAGAGGCAGAATCTTCAAAGACCTCAGGGCCTGATTTATAACTCTTATCCCTAAATTCTCGAGTGTCGTGGCCTTTAAAGATTTCAGGCCGATCAACTTACTTGGGGGTCCTTACAAAATCTTGGCAAAAGTTTTGACTTCCCGGCTGTTAAAGGTGATTGGTAGGATCATCTCAGGCAATCAATGTGCATTCATCCCCGGTAGGCAGATAGCCGACTGTGCTCTCATAGCAAACGAATGTCTACATTCTAGCCATAGGTCTGGTGCGAAATGTATTCTTTGCAAACTAGATATTGAGAAAGCCTACGAACACGTGGACTGGGGGTTTCTGCAATATATGATGAAGTGTATGGGTTTTGGCGATAAATGGAGAAGATGGATAGGTGAATGTATTGGTTTAGCTTGTTTCTCTATTCTTCTAAACGGATCTCCGAAAGGCTTCTTCAAAAGCTCGAGAGGTCTGCGGCAAGGGAATCCCCTTTCCCCGTTCCTGTTTCTCATAGTGAGGGAGGCCCTTTCTAGAATGTTGCACAAGGGCCAAGATTCAGGTATCCCAAGAGGCATCAGTATCAAAGGTATGCCCTCTCAAATATCACATATTCAGTTTGCAGACGATACTTTGGTCTTTTGCGAAGCTTGTCAGGAGAAGGTAGACAACATGTGCATTACGTTTCGGTGTTTCGAGGCAGTTTCAGGTCTGACGGTTAATCTAGCGAAGTCAAAGCTCGTTGGGGTGAATATGGAGGAAGAGGAGACTATCAAATGGGCGAGTTCCGTAGATTGTGCGGCAAACTCCCTTCCTTCCTCTTTTGTTGGTCTTCCGCTGTGTATAGGCGTGCCTCCAAAATCCTCTTGGGAAAAAGGTTATCAACAGGTTTGACAAATACTTGGCTTAATGGAATGTCGTTTCTTATCATTGGGCGGTCGCCTTATCCTCATCAAGACAGCCCTTTCCAATCTTCCCTTGTATTTCATGTCCTTGATCAGATGCCCCACCTCTATTTTGGCTTCCATAGATAAACTGAGACGTGATTTTCTTTGGCACGGCAAGGAGGAGAAATATAAATTCCATCTTGTTGATTGGAAAATAGTCTGCAAGCAATTTCATCATGGTGGTGCAGGGGAAAAAAAATTTAAAGCTTATGAATCGGGCTCTCCTAGGAAAGTGGATCTGGAGATTAGGCACTGAAGATAGGAGTCTTGGAATATGATCATTAAAAGCAAATATGGAAAATCTGTGGGTGGTTGGTGGACCAAAGATACATCTTGCTATAGGGCCTCGGCCCTTTGGAGAGGTATTCTTACAATGAAAAAGGAAGTTCTAAAAGGTATCGGTTTTGAGCTTGGAAAGGGTGATAACATTCTCTTTTGGGAAGATAGATGGGTGGATGAGGTCCCTTTGAAAGTAAAATCCCCGAACATCTTCCTTCTTGCTCCAAATCAAGCTATCCATGTAGCTGATTGTTACTCTATCTTAGCCGGTAA
Organism: Magnolia officinalis; assembly: GCA_021015155.1. NCBI lineage: Eukaryota > Viridiplantae > Streptophyta > Magnoliopsida > Magnoliales > Magnoliaceae > Magnolia > Magnolia officinalis. The sequence goes on along the minus strand of JAJHSJ010000004.1, from coordinate 15,973,568 downwards.
AGTAGAATGGAATGTGGAATGTAGGCGGAATCTTCAAGATTGGGAGATTCAGGAATATGTGGACCTTCTCGCTTGCATTTATAAGTCTTCACCAAACCCCTTACTCGAAGACAGCCTATTGTGGAGGCTAGACAAATCTAGTAAGTTCTCTGTTAAATCGCTATACATTGAACTGGATAGGTCAGTTCCTATTGATGTGCTCCAGTTTAAGCAAATCTGGAAGTACTCGGTCCCTCCCAAGATTTGTGTTTTTGGCTGGCTGGTTGGAAAGAAAAGGATTTTGACGGTGGACAATTTGAGGAAAAGGGGGATGCCTCTGGTTAATATTTGTCTATGTTGTATGAAGAATGAAGAAATGGTCGACCACCTCCTGGTTCATTGTCCCTTCATTACTCCAATCTGGTTTGAATTCTGCAACTGCTTCAACATCAGCTGGTGTTTTCCTGATTCGGCGGATAAGCTTCTCAATGCGTGGCATGGGGTTAGCTTTGAGAAGCACAGGTCTCGGCTATGGAGAATGGCTATTCTCGCCGTGTGGTGGTCAGTTTGGGAAGAAAGAAATGGCAGATGTTTCAGGGATACTGCTAATTCTGGTTCCGCCGTCGCCTCTAAGGCTAAGTGTCTAATTTTAGAATGGGCTGTTCATGTTGATTTTCTGAAGGGCTATGACCTTCTTTTTCTTGGAGTTTAGCTTCGTCTGCTCTCTCAGCAGTCGTTCTATCCTCTTCCCTGTATTTTGTTTTAGTTTTAATACAATTCTCGTGACTTTTCAAAAAAAAAAAAAATGTAATAAGAAGAGGGAAGTGGATTTAGATGGTGCACCAATATGTAATAACATGAGGGAAGTAAACTTAGATGCTTTGGTCATGTGCAATGGAGGCCAAGAACTGCGCTCGTTAGGAGTGAGTTTTTGCAAGTTGAAGACTCTAAAAGGGCAAGGGAAAGGCCCGAAAGGACATGGGTGGAAGTAGTAAGAAAAGACTTGATGGCCTGGAATGGCAGAAAAGGATTCATGTAGCTGATCCTAGTTAATTGGTATAAGGCTTAGATGATGATGAAACTGTTCGTACTTTTTATCTATTTTCATCAGCAAGATGTGCAGGACATTTCTTCATACATGCAACTTGCTTCCTGATTCATTTTTGTCACTTTCCCATCACAAAAGATATTTGATATTCATGCAGTTTACTCCCAGTTTGTGCACTAAAAGGCCTCAATTACTGCGAGAAATTTGATTGCTTTGGTTTTTCTATTGCTATTGACTTATCATCCAAAGTGATTGCTAGAGGCTATTTTGTCTCATGTCTTCTCTCTGTAGGACATTAAAAACTTTGCTATAGTTTCCATTTTCACATGATGCTTTACCATCAAAACCATTTCATCATTATTTAAGTTATAATTTGCATTTATTTTCTCAATTACCAGGTATCGGGAAAGTGAATTGATAAAGCTCGACATTCAAATTAATGGTGATCCTGTAGAACCATTATCAACTATTGTTCACAGGGATAAGGTGATCATATAATTGTTATTATTTTTTTGTTGCGTTCAAACGGCAGAGCCATGGAATTATTCCTCCACATTTTATTAAAGAACAAAAACCCTCTTTGCCACAAGTAGGTTAAATAGCGGTCTTGCTGATTCATCTCAAGAAAATAGATGTGTTTTTAAAACTCAGGCTTTAGTGGAAGACCTTGGAAAAAAATTGTATGGAATACCCTGTCAATGAAATGAAACTATGACGGACGAGACACAGAAAATAAAATACACTGAACCTGTTTAATGTATTGCCAAGAGCAAAAAATATAAAAAACACTCAATTGGGAGGGGATGATAAAATCACTAATCTTGGGGGTCAGAGTGAAATTACAGTTTGTGAAGTCGAAAGAGAAATTAAACCTAGCTAGTACCACGGGAGATTTGTTGTACATGTTCTCTTCTTGATATGAGAACAATATGTAAAGAAGATGAGAAGATGTGGGTACATGTACAAATAAGTCTGGAGATTGTGACGTTGTCAATGAAATTATGTACCAACTTTGGGGTTACAAGTTAAAGATGATACACTCTTGGCAGGCAAAACTTTAACATAAAGAACAAACACAACCAAAAAGACATCGTCCTTACTAGGCTGATAACCACCTTTTCTTTTACAAAACAGAGTCTACCACTTGATATTGTTTCCTTTATTGGCACCATATTTAAATATACGTGTATAGTATGTTGAATCTACATACTTTCCATGGGTTGCTTCTTGGACTCTTGCATGAACTAACATCCACACAGTGCATGCTTTAATATAGTCTTGTGAGTGTGAGGAAAATGAGTGCTGTAACAAGTCATTGATACAAAGGAGCACTTTTGATCGCATCTTATTTTTGGCTCGTTGCGGTTCTTCTCTGGGAGAAAGATCCATGGTTTTCCTTAGCATCGATCAGGATGGTTGCAAATGATATTTTCAATGAGAAGTATATCCCTCGGTCTTGCAACTTCAAGATGCAGATATCCTTCGTTTTGCAACTTCAACTCTTAGCCTAGGTCCTTAGGGTGTGTTTGGATTGGTGGGGAAAACAAAGGAACACAAAAGAAAAAAAATGGAATAATGTAATGATTATCTGTAACATCCCGAAAAATCGGGGGTCGAGCATAAACTCAACACCCGAGTTTCAGAACATCACTTATGTAACATAGTAATGATGATTAAATGTTGTCTGCATTAGTGTATTGAACATGAGTGAGATTAAGCCAAAACAACATATCATACTCCAGAGACAGTTAAATTGCAAGCGGAAGACTGTGATAGATATATAAAATATATAAAACCTGTGGTGAGTCTCCAGAGTGTGATAACATTACCAGGTTAAATAATTACAAGTATAGTTCCAAAATATACCAAATGTGTAAGTGTAATGGCTTCTATCCCAAGTACCATAGCCCCGTCAATACAATACCAGGTCTTCATAAACCTGTCAGAGAGTTACATGTAGGAGAACTCCTCCTTAACATCATAGTAGTCCGGCTCTGCTTCATAAGCATCGCCATCACCTGAAACTCAACAAATCTGGTTGGTGTGTATAACACCATCCCGTAACGTAGGAGTGAGTGATCAACTCAGTGGAACAATAAAGCATAGGTTAACATGTTATCAACTCAGTTAAGCAGTAATGATAAAGCAGTATAATCAAACAATTCTAACTACTCTTATTTAATGCAAGTATGAAATGACATGATGTATGCCCTTGCCAAACCACCCTCATGCGACACCATCTTACATTCGCGAATGCGTTCATCCCTCAATGCTCCACATCTACCAGGCACATGCAGTGCGATGATGAGCATGACTACCGAGTAATTATTAGTCCATTTCAAACAGCAATATTGGGAAACTAAGGTACCTCCCTTGAATCATTCCCAAACATGATCCATTCTAGGGTCGTCAGTCCTAGTTAATCTCATACGATATTATGGTTTGAGAGGCATAGCGAAGGCATCACAAAGGGCTCGTCACCCGTCAGCACGGATACAGATCTCACCGTATGCGGCTTAATTGCTGGCCGTCAGCTCGAATACAGGTCTCACCGTACTCAGCTCAATTGCTGGCCGTCAGCTTGAATACAGATCTCACCGTACTCGGCTCAACTCATGCTCTAGTTGCTGTGAAGGGCTCATCGCCAATCACAGACCTTAGAGTATACTCGAAGACACTACGGAAGACTCGTCGCCCGTCAGCACGAATACAGGTCTCACCGTATTCGGCTCTCGCCGTAGGTGTCGACAGCTCGAATATAGTGTCCCATACCACCATAATCGGCTCACGAGTCTGGTTGCTCACTGGTCACTACGGGGAGGCATGTGGCCCTAGCGTAGGCCGACAGCTCGACCACGGTGTCTCATACCACCATGCCCGGCTCATCGTCTTAGCGGATCGAGCGTATGGTACCATGGTAAAAGGGATTTCACTGGTAAGTTTGGTACCCTAGGTTCAAGTAGTAGCGTCCAAACATGGTGAACATACATTAGACAGATCGGGTTACTTGACGAGCTCGGCTAGCTCGAGCGCACAACAAGTTGAACGATATGAAGCGCATAAGCACTTCGTGTGGTCAACCACTATCGCCAACCGAAGTACGACTCGGGTTCGTCGAACACATCTCACGTGGTAAATGAATCACAGCCACGAATTCAATTCTGGTACCGATTGTCTGAACTATAATCATAGCCCCAAACACAATCAATTACAGATAGATAAAGCAGTAATGGATCAAGATTCAAATCATACAATCAAAGTATGGTATTTTCCGTTTAGGGCTGCCAGGGCTGTTGCACGCACTCGTTGCTCCACTCCCCCATCACCCATGACGGATCATACAACATAAATATGAATTTAAACATATGCATTACATAGATAAAACCATAAAAGCAGTTGAGCATGTTATAAAGCACAACACAAGCATGAGTTTGTACATATTCAATTCCTATTCACACAACTATCCAAGGAAAACATACACATAGTTAAAAGAAGTTGAGAATCATATCTCAACACCCTTATACATTACAATTTACTAACTACTACTCATTCAAACATTTCAACAAACACTTAGACTACATAAATCAACATGCATGACATATGTTGATCACATAGGTATTAGGCCAAATCCTTTCACTAGGGAGTTGCCCCAATTATAACATGCGTACACCCACGACGGATAGTCATGAAAAGTAGGAATCCAAGTTCCATATTCATTTGAACATTTTCACAAACACTTGGGCTACACATTTCAACACATATAGCGTGTAGTGGTCGTGGCGTGATTCAGGGCACATCCTTTCGTCAAAGGGGTATCGCCAATGCAACAATCAATTATCCATGACAATTAGTCATGACGAGCACGAATGAGAATTCTATACTCATTCAATCATTTACACAAACACTTAGAATACACTATTACAACATACATGGTGTATGTTAGCAAAACATGTATTAGGGCCATCCTTTCGCCAAGTAAGTATTTTATCCATGTATATATATTCATACAGCAAATAATCATGGCAAATACATCTCCAAAATTTATACGTATACGATACTTTCTAGAATACACAATTTCAACATACATCGTGTATATAAGCAAAACATGTATTAGGGCGAGTCCTTTCGGCAAACAAGTAATTTATCTACATATAATATATTCATACAACAATTAATCATGTCAAACACATTTCCAAAATTTGTACATATACGGTACTTTCTACAAATACCTAGAGTATGTAGAATTCCATATTTTTCATCTTTAATCGAAACGGAAAACAGACAGCACTTTGTACATGTGCAATTGCATACAGATCATGAATCTATCATTATCTAACATTGAAAGCGTTGAAAACCATAACCTATACACCTAAAGTCCACACCTTTTGTCGTAGAATCGTAACGGAGTCGATGGAATTGCTAAGCTTCTGTATACGGTAGTTTGGCCACCTATAGATCGACATAGGTTAGCTATTTCATAACCTACAACCTATACAACCCCAAAACAGATTAGGGTTAGGGTTTCTTACCTAGAAACGAAGCCGGAATCGCCGGGAAAGCGATTAGAATCGTGCGGTTGAGCATGGATAGCAGCAGGGAAGCAAGGCAGGGAGATTCTCCCACTCATCTCACACTTCTCTCTCTTTTCTCTCTCCCTCTCTAGGGTTTCTCTCAAATTCGTATGGCTGCAATGAGAGAGGGTTTAAGGTCCTTATATAGCCTAAAAACTCATCGAAATAGACTTCAGGTCAAAGTATACTTAGGTTATAACCAAAGCGAGGCAGTTTCAGCTCAACGGAGGACTTCTGGCGGGCCTCCTTGAGCCAAAGGTCGGACTTAAGCTCACCGACACCGGATCTACATTTAGTTAAGTTTTCATTTCGGTCGGGATTCCAGATCGCAAATGGCGGACCAGTTTCAGTTCAACGGTCAGCGGATCTCGATCGGAGATTCCGAGTACATGGATATGTGTATGAAATTTCTCTTGATCCGAGGGTGTAATTTGGTCTGATTCTGACGGTTTGGTTGCTTAAAACTGATCCGCAAGCGACACGTGCCAGATTACTATTCAAGATAGTTTCTTTTGAATTAATTTCACATTTCTCACACTCTTCACTCCGAGCTCAAGCGAATAGCGCTGGGACACTATTTGGATTTGATTTTCGAGATGGTTGTCAAGCCCAGCAAGGCGGTCCTAATTTCTTAACTTCGTGTTAATCGGACTTCCGACGTGCGGTTCAGATCCGATACGGAGTTTCGAGATGCTCCCGAGAGCAGCCGGGTAATGAGATTGATCCTAGATTTTAGGGTAACCTAGCGTCAATGATTTTACAAGTTTTTGGTTTTGCAGATCGTATTTAAAGTGATTGGTGCTAATTTCATAGGCACTCTAGTTTAACACTGGCTAATTCTTGCTTAATTCTAAAGGATTTAGTCCTGAGTAATTTCTGTCTGAGGGGTACCTGGGCCTTTGTAGCTTGTATTTAAAGTGATCCAAGTTATACTACTTAGCTAGTTTAAGGTAGTGTCTAGGGCGAAAGTGCTTAGAAAAATTGAAAGAACAAGGTAGTGAAGGGTGGGATTTGTGAAGAAAATGGTTTGAAAAGAGATTTAAGGCTTTAATTGGTTGTTGAGAAGTTTAAACCGGTGTTAGGATTGACCCATCGCCTAAGGACGTCTAATTCCAGGTTGGGAAAAATCCGGGCTGTTACATTATCCAATGATGGATTCCATTTTTTGGTGATCTTGTTTGGATAGCAAGTGGAAATCTCATTTTTGTGAGACAATGCTCATGTCGCTTGTGCCAGGGAAATTGACTATAAAAAAGTGTAATAATTGCTATGTGGAACCACTACTATTTCTGCTATCCAAATATGGGGAAACGTCCCATCATCAGAAAGTTTTTCCCTTCTCCTTTCTTCTTCTTCTTTTCTTCTTCTTCTTCTTTTTTTTTTTTTTTTTTTTTTTTTTTCCATCAATCAAAACAGGCTCTTTATGTCAAAATCTCGAAGATGAGCCTGAGAGTTACAATTGAAACTAGGCAGTCAGGTGATCATTCATAGGATGTGAAATGAGATAAGCCTGTGATCCAAGTTAACTTTGTTACAAAATACAGAATTGAGATCTGGTGCAGTTGAACTGACATTTCTATGCTCTATGAAAAACAGTTGCAATGAAGAATGAAATTTCTTCATCAGTATGTTAACATAGAGTAGCTAAATCATGTTCTCTTCATCAGTATAAATTCCTCGAGAGGTTCTGTTCATAAGAGTCAAATGTGTCTTGGAAGCAGCTCAAATCATAATATCATAGAAACAACTTCTCTATTGCATAAAATTGGCTATGCATTTTATTAGATTTGAATGCAAACAACTGGTGGCAATTTAAATAACAAAATTAAGTGGTTGTTTGGGAGGTTGTATTCAGTGGTAATTGGCGTGAATCGGTAAAGTTAGTGCATTTGGGAGAGTGTGTTTGGTGTAATTTGGAATCCAATTCACACCAAATACACCAAAAGCCTCTTGTTTTGAAAACACGCCAAGACCCTGTAATTCCATTTCACATTGATTCCAATTTATATGGATTCCAATGCCTATGAAATACATGCTCTCCAATGACCCCTAATGTAATAGCTGATGATTTGGCTAAAGAAGGGTTTCTCTCCGAAGTCTGGTTGTAGGAGACTCCTTCCTCGTGTATTCTTCTTTTCCTTTTCTTTTAATGATATTCCTCTTCAGAAAATGATTTCCATAAAAAAATGTACAACCATGAGAAAAGATGCCTCAATAAAACTGAATGAATATAAATATCTGAGAAATGAAACGCTTTTAAACAAGAACCACCGCCTACAGTTCGTGTAAGCGGATTCGCAAAACATCATCTCCTGGGCGAACTCACAACTTTCAGAGCCTTGGAGATTTGACTTCTCACTCGATGAGATTTGTGACCTTGCTCCTAGTAGAAACCTTCTCAATGTTGTATCTTAATAATAATAATAAAACAAATAAATAAATCCCTTAATGTTGTATCTTGATAATCATATTTAGGGTCAGCTCCTTGCCCATCTTACATAAGAGAAAGGGATCTCTTTGTTTCATCATTCACTGCTGAGGGATCTTATTGATTTGTTCTGTGAATGAGATGAACTGGCATAATTAGGCATGCACTCAATTGTTGATTAGCACCAATAGGTTACTGAGTAGTTGTTAGCAGTTGACTTTGATTTAAATACTTAATAGCTATTCATTTTAGTTGAAAATGTTACATATGCTTGTGGCACTACGGAGTCATTAATTATCTATTTTGAACATTTGCAGGCGTATTCTGTAGGAAGGGCCTTGACTCAAAAATTGAAGGAGCTTATACCACGCCAAATGTTTAAAGTACCCATCCAGGTAATCCATTTTTTCTTGGGAATAATTCTGCAATGCTTATACGGTATACCACACCAACAATTCAGTGGTGCTTGTTTAAAGTACGTTTCCCAAGAAAATTACAACTCATCAAGGAGATGTACTTGTTTCTACCTTTGCTAGGTGAGATGAAATGTTCTTTTCTATGTTCAATTCATGTCTCTAAGGGTTATAAACTTTTATAGTTTTCCAGAAGAAGCCATCATTGTATTTGTTTTCCCATTTGAAGAAACTGTTGGAAGTTAGTTTTTATTCGGATTCTCTTTCAAAAGCAATGTCAATGTAGTTTTAATGAATGAAACGGATGTAGGGAACATGAAGGCACCTGAAAGAAATGCAATTATTGACGAGAAAACCTTGTTAATTTAGTTATTAGAAAATTAATCTCTTTAAGAAATTGATAACAGCAAGCCATCCAAGAAAGAAAAGAAGAAAGGAATACATAACAACATGCCATTAAAAGAAAGAAAGAAATCATAGCAGCACTAAAAAGATGCTAAAGGACTAGACTAAATCACAAGATTAGTAGTAATTTCTGCTGGATATGGCCTTTGGGGCCCACTTGTGAGCAATTACCACGGTTTTCCTTCGTAATATCTCTGGATGGATATCCCTTTTTCCACTCTCTCTCGAAGTTCAAATATGAATTTGATTTCAAACAAAGTATAGTGATAAGGGAGAGAGTTCGGATATGATAGTGAAAGGCCCTATCGTATCTGAACTCCTAATCCTCATGGTTCCTCCCTTTATAAAAAATGAGGCATTTTTTTCGGAAAATGCACACATCCAAGTAATTCTCCAAAGGGAAAATTAAGAGGAATAACGAGAAAATATCTATTGTCCATTAGGCTGCATGTAAATGATCTAAACTGCTGGTCATATCTGGTGGTCATCCTAACCGTAAGATCAGAGGGGTGATTAGTTCCTTTCTGCTCCCATAATAGTTAGGCAGATCACTGGACGTGGGCCATCCATCTTCGGTTTTGTGCATAGGTTCCTAAGATTGTGTAGATACTGTCATACCCTGCAAGCCCATCCATCCGGGCCTTTCAATTACCATTTCAGCAGATAACAAGTTATTATCCCACTGTCTGCAAGTATTATTGGATTTTTCGTATGAAAGAATGACTTCTTGCCTCAACTGCATGAAGCCATGTTTTTCTTGCATTGCATGCTAGTTTTAAATTGGTATGATGAATCTCCATTGGCTGCATGACATACAGAATAACTATCATGCAGACGTTGTCTGTTATATTTTAAAAAGTGAAGCCATCTAGCATGTGGGACATTTGACTTGTGCCACATCATAGTATCCATGTGCATGTGCTTTAAGTGGGTAGTATTTTTTCATATTTTTCTTTATTCTACAGGAAACTTCTATGAATGCAACTCGTCACTTTTCCTGTGAGACTGTGCCTTGCCATAGAGAATCTCTCTGGCCTTGAGCCATATTCTTGATATATGCACCTGTGTTGTATCTTGAGAAATGTCATGCCAATAGTATTGCGGATGTTTCCATGACATGCCCAGATCATGCTATTGAGTCACAGTAACATAACACATTGGAGGTAGAAATATCATTAACATAACAAATTTGGGGTGAAAAAATAACATTAACATAACACATTACTTTCCACAGTTAGCAATATATTTGTGGAATAAGCATGTTTAAAGAATTTAATATTAACAAAGGATGTTCACAATTTGGAAAGTCATCTCAAAATTCATTAGCATCATCATCATCCAGGCCTTATCCCAATTTATTGGGGTTGGCTACATGAATCCTGTTCTGCCATTCCACTCTATCACGGGCCAGGACCTTCAGTTAGATCCTAGGTCATCAAGTCTTTTCTTACTACCTCAATCTATGTCTTATTGGCCTTCCCCTTGCCCTTTTAGAGCCTTCAACTTGTACCAACTCACTCCTAACTGGCGCAGTTCTGTCTCCATTGCATATGACCAAACCATCTAAGTCAACTTTCCCTCACCTTATTACCTATTGGTGCTATTCTTAGGTTCCCTCAAATGCTTTCATTTCTAGTTCTTTCTTTGTCTTGCCACTCATCCATCTCAACGTCATTGTTTCAGCTACACTTATTCTATGAACATGTTGTTCTTTAACTGCACAAAAATTCTGTCCCAAAAAGCATGGCTGGTCTTATAGCTATCCTATAAAATTTCCCTTTCAGTTTGAGTGGTTCATGACGATCACATAAAACTCCGGAGGTACCTCTCTCTCTCTGCCGACTATTAGATAGCGCGTGATTGTAATCCACCTATCTAATAGTCTATTACATTGCGCCTATGGGAGTTTTGTGATCTCATTGCTGGTCCCAAGCCCAGATAAAGGAGGATTGCGTCAGGTTGGCAGCTGGCATCAAACATTCCGTAACTTCCATCATGAATCAGTCATCTTAAAATTAACATGTTTTAAGAAATCTGTTTTCTCCTATTAATAAATTATTCTAGAAACTGATAATTGGCTTATTATGTTATTCATCAAAAGAAAGGAAAATTTATACTGTTTCCTTTTCTACATGGACTCTTGAATTCATGAGATTTAACAAATGCTTCTTTACTGCAAGATGATCAGCATAACTTAACATTTTATACCTGGAGATTTTGGTTGTAGCCCATTCCTACTCAGTTGCTTTTATATTTTTGTTGATAATCTCTTATTCTAATCATGTTTGCCCCCTTTGCAAAATGGGCCATCATAACCATGACAGGCATGCATAGGTGCCAAGGTGATCGCTAGTGAAACTCTATCAGCTATTAGGAAGGATGTTCTATCCAAATGTTATGGTACGAATAAGAAGAAAACTAATTCACTTTAGAAATGCTAAAAATCACCAGCACACTTTGACTTTGCTTCCAGAATGATATTTTACATGCTTGATAAATTTTGATCCTTGGAAGTAGAATTCATTGGTTTATGAGTTTTGCTAAGTCCAGACGTGTGTATAGCCCGGGAATGACCCAAGTCTTTCTGTCCATCCTTTTGTTTTGTAAATTGTGTCCTGCCTGATGTGTGGAACATACTGATTCTTAGACCAGTTGCATCTATGTGGTGAGTCCAACCTGATGGACGATTAGGGTGTTCCATACATGCCAACTTGGCACATTTGGTGGCATGCAGAGACATTGGGTTGTATACCACATGTGGAATTAGTAGAGCTCTTGATATGGAATGCCTCCAAGAAATATTGATTACTAGCTGTTTCAAATGTTCAGCTTGAACTAATTTTATATTTTTTGTAGGAGGTGATATTACACGGAAAAAAAAGTTGCTGAAGAAACAGGTACAGCATATTCAAATACTTGAATACATCTAAAGACCATAAGGAACTTATTGTCACTGATATTGAAAGGTTTTCAGAGGATTCTTGAACCATTCATATTTTACGCAAAGAAATAGTTGTAGGATATGTTGTTCAGGTCCCTGAATCTGGAAGTTGTTGCATAAACAGTGTAAACTCTAAGAGTTGGAACTAGTGGTGAGACAATTGGATAGTGCCGCGTCATCCGTGATCTGTCATCATACCACTCCAGAACATATATTAACACACCAGCACGTATGTAGCTGAACTTCAAATTCACACGAACCACACGGGTTGAGGCATGAAGGGAAAAATTAGAAGTATTGATCCTTGGTTGATGAGAAACTTCTCACGTTACTTTTCAGACCTGCTTATATGAGTAGGCAAGTGATCCAAGGATATGATTCAAAAGGGCACTTGCCCAGGGTGCAACATTCATGTGAAAAGGATGTATGAAGAAACATGAAGGAAGACTTATGAAACAATATACAGTCAACTTTTTCTTCAATAAAAGTTCTTCAGGACCATCACCAAAAACCCATTATGTTCTATCACCAATGCATCACAGAGCTGATTGAGGCTGAAGAAATGCTGTCATACCTACATTCTTTACCTGCATTCTGCCAGGTTCCTGAAAGTTCAATCAGTGTCAATTGCTGCCTATTGAATTATCGGAATTTTAACAAATCCCAAATGGGGGGATTGTAATTCATTCTGTGTTCTATTATCAGGCTGAAGGGAAGAAAAGGATGAAGGCAATTGGCAAAGTCGAAGTCCCTCAAGAAGCTTTCATGGCTGTTTTGAGACTTGAAAAGGAGGTAATATGATTTCAAGACTGCAAGACATGAACACACCCCCTGTAGAAGAGCGAAAAAGAGAAGAACAAAAAATGTGGCCGTTTTCAGCCCGGAAAAGGAGGTAAATATGGTTACATCTCCTGTATGAAAGGTGGGGACAATTGTCATATGTTGCTGATTGTAATCTATGCTTACCTAGTATGTCTTGCAATGTTGTATGAATGATCACCAAATATTTATTGCCAAGGGAATTGTTTGAGCCCCTCGATTTAGGGGACCCGTGATGATGGTGCTGTTTGATGGTTTCTTGTGGGAATGAAAAAATAAAAATAAAAATACAACACAAAAATGAAACAGCTACAGTAATGGATAATAATATGTTACTCCTAAATCATGAGTATTATTGGTGAAATGTTATGGGAGTTAGCCTCTCTTTCCAAGTACTTTTAACAACATGAACATAGATTATTAGATGTTTGCTAGCCCTTCATTACTGCTACCCTGGCATGTATGAGGGACATTGGAGAGTTGCACAAGGTGGCCATCCCTGGGAAGATGACCCAAATATAGCACCAGCATCAGGATGGACCCCCACCTGTATGTCGAATGTTGACCACCTGCAAGTCTTTAATATTATTATTATTATTATTTTATTTAAAACTGTCCCTTCTTTCCATTTAGCGGTGGCCCACCTGGTGTGTGGATAATCCTGGTTTTTTCATATGGTCAATTCGGCCATCTTCCCACTGTGGACCATGATATTCACCACTAAGATGTCCCATACGTGCGCCATGTTGGCACGTTTGCTGAGGTATGTGCTAAAAAGGGGAATGATATTTGGAGAAAGGAAAATGGCCATGACTTCCAGAAGTGCTTTGCGGGATAGAGGACTCTACCTTCATCAATCATAACCATTCGTCCTCCGTAACCCCACCTTGGACATTTCGTGCGAGAAAATCTGCCATTGAGTAGTATTCGCGGCCCCGCCATTACCTTTTCGCGCGAGAAAGGCTATCGCCGAGTTCAAAGTAAACAAGCTTTTCTGTGACGAGAAAACTTTGATACTCCAGCAGTGTGTTGGATGATACGCAGGCACTTAGATTGCATGTGGCATACACGCAATTCAAATCAAACTGTTTGAGTCATGGGTCCTAGTTTAGATGTATCATGCACAATAAATGACGGTTATTTGATCATCTTGACCGTTGGATTGGTGGAAAGCTGTGGTGAAAATTATCCAATGGGTCCATGAGAAATGCTCTAGTGCTCTCAGATCACTACGTTTTAGGGTGCTCCTAGTTGCATTTGGTCAATTGACAGTCCGATTTTGATCGATCAATCTGAACCGTCTAGCAAGCCCAGAACACATTTTAGTGGCTACCATGCAAAATCCAAACCGCTTGGATGATCCAATTCATCCCTGGTTTGTCAGTCTTGTAACCATCCTTCTGAGCCATGGATGGATTGGTTGGGATGGCCTGACAAAAGTAACCATTTAGAATCACAAGCGATCTATGGTGGGACCCAAGAAAAAATTTAATCAAACTGCTGATTGAACCAATTTTGTGTAAATGATCTCAACCGCCCATATTAAAGTTGAATGATCAAAGAATTGCAATTACCAGATTAGTGTAATGTTTGGATAGTGGCACATGAGAACTATGTTAGACCTAATGGATGTTCTAGATCAATCAATAGAATTGTCTAACTGTCCCAATTCAACTAGGAACACTATAAGCTTTAGTAGTGCACTGAGAGAGAGAGAGAGAGAGAGAGAGAGAGAGAGAGAGAGAGTAAAATGTGTTGTGAAACCAACTAACGAAGCTGTCTCTTCAATCCAAGTTTACAAAAGCAGAGTAACGCTGATTGAAAGTAGGAGTTTTGTTTTTTATTGGAAGAATCAAAGTTTCTGATTGGATGCGGCTAAAAGTTGCTGATGAGGGTGTTGGCATTTCATTTTTCAAGTGGGGCCCACTTGGGGACGAGAAAAGGAAAGATGCACAAAACCCAACCGTATAAACAGTGGATATTCCGTGATCAATCACCAAAGGGTGCTTGATGGAGCCCAACAGCATTCATGTTCTCACCCCTCCTTGCGGCCTTTATGGGGCTGTCCAAGAAATGTGGAGGTGCACTCGCTTCCTTGTCACGCTCTGTTTGTAACTTGCATTTGCCCATGTGGCACAGACGCATCTGAGATCAGAGCCAGTCATCAGATGGGTCCCAGTGGAAGTATTATCTAGCTTGAAATTCAGGGTGTTCTGTTGATCAGGTGGACCACAATGTTCGAAAGAAATGGACAATTAAGGGATCTAATTCAACAGATCTATGTACATCACACTCGTATGACCCGCCAAATGAGCGGGCCAGATTGATGATTAACTCTACTAGGGTGATGTGATGAGCGGCTCGCAGCTTGCACGTGCCTGCCATTTGCAAAAAAAAAAAAAAGAAAAAAAGAACATTTCTCTGGCCGTTCCATTTGCCTACCTTGAGTAGAAAGTTATTTGATACTCTGGCATAGTACGATTCTTGATAGACAGGCACTTAGACATTGAGGTGCACTAGCTCAAATTAAGCTGACTAAATATTGAAACCAAACGTGATTAAGTCACAGTCCCAAAAATATGGAAGGACCTTTTATTATTTTTCATCTTTAACCGTCCAATAAATGTCCACCAATCTGATATTTAGATCATCCAATAAACGTATTTTTTTGGCTCATGATACATCTCAACTGGGACCCATAATTTGGACGGTTTAATTGAATACCTGTATGCAATTTCTGAGTGCCCGCGTATCATTGATCCCACTCTGCCCGGTATAAAAGCTTTTCTCAAGCATAAAACAAAAGAAGATTACAAAACGAGGGGAAAGTGCTTCCCCTGGGACGAAACTGCGCCGGGAACCTAGGTGGGGCCCACCGTGATGTTTGTAAGAAATCCACCCCATCCATCCGTTTTTAGAGATCATTTTAGCATGTTCGACCAAAACTGAGCTGGATCTAAGGCTCAAGTGGGCCACGTGAGAGGGAAAACTGGGAAAAGAAATTCCTACCGTTGAAACTTTCCTGGGCTCCACCTTGATGTTTATATGACATCCAAACCGTTTATAACGTCATTCCCAGTGGGATGAACCGATAACACAAAAAAGACAGCATGATACAAAACTTTTGTGGCCACACAAATGTTTCAACGGTGGCTGCCCAATTCCCACTTTTTCCTCTCGTTGTGGGGTCTTGGATCCTGATCCGTTGTAGTGGCATGTCCTGAAATGAGCTCACAAAACGGATGGACGGGGTGGATTTATCACAAACATCATGGTGGCCCCACCTAGGTTCCCAGCGCAGGAAATCAGCGTCCCCGAAATATTAGGTCCCACCAGTGGACCATCTGTACGGAACCAATGAAGTCGCTTCTAATATTTTTCTCAGTTACGTCCGATATCACTGTAAGAACGACATATACCGTTTCTTCAAGAGAAAGTGCTCCCATCATCAGAAATAAGTAGATAGGCTGTAACATCGATTGGTGGAGTCACGTCAACGGTCAACCCATCCGTACGTACTCAGTGCTCCAGCATGCACCGTGGAGTGTGATAGTTCATGCGCATGCACTCAGGAACTGTACAATTATCATGCTTGTGATTCAAATGAATCCGTTGAAATCGTGGGCCACTGCTCTTCAATTTTCATTAATGCACTTGTACACTGAACCCACTGAACGCATACTGCTAAATGGAAGATTTGTGGACATGACTCTCAAAATGAAAATCAGCCACTGGTTTGAATTTTTTTAAAAAAAGTCCATTAATCAAAGGTTGAAATTGAATAAACGATCTCATTTTAATCAAAGGTTGAAATCAAAGGTAGGATGCATGATTTGTACGGTTCTATTTAGGTAAGACAGATGCCACGTGTATAAATGCAAGTGCATGGACATGATACATCAAACTCCATCAGAGTATCCAATGACTCCACTGCAACACATAGTTCAGTTTACCCCGCAACAGACGGAATGGATAATGAGGGAGAAATAAATGCCTCAGAAACGGACACATGGATGTTGGGCCCACCAACAAATGATCATCTTTTATCCTGTTCGGTGAAATCATGGAAATTCCACTTTTCTTCTTGGAAAAGAGAGAGAGTACCAAACGGTACTCGAGATTTCGCATCGAGGATTTCCCACCGTCCGTTGATGTGGCTGGGGATCCCCATGCACTTCAATGCATAGGATTCCTGAGGTTGGAGGTGTGAGTACAGGTTTGGTGGACCTTCCCAACCACCTCCTTTCTGGGGCCCACCTAAACCTATCTTGATTATTATTCGTTGGACCCATTCAGCTGGTGGGCTCGCTATGGATGGACCATCGTGTATCCGGTTGGCAGCTCAAGTACGTGGAATTTATTCCTTTTTTTGATGGGGTGATGATGAAACTTTTATAATGGAAGATGATGATGATCTGGGACCTAATTCCCCTACCGGGCCCCACCGTGTTGCATCCGTGACACCCTTTCCATCCATCCATTTTCAACTCTCGAAGTAAGGCACTGGGAATAGTGGGGATGTGAGACCCCACCATACATTGTTTATGGGGCCATTGTCGTATATGTGACATCCAATCTGATGATCAGGTGGGCTCCCTCAGAATGAAGGGTCATAATTAAAATTAATCTAATCGATATCCCAGGTGGGCCACATCATGTGAATTTGGAATTTTTTTAATCTTTTATTTTTTATTTTTTATTTTTTTTTACATTGTTTCATGCAGTGTGACTGGTCGCATTAGTTTTGTATCAGAGATGTGCGGCGGAAAACCTGATGTATGGATTGTATATCACGCAAACAATTTCCTACAACTGTTGTGGTAGGAGCCAGTGCAATTAAAAAAGAAACATGGGCCCACCATGTGTGTGACATCAATCCATCCATCATTGATGCCGGTTCATGTTAGGACGTGAGCTGATAAGTCAGGTCGATCGAAAACGTGAGTGGGCCACACCACGGTAAACCATGGGAGTGGTGATGGTCAGGTTGAAACCTTCCCGAACCTACCATAATGTATGATATCCAACTCCTCACAAGGTGACTCGGTTGCTTGTTGTTCATTCAAACACAAAGCCACACATGTGATGAATGGCTAGTATTCGATCGAATGTTTACGGTTAAGATTAGTGTCAAATTGATTAGACGCTTGCAACCCAAATGCAAAAAGTAATGTTGCAAAGAATAGGCGATTTGGAAAGGAATGTTGGTCCTTGAAAGTGATCTTTTTGCCCCACGTCGATGGCTTTTGAGGACTTTTCTTTTAACGGTGATCATAATGTCATGTTTCTCAATAATATGATGATGGATGACTAATATTAAAAATAAGGTTGAGGTTTAATTTTATTAATTTACATATTAGAATAATACAATCAGTTAATAAACTAAAGCAAGAAAAACATAAAAATTCTTTTACCTATGACTACATGTTCAGACAGAATAGCATAGGTGTGCAGTTTGTAGAATGAAGTGACTAGTATGATATACTCCGATATACATAGATCCATTGCTCAAGTGGTAGACTGAGTGACAAATACCTCATTTCAACATTGAGGTCTTGATATCGATTTCACTTTTTTTGCAAAGATTTCTTTTGATAAAATTTTGATAATTAGTGCTCATAAAGAGACTTGCTTTGTAGGGAGATAGTTTTGATAGAACTCTAATATTTAATACTTGATTTATGTATTTTTACAATTCTTCATTTTAAAGTTAATATTCACTACATGTCACACAACTGTTACATGATGCATTATAAACTATTTGATCTAGCCATAATCCACTAGGTGTAAACACTCTTGTTAAGATTAATGGAAAAAACTTAGGGCCGGTTTGAAACCCAAGATTAAACTAAATGGAATCAACACCATTATTACATAATAATTGCATGTCTAGAAATTCTATATTATTTTGATGTCCAAACCGTCACTTGGGATCAAATTTTTTATTTGGTAGAAATAGCGTTAAGTGAAACCTATGTTTAGTGGATCACGAAATTATAATTAATTGACTAAATTTCATAATTGATACCGGTCACTTATATACTTATACAATAAAAAGTGCTTATGCGGACAGATTGCATGTAGCATGGATAAAATACATTCCTCGTGAGGGCCACAAATGTAGTCAAAATCCACTGGAAATACCCCAATATTTACTATGGGAGTGGACGACATGATAGGTGAATTAATCCAATTATTAGGCATTTTCAAATGTCAGATGGAGTTTGCATAAAACAAATGCAATTCCATACCACCAAACCTCACCTAATCTCACGTTCCAAACGGGCCCAGGTCCGATTCTTGGCTGAGCCGAAAAGATTTCTACGGAGCACATTCCCATTACTACTTTTTTCCTGTGGCGTGGCCAACTTAGGTTTTCGATCGGCCTTATTTTCTTGCTTCTGTCTTAACATGAGCTGGCAGGACCCACCAACGTTTTCGTTTCACTTGACTCCTTGAAATCCATGTCCAGTAATCAATGGACAACTGACTAACATGTACACATGCTCTTGAAACAGTAAAACGCACTAGCTCTGTGGAGCCCACCATGCAGTTTGTGTGAAATCCACTCCGTCTATCAGATTGGAACCCTTATATTAACCCTACATACCCAAGATGTTCACGCGGTGTGGTCCACCTGATTTTGGACCAGGTTGATTTTTGTATATTCCCATCGTACTTGTGACTCACACCTGATGAACGGGTTGGATGAGAGATACCATGATGGCCCCGCACACAAAGATAAGGTTGGTTTCCTGTATCCGCTGTTCATTGTGGTGTGGCCCCCTGAATTAGCCTACATTGAGGATCATACCTGATGGACGGAGAGGATGTCACACAGACAACATGGTGGACCCACATAGCTTGTGTGTTTTAAGGGCCGTGGTATAGATGAGAAGATCACGGTCCCATGGGTGGTAATGTACAAATGTACACCAAAAGACAAGGCCTTAGTGAGGAAAAAAAAGATATATTCATTAGTTGGTGGGCTATCAATCATCCCCTATTTCCTGTGGCCTGATCCAACTTAGATTTTGATCTAAAAATGGATGGACGGCGTGGATATATATACAACACATACATCAAGGTGGGCCACGGTCACAATCTGACCAAACTCGGTGTTACCCCGACCGTACCTAATTCGTTTCCTACAAAGGCAAACTTTAGTGACCAATCAATGGTCGAGCTTGTTTGATGCACGGCTAGGATCATGTCAGGAAGGAGACTGCCCTACAATCTCAACGCTCGGATCAGTGGCCCGCATTTTGAACAATCATGGATCTGCCACAAGGAACGTGGGTACCACGAGAGTACTATTTGGAATGTTCACGAGAACC